>OX393570.1:15377443-15533487 GCA_947652115.1 Blastomussa wellsi | reverse complement strand
CTAGGGACATATCTTTATAAAAGTGAACACGCGTCGAGACTGGCGAGGGAGACACTATTTCGTTTATAGACTCCAGATACAAACAGCGCAGTAGTGTTGAAGCCTTGGCGATGAAGACGTGAAGAAAGACTGCGAGGCCTGTCTATAAAGTCCAATTTGGGTGAGCAAATTCTAGCATATCGCACCAATTGAGATATGTAAACACCATAGGCCGGATTGACTGGGATGTTGCTGTCCATGTGAGGAAAATTTACAATCCGGAATGAATGCATTAATAATTATTTTCTCAATCTCATCCGCAGCTTGCCAAAGAAGTAGACGATAGGGCTGGAAAAGGACGGTCCCTATTAATTCTTGGCAGCGCTTATCACAGTCTGGGAGATTTCAAAAAAGCTATCGAGTACCACGAGTGTCATTTAAAAATTGCCAAAAAAGTAGGTGACATGGCTGGGGAAGGAAAGTCTTATGGTAATCTTGGCAACGCTTATTACAGTCTGGGAGATTTCAAAAAAGCTATCGAGTACGATCAACTTGATTTAAAAATTGCCAAAGATGTAGGAGACAGAGCTGGCGAAGGAAAGTCCTATTGTAATCTTGGCATCGCTTCTCGCAGTCTGGGAGATTTCAAAAAAGCTATCGAGTACCACGAACGTCATTTAAAAATTGCCAAAGAAGTAGGAGACAGACCTGGGGAAGGAAACGCCTATTGTAATCTTGGCATCGCTTATTCCTGTCTGAGAGATTTCGTAAAAGCTATCGAGTACCATGAACGTTATTTAAAAATTGCCAAAGAGGAAGGAGACAGAGCTGGGGAAGGAAAATCCTATTGTAATCTTGGCATTGCTAATTGCAGTCTGGGAGATTTCAAAAGTGGTATCGAGTACCATCAACGTGATTTACAAATTGCCAAAGAAGTAGGAGACAGAGATGGGGAAGCAAGGTCGTATGGCAATCTTGGTTGCGCTTATGCCAGTCTGGGAGATTTAAAAAAAGCTATCGAGTACCACGAATGTGATTTAAAAATTGCCAAAGAAGTAGGAGACAGAGCTGGGGAAGGAAGGTCGTATGGTAATCTCGGAAACGCTTATTACAGTCTGGGAGATTTCAAACAAGCTATCGAGTACGATCAACTTAAATTAAAAATTGCCAAAGAAGTAGGAGACAGAGCTGGGGAAGGAAACGCCTATTGTCATCTTGGCATCGCTTTTTGTTGTCTAGGAGATTTCAAAAAAGCTATCAACTACCATGAACATCATTTAAAAATTGCCACAGAATTAGGAGACAGGGCTGGGGAAGGAAAGTCCTATTGTAATCTTGGCATCGCTTATGACAGTCTGGGAGATTTCAAAAAAGCTATCGAGTACCATGAACATCATTTAAAAATTACCAAAGAAATAGCAGACAAACCTGGGGAAGGAAAGTCCTATGGTAATCTTGGCAACGCTTACTACAGTCTTGGCGATTTCGAAAAAGCAATCGAGTACCATGAAAGTTATTTAAAAATAGCCAAGGAAGTAGGAGACAGGGCTGGGGAAGGAAAGTGCTATTGTAATCTTGGTAACGCTTATTACAGTCTGGGAGATTTCAAAAAAGCTATCAACTGCCATGAACATCGTTTAATAATTGCCAAAGAAGTAGGAGACAGGGTTGGGGAAGGAAAGTCCTATGGTAATCTTGGCAACGCTTACGACAGTGTGGGAGATTTCAAAAGAGCTATCGAGTACCATGAACGTTGTTTAAAAATTGCCAAAGAAGTAGGAGATAGAGTTGGGGAAGGAAACTCCTATTGTAATCTTGGCAACACTTATCGCAGTCTGGGAGATTTCAAAAAAGCTATCGAGTACCATGAACGTCATTTAAAAATTACCAAACAAGTAGGAGACAGAGCTGGGGAAGGAAAGTCCTATGGTAATCTTGGCATTGCCTTTGACAGTCTGGGAGATTTCGAAAAAGCTATCGAGTACCATGAACGTGATTTAAAAATTGCCGGTGAAGTAGGAAACAGAGCTGGAGAAGGAAAGTCGTATGGTAATCTTGGCATCGCTTATTGCAGTCTGAGAGATTTCGAAAAAGCTATCGAGTGCCATGAACGTGGTTTAAAAATTGCCAGTGAAGTAGGAAACAGAGCTGGAGAAGGAAAGTCCTATGGCAATCTTGGCATCGCTTATTGTAGTCTGGGAGATTTCAAAAAAGCTATCGAGTATCATGAACGTCATTCAAGAATTGCCAATGAAGTAGGAGACAGAGCTGGAGAGGCTGCTTCGTTTTATAACCTTGGTCAAACCTGTGAATTAGCAGGCTCGCCAAATGAAGCTCTTGTTTGCTATAATTCTAGTGTGAGAATCTTAAATAATGTTAGACGTGATCTTTTGTTTAAAGATGAATGGAAAATTGGCTACCGCAACATGCACAATAATGCTTACACTTGTTTATGGCGTCTATTGCTAACGCAAGGCGAAGTAGTCGAGGCTCTGTTTTCCGCTGAACAAGGACGTGCACAAGCATTGCAAGACCTTATGAATTCAAAATATTCGACTACAACAGCTCATAAAACGGAAGAAACAAGACTTGACACATTTAGGTGCTTCCCATCGAATACTGTTTTCATGGCAGTTGCTAAAGAAGAGATTATTTTCTGGATTATTCAAAACGGAACAGAGGTTCAGTTGAGAAGAAAACAAATTGGCAATAATAGTTCGGAAGATGCGGCGGCAACTTTTATCGAGTCTTTAATCAACTATGCCCATAAAAAGTATAGTGTGCAAGAGGGTGTGAAATGCGAGGATCGTTCATTGGATAGGAAGATCGAGGAATTCTCCTTGTCAAAAAAGATGAGCCCTCAAACCATACCCCAGCCGACCTACTTAAATACCAATCCTTTGAGAGCATTGTATGATGTCATCGTTGGCCCCATCTGCGACTTGCTTCATGGCAATGAACTGATATTTGTTCCTGAAGGACCATTGTGCTTGGCCCCTTATGCTGCATTCCTGGATTCTAACTCAAAATACCTGTGCGAGTCTTTCAAAATTCGAGTAATTCCTTCCCTTAGTAGCTTGAAATTGATCACAGATTGTTCAGCAGATTACCACAAGAAGTCTGGGGCACTGCTCGTCGGTGATCCGTGTGTAGAGGAAGTTCGTTTTAATGGGGAAAAGCTCTATCAGCTGCCAAGTGCAAAAGCGGAAGTAAAAATGATTGGAGAAATACTCCACATTGCACCTCTCACCGGAAAAGAGCCAACGAAAGAAGAAGTCTTAAGAAGACTCCCTTCAGTTGCTTTAGTGCACATTGCAGCGCATGGTCGTATGGAAACAGGGGAAATTGCTTTGGCACCAAACACTACACGAGCATCCGAGATCCCAGTCGAGGAAGACTTCCTTTTAACAATGAAAGATGTGCTGAGGGTTCAATTACGAGCAAGGCTGGTTGTTCTAAGTTGCTGTCATAGTGGTCGTGGTGAGATTAAGGCTGAGGGGGTGGTTGGTATTGCACGGGCATTTTTGGGTGCCGGTGCTCGTTCTGTCCTGGTGTCCCTGTGGGCGATTGATGACGAGGCCACTCTGGAGTTCATGAAGAGTTTCTATTCGCACCTTGCAAAAAGGAGAAGTGCCAGTGAAGCTCTGAATCGAGCCATGAAGTGCATGAGAGATTCTGACGAGTTTAGCGAAGTGAAGTATTGGGCGCCATTTGTACTCATCGGTGATGACGTCATACTGGACTTAGACAAAGGCGATTAGACGTGCTTCATTGTAAGTAGATCCTATTTAAAGGGCTCATCCTCGGTGTAAGAACCTGTTAAACTCACCAGTGACTTAAAACAAAGAACGAACAAGACAACAAAGAACCTCTAAACATACAGAAAGTCACAGGTTCTTACACCGAGGTAAACCCATTTAAAGGGTTAGATGATGCAATGAGAAAGACATATTAAACATCTTTTTCCAATTTTCCCCGGTTACAACCACCTTCGGAATCCCCCTCCCTATTCTCTCGGGCTTCCACCTCCTTTCCCCTACCCGACCCCCGTATACCGCCCCCTTTCCCCCAACCGTGTGCCCCTCCACTAGACAGTGAAAACTAATGATGAAAAACACCACCGGAACTTGTACTTAAAATGCCAACGCCCTGATTAGCATGTAATACTATTTTGTTTCTCATTAGCAGTTATGTTTACTGGAGGATCTTGTAAACAGTTTTTCGCTTATGAAACTTTCTTTCTCTTGTTTGCATGTTTTTGTTCAATCTGCAATCTGTTTATACTCAAGTTGCTGACATAACGTTTGACATTTTTGCGTCTTAGTTGCAGACCATAGAAGCTGTATAACGGGAAAACAGGAGCTCAGTAACGGATCCATTTAAATGTATTTATCGAAAAGTCTTTCTGATAGGATAACAGTCACGCTATTGTAGAGACACTAACGAGTGTCTATGCATCAAAAGAAACCATTAAAAAATTAAAATGGGTCTAGTTTTGGTTCCAAAGACTGTAGTGCTACATTGATACTATTTTAATAGCTGTAGAATACGCGATTTAAGTATGCTATTACAAAGATGGAAGTGGAATAAAAATTGAAACAATAGCCATTTTTCAAGTTGTCAAAAAATCGTCAAAAAAAATAACGGTTTTCTCTTCATGGTAGAGTTTCAAACGAATTTTTCTTGATAATTCTGCAATGGAATTTCTTGTCGAATAACAGGCACAAATGTTTGTAAGAATTGACCCGAAAACAGCAAAATAGCCGCGACAGTGCCCCTTTATCTTTCCATAGCTTTAGAGAAAACAATGAAATGAAGTTTCTCTCAACAGTCTTTTTAGTCGCTCCCCGAAGGTTTTTCAGTAATCTTATCGAAACGGAAGAGAGCCACTATTTCGATTTGATTTCATGATAATACTAAATACTGTCAGTTTGTTTGAATGCAAATTCCTAACTACATGTGCAACTGCCCGACAGTTTGAAGGCGTCTTCTTGTATAGCATTAGAAACATTTTAAATTTCTAGTCACAGAAGCTTCATACAAAGATGTTACGTGAAAGCCAAGTGGTATAATTTTATTTCTAATGATTTTATTTCTAGGTCGGCTCGACAGTAATTTTCACTTCCCAACTATAATGCAGATGGTAACAGTTTAGAAATTTCGAGTGGCTGATTTAGTAATTGTATAACCAGTTGCACTTAGCAGTTAGTTTTTTTTTTTTTTGAAAATGTTCTTTCCATATGTATGTGACTACATTATAAATCGATAAATATGCCCTTGCGGGCTATTACAAAGAAGTCGTTCTTCCTTTTCATCGTAGCTAAATAATTGGTTTCAGATATTTGGCATATCAATCGATCAATAATCAATCAATATATTTAACGTGGTCAGTACGCTTAGCTAAAAAGCTAGTTTACAGAAAAAAGAAATTATAAAAGCCTTTTGAAGGTATATAATTTAAATAAATTAAGATTGAGAACTAACTAATGTTAAAATATAACATAAATTAGTCAGATTAAAGCATTTATTAAGCTTTAATTTTGACGTATCGCTAAGACAGAAGAGATTGCTTCATTTACATTTGCTATTCCAGCAATCAGATGTCTTGTTTCTTGTTGATTAAATACTATAATTCATACTGTTGTATATTTTGTTGAGATTGTTTGAATTTCTGATAATTCTACCGAACTTCTTTCTATGAAGAAATAGTTGAAGTAAGGTTGATGTTAGTTTGATATCAAATGTAATGATAATAAAAACTATCTTTAGATCACAGTAACAGTTAGTAATGTTGCTTGGAAACATGTTTATGCTCTTCCCTGGGAAGATATTAGTTTCAATTGGTTCAAAAGTATTTGTCATTTGAGGGTGTAAAGACCACATTTAATTGGTATCAAGAAAATCCCACTCTATTTTGAAAGAGGTCCTTCCAGGTATCATGAAAAATAGTTTCATTTCTCCGCGGCCTTTTTCGATGCTTTAAAAGCGTCATCTCTAACATTTTTTCGTTCTTTTACCAGTTTTGTGGGTTTGTTTTTATATGCAAATATTTTCATCTATAGTTTTTCTAATGTAAATTAGTTACTTATCTTAGATTTAAAATTAGTTGTTACTTCAATTGCCAACGGTTACTCCTGAAGATGTATGTAGAAACATACGAAACGTCAAGTTAAAATATATTTTTTTCTCCAGCAATGCGTTTGCTCATAATGTTTATCACCGCAGTTTGCTTGTTATTTCATATCAATATATGTATAGCCAAGTCTGTTCTTTTATAGATCTTAGAGCCAAGTTGTGTTCATTAAAGGTCCCTTTTTAATACTGTATGGACGGATTGAAGTTTCTGCATTTTAGATGCGTTTATTGAACAATTGTTTAGAGCTGCGAATGTATCTGTCAGGACTATTTATGAAATTTGACCCTATTCCTGCATATTCAAAACCATTTCTTTTTTCAGTTGACGCAAGCGCACCATGAAAACGGACATTTTCTGTCATCACTAACACTTTACAAGTGCGGATGGTTTGTTGTGACTTGGCAAATTTCACTGCGCGAAAAGCCAAATATTCGGGCCAGAATTCGCTCGAATACGACTCGGCACACGTTCGGAAGATGCGGCGGCAACTTTTATCGAGTCTTTAATCAACTATGCCCATAAAAAGTATAGTGTGCAAGAGGGTGTGAAATGCGAGGATCGTTCATTGGATAGGAAGATCGAGGAATTCTCCTTGTCAAAAAAGATGAGCCCTCAAACCATACCCCAGCCGACCTACTTAAATACCAATCCTTTGAGAGCATTGTATGATGTCATCGTTGGCCCCATCTGCGACTTGCTTCATGGCAATGAACTGATATTTGTTCCTGAAGGACCATTGTGCTTGGCCCCTTATGCTGCATTCCTGGATTCTAACTCAAAATACCTGTGCGAGTCTTTCAAAATTCGAGTAATTCCTTCCCTTAGTAGCTTGAAATTGATCACAGATTGTTCAGCAGATTACCACAAGAAGTCTGGGGCACTGCTCGTCGGTGATCCGTGTGTAGAGGAAGTTCGTTTTAATGGGGAAAAGCTCTATCAGCTGCCAAGTGCAAAAGCGGAAGTAGAAATGATTGGAGAAATACTCCACATTGCACCTCTCACCGGAAAAGAGCCAACGAAAGAAGAAGTCTTAAGAAGACTCCCTTCAGTTGCTTTAGTGCACATTGCAGCGCATGGTCGTATGGAAACAGGGGAAATTGCTTTGGCACCAAACACTACACGAGCATCCGAGATCCCAGTCGAGGAAGACTTCCTTTTAACAATGAAAGATGTGCTGAGGGTTCAATTACGAGCAAGGCTGGTTGTTTTAAGTTGCTGTCATAGTGGTCGTGGTGAGATTAAGGCTGAGGGGGTGGTTGGTATTGCACGGGCATTTTTGGGTGCCGGTGCTCGTTCTGTCCTGGTGTCCCTGTGGGCGATTGATGACGAGGCCACTCTGGAGTTCATGAAGAGTTTCTATTCGCACCTTGCAAAAAGGAGAAGTGCCAGTGAAGCTCTGAATCGAGCCATGAAGTGCATGAGAGATTCTGACGAGTTTAGCGAAGTGAAGTATTGGGCGCCATTTGTACTCATCGGTGATGACGTCATACTGGACTTAGACAAAGGCGATTAGACGTGCTTCATTGTAAGTAGATCCTATTTAAAGGGCTCATCCTCGGTGTAAGAACCTGTTAAACTCACCAGTGACTTAAAACAAAGAACGAACAAGACAACAAAGAACCTCTAAACATACAGAAAGTCACAGGTTCTTACACCGAGGTAAACCCATTTAAAGGGTTAGATGATGCAATGAGAAAGACATATTAAACATCTTTTTCCAATTTTCCCCGGTTACAACCACCTTCGGAATCCCCCTCCCTATTCTCTCGGGCTTCCACCTCCTTTCCCCTACCCGACCCCCGTATACCGCCCCCTTTCCCCCAACCGTGTGCCCCTCCACTAGACAGTGAAAACTAATGATGAAAAACACCACCGGAACTTGTACTTAAAATGCCAACGCCCTGATTAGCATGTAATACTATTTTGTTTCTCATTAGCAGTTATGTTTACTGGAGGATCTTGTAAACAGTTTTTCGCTTATGAAACTTTCTTTCTCTTGTTTGCATGTTTTTGTTCAATCTGCAATCTGTTTATACTCAAGTTGCTGACATAACGTTTGACATTTTTGCGTCTTAGTTGCAGACCATAGAAGCTGTATAACGGGAAAACAGGAGCTCAGTAACGGATCCATTTAAATGTATTTATCGAAAAGTCTTTCTGATAGGATAACAGTCACGCTATTGTAGAGACACTAACGAGTGTCTATGCATCAAAAGAAACCATTAAAAAATTAAAATGGGTCTAGTTTTGGTTCCAAAGACTGTAGTGCTACATTGATACTATTTTAATAGCTGTAGAATACGCGATTTAAGTATGCTATTACAAAGATGGAAGTGGAATAAAAATTGAAACAATAGCCATTTTTCAAGTTGTCAAAAAATCGTCAAAAAAAATAACGGTTTTCTCTTCATGGTAGAGTTTCAAACGAATTTTTCTTGATAATTCTGCAATGGAATTTCTTGTCGAATAACAGGCACAAATGTTTGTAAGAATTGACCCGAAAACAGCAAAATAGCCGCGACAGTGCCCCTTTATCTTTCCATAGCTTTAGAGAAAACAATGAAATGAAGTTTCTCTCAACAGTCTTTTTAGTCGCTCCCCGAAGGTTTTTCAGTAATCTTATCGAAACGGAAGAGAGCCACTATTTCGATTTGATTTCATGATAATACTAAATACTGTCAGTTTGTTTGAATGCAAATTCCTAACTACATGTGCAACTGCCCGACAGTTTGAAGGCGTCTTCTTGTATAGCATTAGAAACATTTTAAATTTCTAGTCACAGAAGCTTCATACAAAGATGTTACGTGAAAGCCAAGTGGTATAATTTTATTTCTAATGATTTTATTTCTAGGTCGGCTCGACAGTAATTTTCACTTCCCAACTATAATGCAGATGGTAACAGTTTAGAAATTTCGAGTGGCTGATTTAGTAATTGTATAACCAGTTGCACTTAGCAGTTAGTTTTTTTTTTTTTTGAAAATGTTCTTTCCATATGTATGTGACTACATTATAAATCGATAAATATGCCCTTGCGGGCTATTACAAAGAAGTCGTTCTTCCTTTTTATCGTAGCTAAATAATTGGTTTCAGATATTTGGCATATCAATCGATCAATAATCAATCAATATATTTAACGTGGTCAGGACGCTTAGCTAAAAAGCTAGTTTACAGAAATACGAAATTATAAAAGCCTTTTGAAGGTATATAATTTAAATAAATTAAGATTGAGAACTAACTAATGTTAAAATATAACATAAACTAGTCAGATTAAAGCTTTTATTTTGACGAATCGCTAAGACAGAAGAGATTGCTTCATTTACATTTGCTATTCCAGCAATCAGATGTCTTGTTTCTTGTTGATTAAATACTATAATTCATACTGTTGTATATTTTGTTGAGATCGTTTAGAATTTCTGATAATTGTACCGAACTTCTTTCTATGAAGAAATAGTTGAAGTAAGGTTGATGTTAGTTTGATATCAAATGTAATGATAATAAAAGCTATCTTTAGATCACAGTAACGGATAGTAATGTTGCTTGGAAACATGTTTATGCTCTTCCCTGGGAAGATATTAGTTTCAATTGGTTCAAAAGTATTTGTCATTTGACGGTGTAAAGACCACATTTAATTGGTATTAAGAAAATCTCACTCTATTTTGAAAGAGGTCCTTCCAGGTATCATGAAAAATAGTTTCATTTCTCCGCGGCCTTTTTCGATGATTTAAAAGCGTCATCTCTAACATTTTTTCGTTCTTTTACCAGTTTTGTGTGTATGTTTTTATATGCAAATATTTTCATCTAAAGTATTTCTAATGTAAATTAGTTACTTATCTTAGATTTAAAATTAGTTGTTACTTCAATTGCCAACGGTTACTCCTGAAGATGTATGTAGAAACATACGAAACGTCAAGTTAAAATATATTTTTTTCTCCAGCAATGCATTTGCTCATAATGTTTATCACCGCAGTTTGCTTGTTATTTCTTATCAATATATGTATAGCCAAGTCTGTTCTTTTATCGATCTTAGAGCCAAGTTGTGTTCATTAAAGGTCCCTTTTTAATACTGTAGGGACGGACTGAAGTTTCTGCATTTTAGATGCGTTTATTGAATTGTTTAGAGCTGCGAATGTATCTGTCAGGACTATTTATGAAATTTGACCCTATTCCTGCATATTCAAAACCATTTCTTTTTTCAGTTGACGCAAGCGCACAATGAAAACGGACATTTTCTGTCATCACTAACACTTTACAAGTGCGGATGGTTTGTTGCGACTTGGCAAATTTCACTGCGCGAAAAGCCAAATATTCGGGCCAGAATTCGCTCGAATAGGACTCGGCCCACGCCTCGTATACTGAAATTTTCCAACGTATTCCAGTACGCCTGATTCGAAATACACCTGGGATATCCTATTAGGATCCGGCCTGTTTTTCCATATTCAAATTGAACACTCCGGGTGTGCATCACGTATTCAATATTGAATACTCGTGAATACACCAGGGGCACTTCACGTATTCAAATCGAATACTCTTGAATACTCCAGGTGTACTTCACGTATAGCGTACGCCTTGAATACTCTAGGATTCTATGGCATCACACTGACATATTCAAAGCTAGAATACTCTAGAATATTTTTCATTTGGCGCAGTGTTTACTGACAAAATTTGCACCGGGGAAAAAAGTGCACAAAATCAACAAAACAAAAATGTGTTTTCCTTGTCAGTCGTCTGCCATAACAGCCACTAGCAATTAACTGGGAGTTGCGAAACTGAATTCGAACTTTCATGTCGGAATTTAGAACTCCGAGTTTTCTAGTACTGCAATTTCCAATCACCGCCCATTCTGTGAACCTGAAGCTCCAGGACGCTACGACTGAAAGTTTCTTTACTGATGACCTGGACTTTCCTGGGGACTCATTTTGGGTTCTAAAGAAAAACAGGTATGATGATTTTTTTTGCTGCAATATTAAAACAAACGAAGAACACTTTAATCTGTTCCCTTGTTCGCTACGCAGTCAGATTTGATTTACACAAAAGTTTGAGTGCGGAAACAAATCTTCCCGACAAACAGATAGTACTCTGTAAAATCATTTGTCCTTTATATCATTTGTCCTTTATATTATATTGTTATACTTCCCACCGACTCAGCACCACAGTTTCTTTAGAAACTTACCCCCTCTATTCATTTGTCCTTTAGTTTTGCTACGGGCAATTCCTATTTTGTCTCCTAGGGCAAGCCAGGCCTAAACTAGAGCAGGTATAGCATCGTCCATTCCGAAAAGCTTGGTTACCAATTATGGCACCGACCGTTTACGAAATGGAAATCAGCCTCGGCGAAAAATTTATTTAGTTTCTCACCAAGTTCATTGGCTTCGTAGCTGACAATATCCGGAATGTATCCCTTTTCTTCAGCCCAGGTTCTCCAAACGGTAAGCCAGGTTTTAGTGCTTTGCATTTTTTGCGTTTTCTTTAAGTTCTTGCAGTTGTTATATTAAAACAAACGAAGAACACTTTAATCTGTTCCCTTGTTCGCTACGCAGTCAGATTTGATTTACACAAAAGTTTGAGTGCGGAAACAAATCTTCCCGACAAACAGATAGTACTCTGTAAAATCATTTGTCCTTTATATCATTTGTCCTTTATATTATATTGTTATACTTCCCACCGACTCAGCACCACAGTTTCTTTAGAAACTTACCCCCTCTATTCATTTGTCCTTTAGTTTTGCTACGGGCAATTCCTATTTTGTCTCCTAGGGCAAATAGGCCCTCCCAGTGAAGATAGACCAGGAATCAGATAAAACCATGACGCACGGAGAACACAAAGTAGCATACACAAACACATTAGCGGTTGTCAACTGAAAGGGAGAAGTGTGAGGGTATTGTACTCCCATAAGCCCGCGCGGCACTGGTAAGTTCGTAAAATTCCAGAATTTTTCAAGAATTCCTAGTTACAGTACTTAATTACAGACTTCTGTTGGTATCCCTAAACTACCGCCAATAGTTCCGAAGCCTCGCGCGTTTCTAAAGTGAGCATGGACCATTATCTCGGCAATAAACACAAAAAAGACAAGCATGCCTGACAGCAAAGAACTTTAATACAATAATAATAGTCAATGTTATTTCGTTTACACGTACAGTCCCAGCTCAAGCTATACAGTTTTATGATAACCAAAACAATTATAAAATCTTCCACACAATGGGCAACATATTTTCAACAGTGCGCACGCGGCACGCCAACGCCCATCTGACAGACACGAACAATTAATGCCTTACGAAACTTTTTGATTACAATTTACTGCATTTAACACTCAGCTAAATCACAAAAATCGTATCCAACCAATACTGTCTTATTCCGCTTACAAACAACACTTTTTATTAACCAGATACCTGTTTCCTATTTCCGGGCCTTCTTCGGCACTCTTATCTTTCTGACAAAATACGAAACATATAAAAATGAAACATTTTCTTTTGTAACCTTACATCTACCTGTACCTGTTCACGAAATAACATTTTAATCGAGAAGTGCATCCTTGAGCGCTACTTTTATGATTTGATCTATTCCAGACAAGTTACATGGTCAGTAAATTAAGAAACAAACTTGATGCCGCACGACGTCTACTTGAAATCATTAAAATACGCAACTGCGTCGCTCGTACAGATGTATCGCACATGCGGTCGGGTCCAATGCTCATCCGGCGCGCACGGGAGAAGCAGTTATCAAGTGTTATTATTACAACATCAGGGAAGGCTTGACAGTAGACATACACCGCGTATACGACGAGATATCTTGATGTATCGAGCTTGAAGCAGTTGCTAGAAAACTGCGAAGAGAAGGAGAAAGAATACCGCTAAGATGGGACAACAATACACCGTAGAAAAAGATGGCCACAATAATTTGCGAATCTAAAACACACAAAGCTATTTAACATAGCATACAAAGCTATTTAACGAAATTCGTTCCTGTACTAACAACCTTGTTCCTGCCGAGTTTAAAGGTTTAAGAGGTTTTTTCTTTGCGTACTTATAAGCGTTTTTACAGTGCAATGAATCATTAATAGGTAAATGTACCAGTCGCCATCTTTTTCCGTGCGGTGGAATAAAGGGAAGATCTTACATAACAAGGACAAGGACCAGATTAGACATTTCATGATAACTTATATGGCGTAGCAATAGCCAGAACAGCAGGCATTAACATAAGGTTGTCGGTTTGTTCCGGTTAGTTCCAACCCAGTTTGCTCGAGGTTAGTTCCATCCCAGTTTACTTGTGGTTTGTCCAATTACCGGTTTGTTCCACTCCCGTTTACTTGCGTTCAGCTTTCACTTTGAGGTTTGGGCAGTAATATTCTATATACAATTAATTTTGCTTGCAATATAAATATTGAAACAAATTGAAAAGAAAAATTGTTCGTTAATGACCAGAATCGAACCCTGAACCTCTGACATGCCGACACCCCTATTTCACCACTATACCACCAGACCAATCTGCAAAATCCTCACAAAATTTCGTTATAAAAGATTCTTAGTCTATTTTACTTATAGTATTGCCCCACCCAACAAATAAAGCTAACCACAAGATAACCAGTGTGAAATTTAACAATTAAGTATTTGGTAAGTGTGTATTAGTCTATCACCAAATTAGAACCAGTTTCTGGCAAGCCAGGCCTAAACTAGAGCAGGTATAGCATCGTCCATTCCGAAAAGCTTGGTTACCAATTATGGCACCGACCGTTTACGAAATGGAAATCAGCCTCGGCGAAAAATTTATTTAGTTTCTCATCAAGTTCATTGGCTTCGTAGCTGACAATATCCGGAATGTATCCCTTTTCTTCAGCCCAGGTTCTCCAAACGGTAAGCCAGGTTTTAGTGCTTCGCATTTTTTGCGTTTTCTTTAAGTTCTTGCAGTTGTTTCGCGTCACAATCAGGAAATCTTTCCGCCATTGTTTGAAACTTGGAAACAATATCATTTCGGTTACCATGGGAACTGTAATTTTTACATGTAAGTATTTCAAGTTTGGCTGAAATACTGCTGGTCTTAGCCAATCACATTTCAGAAATTTCTCAGCCTGTAGTATAAATGCATTAAACACGAGCTTGCTCAGAAGCGATTTTGATTTAACTGATCACCAAGACGAATTGTCTGGGTCACCGTTGCACGCTTGTCCGAAAGGCGGTTAGCGCTAATACAGGATTAAAAGTTTTATTATAACCATTTTGAAATCACTGGTGATCCTTGCAATCGCATCATTTTCCCAGCAAGGGAGAAAGGAACAATTAAATCAGATTTGAAGGCTTGAATGTCAACATACAGGTCATAAAAACAATAGCGCCGGAAGGCAAGGTCCCGCGCCAGTTCTACGTCGAGGTAAGAAAAAGCGTGGAAATGATTACCAGATGGAATCCCTTGAAAATACGCAGAGTGTTAATCTTTTCAAAGGAGAAAACCTGTCCACTGAATATCGTACGAACGGCATATGATTTCTTCTCAGGCTGCGCGCTCGTTCGATTTTGAAATCACGCGTATAATTTCAGGCCAAATTGCACTCTACTTAGTTCAATTACCATTATAAACTTGGTTTTGATTTCTCTTCTACAAAAGCGCATGTTTGGCAAACCGTATTGAGTGGTTTTTTCTTTGTGTAAGGAAAAACTTAACGTACTAAAATACAAGCATGTAAACTCACTGCACAGCTATAAAACAACATAAAAATTGATTTTAACCCTGGGTTAGCTTAATCGTCCATTGAACAATCAGGCCCAGTACGATAACAATAGATGAACTCCTGACACTTGTGGGCTCAAACCATTTACAAAAGTTGTGTTAAACTGTACCTGTTAAGGCTTCCTGAGCAAAATACTTCACATCTACATCAGCATCACTATTAAGCTTATCAAGGACTGGTTTGATCTGTGATTGGATGGTACTGTGGAAACAAAAGTAATATTCAAGATCATGGTTATTTAACCATAATCTTAAAGAAAAACTGTGTTCACTTGCGCCCATGCCCAGGCGTCCACCTGTACTATATTCTATATTTTTACACTGCATTTCCCAAGAATATCCGACCCCATCACCAATCACAAGTAGCGCGTACTTAATTTTACGTTGGTGTCATTGCGTCACGGAACAATTTTAGCAACTATACAAAAAGAATGCAAAATGGCAGAAAGGTAAGGGCTCAAGTGGACCAGAACTTCCCTTAGATAGTCGAAAATTAGACTGGTCTGCAAAAATGCCGTGACCTGGGCTTAATATGGGAGTTTGATACTCCCGGCCATGGGCTCTTGCTGTGGGCGAACAGGAACTGGATGAAGGAGTTTACCTCGGTGTAAAAACCTGTGATTTTGTACGTCTATTTTGGGCTGTTATTATTTTTATTTTTGTAAGCCATCTGCTCGTAGGAAGAAGCTAATACTCTAATAGCTGGGAAAACCAGGCCATCATTTACACCAAAGCTTAATCCCGTTTAAAGCTGTTTAGCTAAACACGGTTTCAATGTTTACTTTGTTCAAGATGCTTCCTACATGTGCATGCTTGTCCACATTAAATTTTAAACACCATGTTCATGTTGAATCTCTTTACGGTGGCCAATTGACATTATCAACCCAGTTGATAAAACCAAATTATATTGTTATACTTCCCACCGACGCAGCACCACAGTTTCTTTAGAAACTTACCCCCTCTATTCATGTTCATGTAAGTTTGAGCTTATCAAATGAACCCAATGCAAAACTTTATGTTCCAGTTTTCTGCTGTTGATTTTCATTTGTTAAACCTGGCTTAACGCAAAAAAGAGGGGGTACGTTTCTAAAGAAACTGTGGTGCTGCGTCGGTGGGAAGTATAACAATATAATTTGGTTTTATCAACTGGGTTGATAATGTGAATTAGCCACCGTAAAGAGATTCAAGAGCTGACGTTTCGGGCGTTAGCCCTTCGTCGGAGCGAATCAAGGAATTGTGGGTCGTAATTCCTTGATTCGTTCCAACGAAGGGCCAACGCTCGAAACGTCAGCTCTCGAATCTCTTTACGGTGGCTAATTCACATTATCAACCCAGTTGATAAAAACAAATTATATTAAAGCAAAACATTTTTTCAGTGGTGCGAGTTGGGTGTTACTAGTGGTAAAAATTCTTTAATGCAGCACGCTGGCTGTATGGTCGCCACCCTTTATTGGAAATTTTCTGAGCGCGTCTAAAACATTTTCCAACTTGAACAGCACTTGTTACTTCCAACTGAGTTGCAGAGGAGAGTACTTACTTAGCATCCAGAACAGGTGCGATTTTTTGTAGGGTTTTGGCGACATTAAAGCGAACATTAGCCACAGAATCGTCTGCTAAACCGATTACGACTGGAAGCATGAGTTTGACTACACTGTCTGGTCCCATGACCTCTGCTAAAACCTGAAACACAAATAAAGCACATAAGCAACTTTACTGCAACTCCCATTTCTATCTTCACTACAAGAAACCTACGGCTGAAGCTGTTAGTAAATGCTGGCCGACTTTCAGTTGTCATTCAGCCCATCTATCAGCGCCAACCCAGAGACAGGTGGTGTCCACAATTCGCAATAATAATTAATGAACTAAGAAGTTCAAGGGCCTTAGCCAGACTCGTCCCCAGTCGTCTCTTATGAGAAAAAATAACAGGCGCGGGGAATGATGGGAAGGAGGCAGAAATCATCAAACGACCCCGAGTTCAATATCTGACTTTACTGTTTTAGTCTAACAATGCCCGGCTGAAAAACCCTACAGACCTGCTGCACAAAAATGTAATGAAATCCCTGCTAGCCAGCTGGTCTGCCTCCTGCCAGTGGGACTCTTGACCTTGTTATGTTTATTTATAATGTTTGCTACAATGTTTGATAAAGGCCGGTTCTCACTAGCGCACAAGCATAAGCAAGTGAGACAGCTGTCAATCCACCAAAACCAAATATTTATGGATAGTAATACCACTGTAGCGTACAATTTGATGCTTTACGCAAGTGTAATAATTCCGTCCTTGCTGGAATTTTTTTAAATAAAATATACTGCATTGTCCACGGTTACCAACTTACGTTTACTGAGTATAGTGTGGTCAGGCGGTGAAGATAGTTAGGATTTGTAGCCATGGATAAGACTTTGGGGATTACTTGGTTCTATAAAAGGAAAGACAAAACACAAATAAAGTGCCTACTGGATTACATTCTGTTATTAAGATAGTTTGATGCTCGTAACTCTTACTGGTATTGTGATTGACATAAAAAAGATAAAATTACTGATTCAGTTAAGCCAGTGATCAAGCATAAGGAAATGGCTGGCCATCCTTACCAGCCACAATAGTCGTGAAATGAGCTGTTACCAGCAATAAAAAAAGCTAAGTCTGAATACGAGCCTAGTGGCCCAACAAGCCGGAGCCTATCTCGGTTTCTGTAGCATGAAGCGACAGAGAGTATTTCTACTCCGCCCTGGATGAGATGCTAGTCCATCACAAGGTTACCCCCAGCAGTAAATTCGCTGGTACCATTTATACACCTGGGTAAAGAGAGGAACTGTGAGAGTAAAGTGTCTTGCCCAAGAACACAACGCTGTGCCCCGGCAATGAGCTCAAGTCCAGCGTGCTAACCATTTGGTCACTGCGCCTCCCACAGAAAAATATTCAAAACTAGAAAGCAACATAAAAATATTCAAAAACAGCAACAGGAAAGAACTGAACCATAAGATGAAACAATGTACAAAGTTCGTTTGTTTTTGGTTCTCATCCTTGCTCCAAGGATTTTTCTCCTTTTGTCCACAAAAAGCAAAATAATTTTTTCTAAATTCCAATTCAATCTGGAACAGTGGATGAGGAGCCACCATGTGGAAATGCCACTCATTGTTGTCATCATCATCATCATTATTTAATATTTCATGTTCTTGATGGAATATGTTACTTCAGGTCGAGACTAACACTGCTTAGTATATTCTCAGCTCCGACTATTGCATTTCTAGCTTTTTGATTGTCTAAAACCCTCCGACTATGAGCCAATAGTCGGAGTTTTATGTCATATGGAAAATAGTGCGTCAAGTTTTTATTTTACACTTTGTAAAATTGTGGAAATATCAGCGGCAAAACCCGGTTTGAGAATTTACTAAATTCGCCCTTGTTGAATATGAAGTGATTATAACCAACTCGCGCTACGCGCTCGTTGGTTATTTTATCACTTCATATCCAACGCAGGCTCATGGAATAATTGTTATATAGATGGAGCTTTAGGCATTTTAGTCAACAGTCTGGGTTAACTCAAAACTTCCAGCTTTATAACTAACTTATTAGCAACATGGATTCTACAGGTTCTTTCAGTCTCTTACCTGAGCCCATTCAGCTCCAAACTTTTCCACCAACTTTTTAAGATTCTTTGCAGCTGCTTCTCGGATAGCATACACTAAACACATAAGGTTAGGTAAGGTAAAGTCTGCATACGAGCCTAGTGGCCCATCAGGCCAGAGGTTATCCCGGTTTCTGTAGCATGAAGCGACAGAGAGTATTTCTACTCCGCCCTGGATGGATGCTAGTCCATCACAGGGTTACACCCAGTACCCGGTACCCATTTATACACCTGGGTGAAGAGAGGCACAGTGCGAGTGAAGTGTCTTGCCCAAGAACACAACACACTGCCCCGGCCAGGGGCTCAAACCTGAGTCGTCTGATCTGGAGTCCAGCACGCTAACCACACAATTAGGCCACAAAATACAGTAACAAAACATTATCCAGGATACGTCACTCATGAAGCCATTGCTAACTCTGGTTAACATGTCAGTCCTACCTCGAATGCCCAATACCTTTGCTGTGTGGGGCATTTATCCATCATAGGTTACCTTCCCACTCCACCCTTCCCCATGGATAAATATTGCCAGGTTTCCCAGTTATTCCCTGCACATTTTTCTCACATGGGCTGAGAGGCACCGTAGTTTTAGTTTTGATTCAGAAGATATTTCAAACACTTGAGACAGTGTGTCATCACATTTCCAAAAACCTCGAAGTTCATCAAAAATATTCTGCTGCACGTCATATTTTTAAACTCTCTTCTCGGTGTTTGGAAATGTGATGAAACACTGTCTCTTGTGTTTGATATATGACTTCCCACATGTTAAAGATAATTTGGTTTGTCCCAAAAGATGATTCAAAATATCGTGATGTAGCTCCTTTAACCAAGTTGCATGGCAAGGGTCTGTGGTTTTAAGGGCAAGAAAACCTTATAGCTGGGGTAAACAAACTTACCGTGATCTACAAGCCATGTCATGCACAGGCTGTTAAGCTTCTCATCAAAGAACTCTACACCCTGCAACATATGGTGACAATGCCACTTAGAAAACAACAACTATCTGCTCATCCCTGATCTTGGAAATCGGGGCAGTTAGTTTGGGAAAGGGAAAGCCAAAACTGCAGGAAACAATCTGCAAAGAAAAGTTAAGTGAAAGCTGGATGCCCCAGGGGAAAAAAGTCTTATGGTACCATGCCAGTGCCATACAGTTCCCTGAATGCTGCCTCCTGATTGAGCAGAAAAAATCATTTGTATTATTCTGTCCAATCGGCGAATGGTAACTTAAAAGGTCACTTTCATGTGTTCTTATTTTTAATTTAATTTAATTTACATCAGATGTTAAAAGTTGGGAAATAAATTATTTCGGATATCAGAAAGATTTGTTTACACTAATCAGAGTTAGTGGCTTGTTTATCTGTGCAGAGCATTGGGCTGCGGCTGTTCTGCATACGTGTAAATCATTACGTGTAGCCTGTGCATCACCTAAATGCACGCAATGCAGTAAAGTCACAGTTGGCCGAAAAAAGTTATAGTAAGTTAAACGGAAAGGCCAGTACTGAAAAAGCACAGAAATCCGTGAATGATGCAAGCTTCTAGGTTTTAATTTTGTGAGCTCTCTTACTTTGTGTTACTGGTAATATTACCGTATTGCTGTATTTTCTGATATTCATCGGCAACTGAAAGTTTCCCGCACTGCTTGGATTTTTTGGTGCACAAACCAGATAATTTATACCAGATGGCTGCTTAATCATGGCACTGGTAAACAAGCCACTACTTAAGATATATCTGATCAATTTAACAATTAATTATATCGATACATCAAGATCCATTATTGTCAACAGATGCATTTTTTAATTTTTGCCAACTGTCCAAATTTAAAATAAATTGGACAGTTTGAGCAAAAACTGTCCAATTTAAGAAAAATCTGGATACCTTCCATAAACCAGTAAATTGTCAAGGAAAACTATGTTTGGAGGGCAAAATATTTGCCATCTTCATATATTTTTGTATGCTATATAATTAATAGGTAACAGGACTACATGCTTGTCCAATTTGGAAATAATTGGATTCAAAAAATTCCTTGAACTGGCCTACGGCCTCATCCAATTTCGCAGTCCTCTGAATTCTTTCTCATCCAATTATTTTCAAATTGGACAGCATGTAGTCCTATTACATATACAAATTTCGCAAGATCTTGAAACATCTTTCTCTCTGACATCCAAAACCTCTGATGTTAATAGAAATGAAAGTATAGCTGATACAACAACTGGTGTGTAAGAGCACATAAAAGTGACTCTACAGTTACAGTGTTTCCAATTGGGCAGAATAATACAAAGGATTTTTGCTGCCCAATCAGGAGACGTGTACCATTCAGAGAGCTGTTTGGAACTGGCGTAAATAGACTCCTTCCACAAAGGGCTTCTAGCTTTCACACCAAGTTTTTTTTGCCAATTCTTTTTCCTGCAGTTTTGACTTTACCTCACCCCCACTAACTGTCCCCGGGTCCCCAAGGATGTTATCTACTACAAACAGTGTATAACTGTCTGTCTGTCATTGTACGCAAGCTTTAATGTCAGTATTCAAACTGTTCAACCGCAAAGTTCGTTTACTTCATAATTGCAAATAAAATTTGGTGAGACAACAGCTAGTCAAGGTTGCTATCATAACACACTGAATTAAATTCCATGGGGAAAACATACCAACTGACTGGCTAATAATGGCATATACTCTATGATTGCCAGTCGTACACGCCATTTGGTGTCTCCAGCAAGCTCAAAAATGGCAGGAAGGAGAGACTGGGACAACTGATTTACACCGATAACTGAAAGGAAATAAAACAATTTCATGTTACATACTAACAGTAAATAACAATTGGATTTTCCTCGAGAGGCTCAATTAATAAACTCATTTAATAAATCGTGACCCATTACAAAAAAAGCCGGAGGTACAGTGGCCTACATGTAATTAAGCAACAGAGGGCATTTTCCGTGTTTAAATAGGAGTTATGCAAACCCCAGACATAGATGTACTGTAGTCTCCTAAACCACCAAGTGTTTAGACAAGGCTATGTAAACATGGAAAATGTACTATATTTCTTATACAAATATCTTAAAACTACACACAAAACTATCAACCAATGAGAGCGTGCATCGTATCTCAGTTATTTTATAATTGTTAGTGTGCTGCACTTCGAATCTGGCCAGGTACTGCATTACTTCCTTGAGCAAGACACCTTAAAGATCTCATAGCGCTCCTTTTCACCTTGAAAAGCGCTCCTTTTCAATGGGTACCGGCATATTTTACTACCGTGGGTAGCTATGTGATGAAAAAGCTTCCCAACAGGCAGAAGTAGAAATATTCCTAGTTTTCATTCCTTCATTCCTGTGTATTAGCAACTCAAATTTTGGGGAAGCTTTTGTCGCACGTATCCTTACTAACATTAGAAATGAAATATATATTTAGGCGTTTTAGCTCTTCAATAGAACAACAGTCATATCCATTAACTTTGACAAATTAATTATCTTTTTCTGGTATTTATTGACGGGTATTTCTTCATTCAAAACAGTTTTCCATAGAATTTGCCATGACAAGAAGCATGCTTTGTTCTTGTGTCCATGGAATGTTCATAGCTTAGTAACCAGGCATTAGATTGGACGACAGAAAACTGGACACTAGAAGCAGAACAAAATGCTCTCAAAGATAGGCCACACCCTTCATTTCTACCAATGATATTTGGAAGAAAGGTGCAGCTTATCTGTGAGTTTTTACAGTGTGTTTCCCATAAAATGTACCATAACTGTCACACAACACACTGTGCTGTTCGGAACGTCTTCTCACCTTGATTGACACAGTCCAGGTTAGATATAATATTGAGTCGTACTTCAGGAATCTGAAAATGAGAAGATTAGCCATAATAAAAAAGGCCTTACTACTGTTACAAAATTAATGTGACAACTGATTTGGGGAGGCCAGCCTCACTCCCAAAGTGTGGTTTTGTAGCTCAGCTGGTAGAGCATTGCACAGGCATTCATGGAGGTCATGGGTTCAAATCCTGTTGAAGCCCTGATTTTTTTTAGCCTTCTTCTTTCCAATTGCTTAAATTGGAAATTCATTGTGATGATCATTATTCACTTTCATCTACAACCCAGGGTTCAAAATAACAGCCGGCTTCCAGCAGTAGCCGGCACTTTGACCACAATTGCCGGCTTCCTTTCACTGAAGAAATATAAATTCTTGTTCACTGTGAACGACTTGACTCTTTTTAATACCCAGTTGTTCAAGTATGAAACATGCAAACCCTAATACGTTACTGTCTTTCTGTTTCTGTTCGTATAGTCATAGTTAGTAGAGGGTTCCCTCTATAGTGTGAATCAAGATTTATTTTGCACAGAAACTTGTTGATAAGCCTTTTCACTTGTTCAAATTCAAGTCAGTTTTGTGTGCATATTGCATGACAGAACGAATTTCCCATGTTTGTGAGAAAAGTGTGACGGTTTGTCGCGACAAAGTTGCATATTTTACACTTGAACAAACACCTAAAAAGGAGAGTTGTTCACGCTGTTCACGATGCACGCTTTGTTTGAAAGGGAATTGTCACAGCGAAACACATTCATTAAAATGAAGATTCTGACGCTGACATAATTTTAGCAGTTCAAAGCATGCGATATGTGAAAAATCTTTCTAAGGTTTCTCAAGGAAGAAAGTGAAATTTCAATTGAGAAATATCTTGGTTACGTGCTAGGCCTGCTTCTTGGCAAATTCAGGACACAAATGCAATTGTGGAAAGTGACAGCCTTGACAAAAAAAGCCTAGAAATTCAAGCTAAAAGCTGAGATTTTATTTTGAATCCTGCAACAGCAGTTCAAACATGAATTAATTCATATATACTTCACAAAATAAACTATTCTTTAGCAGAGAAAACTATTTCCACCACTAACTTAATTGATAAATTATGTCATACTACTGACGCTTGTCCTATGTGCATGTCTACGAGTCTATGTGAACATAATTATTTTAAGTGTGTTCTGGAGGATAAACGTTTTTTACCTCATCTTTTAACATTGTGAGGAACAGCGGAAGAAGGTGCTCAATAGTGCTAAAAGGGTAAAAACATGAAAAAGAACAGTTTAAAGAAATTATTTTGCATGGCAGAGAGAAACAATCTATGACACAATCCTCACCAAATCCACCAATTTAATCAACAAGGGAAAAGAAGACTGTTGGAGCCCTGAAGTTATCTAGGTATCTTTTCCCCAATTTCTTAAATTATTGGACTCCTGGTGAACTGGCATTACATACAACCTACATGTATGTTTATGAACTACAGGAAAGCGAACACACATTTGTACTTACTTATCATTTCCTAGCATTGGGGAAAGCCCCATTATAACTGAAGCTAAAGCAGATTTTACATGTTGGTTAGGATCCATTACCAAGTCCTGTGGTAAAAATAAAAACCTGCTATAATTCATATCATTGTAAATTTGATAATAATAGATTCAAATGACAGTAATAGGGTGGACGATTGTCTTCTACTTGTATGTGTTACTTTGCACTAACATTTATTAAAAACAACAGGTATTAAAAACATTGTGTGATGCTTGAACAAAACTTGTTGCAAAATCACAATACAGTACCATGCATGTACCTTGACACATGGAAGTAAATTTGTCATCAAGACTTGTTCACGGACATCCTCTGGAACTTTTTCAGCAAAATCTGGAGATTAAAAGATAGAGTTATCATAAGAAAGGAAAGTTCCAGGCTGTCTAATTCCAACAGGAAAGACAATGCCAGTTTTCCCATCAACATGCTACCATCTCCCTCTAAGTCAAGCGAGTAAAAACATTTTTCCACCAAAATCATTATTTTGTAACTCATTTTGATGATAACTTTACCTGGCAAGAATTTTGCAAACTATTTCAAGCATTTGTACTATTTACAAATTAAAACTATTTTTTTAACTTCTAAAACTGTACAAAGGAAAGGAATTAAGTTCATGCACTACCTTTGACTTTTCCTGCAGCTGCAGCTCTGACTTCAGCTTCACAATCTTTAAGTAATCCTTGAAATGCTGGCACTAAATCATTTTTGGTGATCTCTGATCCAACAGCATTTTGTAACTACAGGTAAACAGGAGACAAGTGAGTTTGGTTCAGATTGAAACATGCATTGATTATTTTTTTCACCAAACAATTGGGAGAACGACCTTACACAGTGTTTTCCTTATCAGGCAGTGACCTGTAAAATTTACTGAATGTTATAGTGTAGCACAATTCTTTACTGCCAAAAACAATACGATATCTTGAAAATACAACAGGTAAACAAAAAAAGTACGTCCACGCATTCCGAACTAGCGTTTGAACCTTATCTAAAAGCTTTTCAATACAAAGTCCTGAATTTAATTTTATTTACCAATATAAAGTTATGCAAAATAGGTTATATCCAAGATGATAAATGTTCACTACGCAAAACGGATTCCGAATCCCTTTACCACATCTTTTTCGAATGCAGACACACCAAGCAGTTTTGGAAAGAATTTCAATATTACTACGTTTGCAAGAGAATTCATCTGTTTGACCTTACAAGACGTTATTACAGGAATATTATATACAAATTGTCCTTTAGTGAACTATTTGATACTGATTGCTAAATTATACTTATGGGGTTGTAGAAGAAATCAGACTCTTCCAGTCATAACTGCCTTTTCATCCAAGGTTAAAATTATGAAACAGAAAAGTTCATATGTGTTAAAACTAATAAAATGGACAAGTTTAGTATGAAGTGGGCTCTGCCTTTGGACTCTGTACCCTTGTGCCGTGTATTTTTTTTTTTTGTGTGTGTGTGTGTGTGTAAGTAGTGCAATGTAGTATTGTAATGTAGTATAATGCTTGAAATAAAAATAAATAAAAAAAATTTAAAAAAAACTCCATGCATTCCACCAAGTCCACAAATTTGAAGATAAAAGAAAAGGTGAAAATGCAACATTCATTTATGAATTTGTGCCAGTATTTCATATTCTTTATTTTATTTCAAATGTCTCAGTGCTATACATTTTGAAGAAAGAGTAGGCTTTAGTGGGTTATCTCTAAAAGTGCACTGACATCTTTAATTTGTTGCCAAGTTTCCTTGGTGCGGCAGCAATCGTTGCTGCCCTTATCATCACCTCTGTCCATTTACAATGAAAAAAGTCACAAAGGAATGGAGAAACATTAATAAGTTTTTTTAAAACACAGACATGTTAAAAGATGTTTTGAGAATGTAACCCTTCAGTCAAACTATTGGAAGTGCTCAGTTTTTGCAGCCAGAAGAAAAGGAACTGCAGTTATTTGGAGAAAACACAAAACGATTGAACCACCAATATTTCAAATAGTATGTCATGTAAGTGACACCAAATGTATCCCTTTAAATGGAAGCCGTGATTCACTGTGATTCACTGGAATTTTTTTGACTTCTTTACCAGTTTGAAAAGTTCTTTTACCTGCTGTGCTGCAAACTAGGGAGAACACTTTACGCATTTTCCACAATTGAAACAAGTTGCGAACTTGGTACTTTCGTTGGTTCATTGGCCAAGTTATTTTGCATTTAATGGTATTTCGTTGAAAAGTTTTTTTTTTCACAGTCAAACATCCCTCTGTAGATAGGAAAATTAGTTTTTTAACTCTTGACAGTGAGAAATGAAGATTCTCCATCCTTGTCACTATTTTAAATTTATTAGAAGAGTTCTATTATTAATTGTGATCTGCTCCCATACTATAAACTACCAACCTCTGTGAATTTGTCTGCAACCATGTATCGCACTCTCCATGACTTGTCCTGAAAGAGTTCAAAAGATACAATGATTTAATAGAATTTGGTTTTATCAACTGGGTTGATAATGTGAATTGGCCACCGTAAAGAGATTTGAGAGCTGACGTTTCGAGCGGAAGCCCTTCGTTGGAGCGAATGATGAATGGCCAATGGCCAATGGTGAAGTTAAATATTTGGTACTTTGTACTGCACAACTAACTTTTTGTTATACAGTACCGCTCGAAGATAAGCGAACCACTCAACGCGTTGAGAACGCGTTGGCTTCGCGTTCTCAACGCGTTAAACAATCGCCGGTAACCAAAAGCAATGCAAAAGATTTTATTTAAATTCACGGCTTTCTAATGAAATTCGAGTCACCGGTTTCATCATCAATACGTTCCCGAGCACGTGCTCAAACGAAATAAGAGTTGAGCGAATTCTTTGGCGCATGACCTTGTTTTGCCGTGAACTATCACGCTCACTGTTTTCAGTGACTTCTCGGACTAAATTATGAATGAACAGAATAATGGCTCTGAGTATTTCGAAGTTGTTCGCAAAATTTCGCCAGTCAAATTACGGCTAGAATTTTACTGCCAACATAGCGACAAGCACCGCGATGTTTGACTAATTTCGAGACACGGCGCGGCACGTAAACAGTAAAACACAAGATCAATCGATAAAAAAATTCTATCTTCGAAGTTGTTCGCAAATTTCGCCGGCCAAATTGCTCGACCTAAAAAAGTTCGCTCGACTTTTTAGTGTGCATTCTATTTTTGATAAAGAATCGACCCTTGGATAATGCTTGCTTACGAAGAAGCCACGGAATTGTAAAGGTAATTGTTAGCAAGAAGTCGGCTTTGTTTGGACCTCTTGTTATGCAAAATGCTTCTAAAGTGTGATCTACAAATGAGCTACACCAATGCGTTTGCGTTTGCGTGGGAACGCAAACGCAAACGCGTTTCCTTCGCGTTGCCTTCGCGTTTCCTTCGCGTTGAGAACGCGTTAGGTGGTTCGCTTATCTTCGAGGGGTACTGTATGTTACATGATGGATTGACATCCTGGTTGCAAAATGCCTTTTCTGGCTCTTTATTTTCTTTCTTCTGTTTAACATTGCTTTCAAAGTGATAACATGCTTCTTGTTACCTGTGCAGCGGCTCTGACTGTGGGCATAAGAAGAGATTCTTTATCCTCATCTGGCAATATTGATGCAATATTTGAACAGCCCTCAACAGCAAGCAGCCTCACAGAATCCTGCTCATCTGTAGCTAAGTTATTGAACAATTGAACAAGGTCCGCTTTGACAAATTCAAGCTCGACACATTTTGCAAATTCCTGAAATGACAGTATAGTGGGGTGGGTGAGGGCTTTTCCAGAAATGATGATTGATCCAAATAAAACTAAAATTTTATATGAAGAAATAACATTAATACTTACGCCAAGTTTTCCAGAAGCTGCTCTTCTGACCATGGGTGTGTCATCTGCACACAAGTTCTTAAAATGACTACAAACAGAAAAACACATTGTCACAGTGATTTTGGAGTGGTCAGGTCAATTCTGTGCCAAATTCATTGCTTAGTACATTTACTCGTGCAAAAAATGTTCCTGCAGAATTGCGAAGATAGCAAATGAAAATTTAGCATTACGAGCAAACAATAATAGTTGGTTTTAATTATTATTTTATCAGGAGATGGCTTGAGCATTTGAAAAAATTGGCATTTTTTCAATTTTCAATCAACTTCCATCCTCACCATCCGTAACAACCGATGTCAGTAAATGGTTTGAAGAATGCACTTAATGTACATGTAGTCTTAGGTAACAAAACTAAACCATTATTTTTGGCTTTCCTTTGAACAAAGACAAGATTTGGCTTTTTAAAATGTTGCTTAAATGGCATGACAATGCCCCTTTGAGATGTGCATACATGTAACTGATTGTTACAATCAGACAACTTCAACCAGACACATAATGAGGTTTTAGCTAATCACAGCATGCATTTGATTCTGTGATGGCACCTACAGACTAGCTAAAACAGGTGGCAAAATAACGAAACATTTACAACTTGTGCTCCGAGTCCTGAGCAAACAACTGTGTGCTATTTGTAAAAATCTACTAGTATACTAATGCAAATGCCGCAATCTGATTGGCTGAGCTACTGCACAATATCAGCCATTAGAGTGTAGTGGTTGAAGGTCGTCTTCAAAATGGCGATGTCTTCACGCTTTAGCGAAGTTTGGAAGGAAGATTTTAGAACTTTTTCACCGACACATGATTCTTTTATTGTGATTTTTACTAAAACAATTAGATTATTCGCTCTCAATTTCTGAAGTGATAGTTGATGAGGCCTTCATCAACTATCACCTCATAGAAATCTCAAGCTCATAATCTAACATAATCAACAGGCAAAAAACCCATGAAAGTCAAATGTGTAGCAATCAACATGAAAACAAAATCTGAGTTTGTCTGTGAGGCAATTCTCATTGGTCTAAATTAGTGTTCATCATATGCATCATATTTGTTTTAAGAACATCAAATTTCCGCGGGGCAACTATCAGCCGATAGTTCCTCAACAGAAACACTCTATTGTTTAAATAGCATGAATGTTAGCCATTTTGACTATCACAAACAGAAATAATGAATTCAATGTGGAAGGTAAACACTATTATCGTATAGTGAGCCACATTAAGGTTTCCCTCTCTACTCTGACCAAAAGATGGAAGGGTCTCCTTGACAATTTATTCTTCACTGAACTTCATTCTTACACTCTTAGCTCCGCCTTGAGGTTGGCATTGACTCGATCATAAACAACAGCAAAAAGGCCACATGCTGACGTTCTTGAGGTAAACCAGTCACCTGTAAAAACAAAATAAATACAACCATAGCATGCATGTAGGTATGTATCATTTTTGTTCACTTTTCCTAGTTTATCTATGAGGTTATTTAATATCAAAATATTCCACAATGACCATGAATGTAGCCAATATAAGTGACACTATGGTTGGCTAAGGGGTAGGCTACCATTCCCCCCTAATGCACACAGGTCGATTACAAGTATGAACCTGACAAGTTGTCGAGTTTAGAGTGTTCAGAGGTTCCTTTCTGATTACTAATCAAGCCATGCCAGTAGCCATTTTGACCATGAAAGATGAACTACGTGGTTCTCCTATTCAAATTTCTTTGGCTATGGGGCTCCGCTCAGTGGCCCTTCAGGCCCCCAGAGCTCTGCTCAGTCTTTATGAGACAATCGCAAACCTCACTTTATTGACCTTGCTATTGCTTGGTTTGAGATGTTCCCATAAAGACCTCTCTCTGGGTTAATAATTAGGGTGCGTTCCTTTGGGGTGATCCGGATCAGGATCAGTGATCCGGATCATGGTGCGTCAAAGGCGCCGGTGAATCCTTGCTCAGTGTGGATTCGCCGGCACCTTTGATGCACCATGATCTGGATCACTGATCGTGATCCGGATCAGCCCAAAGGAACGCACCCATAGCTAGTAATATTGAGAGGTTTTATGCTTTTTCAAGACTGGTTCAAATGTATTGCTTTTTAGAGAATCAACCTAATAAGGCTTATTTCTCATGAACATAGTTATATAATCAATTCCAATGTCACTGATCACGTCTCTTGAGCAAGACATAGCAGCCCCAGATTATATTCCATTTAATCTATTCATTTCTCTTAATACATGTGCATTTTTGCAGATTCAATTGATCTCATTTATAGACATTCATAAATTGAAAACTATAAGCTCAATATTAAGTGGAATTACTACCAATTATTGTAACTATCTTAACCCTCAGACGTACAAGCAAATTCATACCCCCACCGTGGTACAAGGGTGGGGGGGGGTAGTTGGTTGGGGGGGGGAACCCGTTCCCTGGGTTTTTGAAGGTTATACCGACAATAGATAGCCTGTTATGTCGTCTACACGACTAGGTTAATATTATGGGTTACATATACAAATAGTGCCGCTGGGAGTTTTTGACATCATCCAATATAGCAGATTTTTTGTGATTTTCACTTTGTTGCGTCTAACATTGGTTCTTCCTGACAAAATTAAAAGTTTACTCTCAAATTACAGCTGAACATGTAAAATATGATTTAATGTATTAATGTTGTGTTATAACTGCTTTAGGCCAAGGCTTACAATAATTCAAGGAATAACTCCGAACAACTTGCCTTTAATATCTCATGAATCTACCGGTCGATTTTCACCAAATTTTCAGAAAAGATGTCTTAAAGGCAGGGCTCCAAGCTCAAGTTTTTCAGAAGTCTGCTTTTTGTGACTGCCTTTTGTAAAATGGTCGCCACCACAGGAATTTTGGTCGCCAAAAGAAAAGCATTTTAAAGCAGGACAACTCATGTCAGTTTTGCATGAAGCACTGCTGCTGAGCCAAATCGATAGTCGTTCGAAGAACATTTCAACGTAGTTATTTTGTTTGCATTCAAGAGTTTTTCAATTAACTGTTCTAATTATCGTGAAGAAAAGCAAATAAACGATTAAAGAAACAGGTAAGGAAGATAAACACAAAATAAATCAATTATCATGCAGTACAGTCAAATAATTAAAAGTTACAGAAATGAAATGTGGTTTTCAAAATAGTGGCTTCCCAATTGAATTAGATATCAAAGAACACAACAAACAGCTCAGTCAAAACTATGATTTACATGCAAACAGATAGCAGGATGGGCGATTGGTTAAATGTGTGGACAAATTTCTTTGGCCTAGTACTTTTTCTGTTTAAAGGTGATGCCTAACAACCAGTCAGGACATGTGTCCTTTGCACTGCGCCGGTTGGCAAATTGGCAACCTGCTCGGCAAACCTGGTAGCCAAATTTTGTTTTCACTCGCCATGGCGACCAAAATGGCCACAGCTTGAAGCACTGAAAGGTAAACAAACAGCTACTGAAATGGACAGATACTATCATCCCCCCCCCCCCTTGAATGTCCAAGGGTTAATAGTTGTACTGCAATTAGCTTTAATTTGCAATGCACATGTGGGCATCAATCTGTGAAAGTTGCACAGTCAAATATTATAAATATCAAAATGATTAATTATTTGACTAATTATAAATTATCATTACTATATTACATAACATGTATACAAACCTTGTGACAACCTCTTCACAAGTGGAACAAAATGATTTTCCAAATCTTGTGTTGAATGTTCTGCTGCAATAGTTCTTAATGATTCAACAGCCTGCAACAAAAAGAAGGGAATGGCGACTACCAAATGACACAGAATGTACGGTAGAACATGCTCTCTAAGAAAACTCCTTCTCCAGTTTCCAGCTATTTTGAACCACTTGGACAATAAGATTACATTTTTGTTTGTTTCTTTTGTTGTTGTTTTGCATTTTTGTATTAATAGAAATATTGATCTATAAACCGGTCTGAATCTGCACATGCACTGCTAATTTTAATATTATAGTTCACCACTAAAGTTTCTTCCACACACATTCACGTCATCAATTTAAACCAATCAGAATCAGCCAAAAAATTTTTTGTCTCGGAACTATCAATCTGATAGTTGACCCCATGGAAATTTGATGTCCTTAAAGCTAGTTTATTAGCCCTTGAAGCTTTGCTTCTTGGGCTAATATTTGTTTTATGAACATCAAATTTATACAGGGCAACAAGCAGCTGATAGTTCCTCAACAGAAACACCCTATCATTTAAATAAGCCTAGATTACACATGGTCTTTGGGACTACAATATACTTCTGTGTGATATTTTATTTACAGGCCTTCTGACAGGGTGCGCGGGTGCGGAACCGCACCATTCAGACAAACCTGCACAATAATGAACAATACGGAAATATTTACTCAAAATTTTAATTAAAACGGGTATTTCTATTGAGAATCAATATTTCTAGAATATGTTTAAACGCTTTCATCGAACAACTTGTTATCCAAACAGCAAGGCATTCTTACCGTAACTTGTGCTGTCCTGGGCACTAGTCTAGAGATTAGTGATACAGTCTATAGACATACATGACGTACTTAGAGGTTTGCTAGGACTTATGGGGCAATCTCCTCGAGTGTTTTCGTTTAGCTCTTTTGATTGCTTTGACAAACATACAGTAAGTTTAAAATAGGTTCTAAACTTCAGTCAATAAGATAAAAATCATTCAAAGTAAAATGTAGAAGTAAGTAAGTTACAGGAGGAATTTCACATTGATATGGTAAAATCCGGGGTAAAAGAAAAGGTATGATTTATAAGGAGAATTTGATGTTTACTTAACAGGGAGTAGGAGACGAAATATCTTGTTTGGCGCTAGATTGCACAATCCTGCACAATTACCTGCACAATTGACTTTTTGTCCTGCAGAATTGGCCTTCAAAAAAGCGCACAATTTTCATTTTTTCCCGCACCCTGTCAGAAGGCCAGTTTTAACGAACAAGAGGATATTAATGAAAACATGTTTGACAGTAAGGTATTCTTTTTGAAATCTAATGACCGTGCTGAAGAAAAGTAATCATACACTTACCTTGTCCCTTACCACTGTCTCTTCAACTGTTGCTAAACTCTCAAGTGGAGGCTGGAATCAACAAAACAACAGGCATTTCAATAAAATTTGAAGTATGCAGCTGGTTTGACTAGATTAACCAACTGTTTTTATTTAAGAATCTTTCTTTTAATAATTAATTTCTTCAATTTTGGACCAAGCGAAAAGCAAAGAAAAGCAAATTAGCAGATGCTTTTTATAGGCTGTTGGCGATTGTCTGTAAACAAAACTTGTTTCTGGTTGAACAGTAACATGGGTGAAAGTTCACCCAAATGCACTCGCGAACACTGAAAGTCTGCTGAGTAATCAAGTTTTATCCACATATCCTGCACATTACAGTTAAAGGTACTTAATAAATACATGACATGCATATGGAATAAATGCAAATTAAATTATCTACTTGAAAATGAATATCTGATGAGTCATACCAGTAGGCAGTGCACAAACTCCTGTCCTCCAACCAAGGGGGTGAATGTGCCAAGCTAGAGAGTAGAGAGAAGCAAATATTAAATGCCAGTTTACAATATTATCATATAATTTAGGTGGGTGAAGGGGAAGACAAGAAAGTACTAAAACTATAAGAAAGACAACCCCAACTTACAGGTGCGTACATGAACATTTACAAAAGGCCTTTTACTACACCACAATCGAGATTTAAACTGGAAACCACAATGGCAGCTATTGTGAAAAGTGTTTCTTAGGGCCTGATTACATGAGCCAGGCTGGCCCGGTTACATGGCGTTAAATGCAGGAATGGCTCCGGGACACTTAGATTTTTTTAGACTTTGATTTTTTCGTCTAATAAAGAGAAAAAAACAAAGTCAATTATAAAAGCACAGAGGTGGAATCGATCCCGGGTAACCCAGAACACGAGCTATTCCTACTAACCACTACACTACCGAGGCCCGGCTGCCGAACACCGAAAATTTTAAGATTTTATCGTGTTACCCTTACCATTTTTGAGAGCTAACCGCATAACCGCAGTGCTTAGTAGGCTAACCGGAATGCAAAAGTAGGCTAACCGGATTGCTTAATAGGCTAACCGCAGTGCTCAGTAGGCTAACCGGATTGCTTAGTAGGCTAACCGCAGTGTTATAATAGGATAACCAGGGTGATTTTGTAGTCTAATTTAGCTAACAAAACTCGCTCCCAGTGCATTCCGAGCCCAGAGCCATTCCTGCAATTAAGGGCTACTGGCCCGGTTTACCAGGTTGGGTTGCTTTGTCGGCTAACCGGGCCAGCCCGGCTCATGAAATCAGGCCCTTAGAGCATACTTCAAAAGTTACCATGAAAACAGTTAACAATTTTAAAGCTAATGTACTCTTTCTTGACAAAATCAATTATACATTTTGAACAAACTTTAAATACAAACTTGCAAACAAGTGCAACTAACAAAGCCAAAAATATTTCTCTTAAATTAGTTTAATCTAATATACATGTAACCTTAATAATTACACTATTTTTAAGAGTAAAAATCAGTTCATGTTCACGATTTACAGAGAGTATTATCATTCTCAAGCTAGCATGAGCAGCTAACTCGTTTTTGCGTTTTGAGATGCATAAAACATTCAAGTTTGTCTGGACAAACTGCCGCATTTTGGAAGTGAACCAATCAACATTTAAAGGAACATGTCAAGTTTTGACAGCTCCGACTATGCATGTGTTATAGCAAGTGAAACACAGTTTCAAAACTGTTGCGTCAAGTTTTTGTTTTCATGAATGTAAAGACCAATGGACGGCAGTATAATAATTACTAGTAGCAATCAAAGATTAGAAGTGCGTTCAATGATTTCGATTCCCTTTGCTTCATTTTGATTTGGTTTCCAGAAATTTAATACTGAAATCAGCATTTCAAATATCAGTATGAAACACTATTCACAAATAACAAAGTTGCAGTCAGTGTTTCGAAAACCGCAGACTGTGTATGACAAATATCATTTCTTTGTCGCCCGACAAATGTAAACAAATTATCGCAGCAACGCACATGCAAGCTAAAATGCAAACATACATGTAACATTCACGATTACAAAGACTGTCACAGCACCGATCGAAATGTTTGAAATCTGCTGTCATATATTCGCGCCAGGAGTTGTACAATCTTCGCTACAAGGTTCTTCTTGGATAACAATAAGGCTGATTTGAATAGTACAGCGTCACAACTCTGTACGTGGACAGAAGTTGAATCTCCAATGAAAAGCAGCTGAGTTTTATAAGGTGATGTGTTGCTTGGTCGAATTGCAGTATCCGTTTCCTAGAACGCAACTTACCTGAGAACACTCCGAACAAAAAAAGACTGAAGCACAGTCCAGAATCTGAAACAATTCGCAAAAACACAGTCTACAATTTGACAACAATCCACAAAAGCACAGTCAGGAACTCGACAATCCAACAAGATGCGAAGCAAGAATGTGAAACTCGACCCTGCTAGAAATGAAAGCACAACTATGAAGCACATGGTCGACGGAAATGACGTCATTCGCCCCTGAAGAATTTTTAGGGGTGGCCAAATTGGTGTGATACATACATACATACATACATACATACATACATAGTCCAAAAATCTTGTTTTCGACAGCATTATGAAAGCGTTCTTTGTTGAACGCAATTACTTCTGGCCAAAGCTGTGGCAGTGATCTTCAGTGGCCAACTGCATCAAAATGCTTAGAGAACAGAGGAGATACTGCACACTGTTTCGTACCGTTTTTTTTAAACATGACTTGTAAAATGCAACCGTTGTCTTGACAAACTTGAACGTTTTAGACATGTCAAAACGTGGAAAAAAGTTTGGTTATTCACGCTAGCTGGAAAATGGTAGTAATAGTCATACCTGCTCCGCAAGTGCTAACAGGACCTCGTCTTCATCATAAATGGTATCTACAAAAACAGGCAGAAAGAGTTCAAAGACCCAATGATTGCCAGTTTCACTTTAGCCAGGATGATTTAACACCATATCACTATGCAACAAAACTTCAGACACCACTGAAACAGCTGCTTTAGCTGCTTGGATAAAAAAGCAATGCTATTATATTAATATAATATTTGCATTTGCCTGTGCACCAAATTGCAGTCTTGAATGCTACATTTTATTATTAACAGGGTCAGAAATTAACTTTTGACCTTAGTGCCAGCTGGCAACTTAATGAGAAGTTTTGGTTGCCAGCTAGCAATTTGAGGTCGCCAAAATTTTTCCTTCTCTTGTGACAGAAATTGCTATAATAGTGGATTAACGGGAAAATCCCTTTATCGGCAAGATAAGAAGTCAGTTGTTGGCAAGGGATCTACATTTTATGTTTCTGTAATCACCTTGGTCAAAATCAGAGTTAACAGAAAATTGACTGTGAGATATTTGTGTATCATGCTAGCACATTGGAGTAGTCCTGGAAATAGCAAGTTGCCCACTGGTGACCAGTTTAAAAAATTCTTGTCGCCAGTGCAATTTTTTTAGTCGCATTGGCAACCAGGAAGAAGCAATTTCGGACCCTGGTCAAGATTAAATGACATTGAAAGTTTCTGTTGCCGACTGCACATCTGCATCAAGTTGTAAACACAAGTTGTCTTCGAACAAATGACGTTCAGTGTGCTAATATATCGTATCCTCTGGTGGAATGTTTTCACGCGATAACACTTGACGTGAAACACTTGTACTTGACGCGAGCCACTTTTATTCTTTCCTCGAGAAATAAATCGATTTCTCTAAAGCTCTTCGAGTTTGCATATTCAAGAAAGCCTTGTTTCTCGATCCTCGGAAATTTCGAGAATCGAGGATCGAGACGCGAGGAATGAGTTTTGAGGATCACGTAGAGACTGTCAACTTACTTTTGAGCAGTACTGTACACTCACTTGAACTTATCTTTAAAGGACTCTAGCAGATACTCCTTCTGTTGATTCTATTTGTAAATATGTGAATATCTTCAACTATTGTTAGGCTATCCCTTTTTTATCGATTTAGCGTTGTCCGACCAACCAAAATCAGGAAACACACTTGATAAAAAAAAGGGGGATGGCCTTATACAAATTAAAGATGAAACTTTTAGTTGACAGTTACTCGAGTTTCACGCATGATGTATAATACTATCTAGACAGTCTGAATAGACCTTTCCACCAAAACTGCAAATCATGGTTTCAAATCGAGACTGGGATGGACAACCTTCATATAACATAACTGAACATTTGTCTTCCACAGCCTCTACTTGAAACCATTGTTCATAGGGACTTCACTGGAACAAATGAGTGAAAGGTCTACTTGCTAATATAAAAACAAGAGGAGCATGCCATGCACTGGAAGGATGTAAGTGTGTACAGTTTCAAGTCTCATTTTGCAGTTCATACACTTGAATCATTGTCAGCGGAAGAGTGATAAGTAATGTATAACTACAATTTCATCTTATTAGCCCAAGTCTCTGAGGAGTTATCCCTGAAAAGTATTATATTATCATTTTAACTGACTTAAATTTGACATTTTACTTTATCTCAAGGGGGGAGGGGTGTTATATTGGGGGCGTTTTGTCTTGAAGGTGTTATGACCAGCATTCAACTATTTGTAATGTTTCACTTTCTCTCACAGACTGCCTGATAAACACAAATGTCTGACGTTTGCAATCAGTAACCAAAAACGACAACAATATTGCTTCACACATTTCCACTTTGTGCTTGCCTGTTGGGCCAGCTGTGATAAGATGCTAGCCCTGAGGGATCATTTCAATAGTCCCAGGTTATCAGACAGCCTTTTTTTGGGGGGGAAGGGGGGGCGGGAGATTTTCTGGAAAAACACAGTACTTCTACGTTAAAATCCAGGCTGTAGTCCACAGGGTTTTCCTTTTCAAATAAAGGTGAAGTTGATGAAAGCAAAGCTGGCGGAGACAGTTTGTATAAATGATATAACTTTTAAATTATATAACAGCAAGGATTCTTTTAGTTGCCGGCGACAGAGCCGTTCACATGCGGCGAAAATCGCCGGTCGCTGGCCGAAAAGGAAAACCCTGAGTCCACCAAGAATTTATATGCCAAAGTAGTTCTAATATAGCCCCCCGGAATTTATTACCAGATAGACAGACACTTTACAAGAAGGGATAGTTCGCAACTCTTCAAAACCTCTAATTTCATTGGATCTTAATATCACGCAGCTCTATTGTTTTAGGGCCAGGGTCCATTGTTACTGTTGTTTGTTTATCATTTTTTCAGCCAATACTGAGGGACATTGTAAAGAGCTGCGTACCGCCCCTACAAGAACTGTAAATGGTCACTTCTTCTACCATTCATAACACTTCTGTTCTTGTGAAATGCAAATCTACATTTTTACATTAGCATCTGTCAAACAGCCTAACATAAAATTTTCACCATAAAAGAAACTACTGAAACAGCCCCAAGCTAATCTCCATGTTAATAACACATCATTTTATATCCTGTCAAACTATATATAGGCTAAGGATTACTAATTGCTATAAATACAGAATTCCCATTTTTAGCAAACTAGCAAAGGTAACCATCCAAAACGTTAACTTGCATTAGTACATGTCCGATTTATGCGCAACCAACGAAGAACTACTTTTACAAGACATCAATTATTATAAGGTATACAAGCCGTTATTTGTCTGTATTTCTACCGATTTACACCCACAGCACGTTAAAGAGCACGGAACTTTCATGCCAAAGCGCGACTTCTAAAAATGCCAAAAGCATCATCGTACAATTTACCTGCCCAGGCCGAATGCAAGAATTTCCTGTACATTTTAGTAAGATTAATTTAACTATAACTACTTATAACGTACCTGTTAGAAAAGGTATAAGTTCACTTCTTGTTCTTTCTACACCCAAAGCCAGGGCGATGGTCGAAAGTTTCTTGATAGAGTTCAGCCGAAGCTAAAAGTGTTTACGAAAAGTCAGACTACCACGAAGTTTACAGGTCGTCGAAGGCTCAAAGCTCACACAGAACAGGCCACGAGAAGCTCCGAAAATTCGTTCACGAGAAGAGAAAAACGTAAAGCAAAATTTACGGGGTTTTTACCTGAACATCTTCGTTTCTCAGCTCATCTATCAGGACAGCAATTGGATAAAGCGAATCATCTCCATCGCCGGACGCCATGTTGTTAATCGGTAAAACCCTCAGTATTTCGTTGCCGCTCGAGCCGCTTGCAAATTACCCGTCAACACCTTCGCGTGCAACTCGATCCAGGGTATTGGCCGAGAAAATGATGAGCACTTTTCAGTCTTGGACCATTGAGGTTTAGTATATTCTCAGCTCCGACTATTGCATTTCTAGCTTTTTGATTGGCTAAAAAACTCCGACTATGAGCCAATAGTCGGAGTTTTACGTCATATGGAAAATAGTGCGCCAAGTTTAAAGTTGCATGCTCTTTCCGGACGCTTTGTAAAATTGTGGAAATAAAAATCGGCGGCAAAACCCGGTTTGAGAATTTACTAAAACAATTATTCCATTCGCCCTTGTTGGATACGAAGTGATTATAACCAACTCGCGCTACGCGCTCGTTGGTTATTTTATCACTTCATATCCAACGCGGGCTCATGGAATAATTGTTATTTTTACTCATGGGTGAATACAGAAGCTTATCACCTAGGTGATAAGCTTCTGGTGAATACCATAATTGCACCGAGCATTCACCCATGAAGAATATACGTGCACCGAAATTTCTAAGGAAAAAAGTTTACAAGCTTGATAAAAATAACATTAAAGTTAATAGCATGAAAAGAAAGAAAAAAACAAAGACAAGTGGCGGGGAAATCTCAAGGAAGCCTTGGGGCTTATGATCGAGTTATGAGTTTCCCCCCTGTACGTATCTATAATTCTATAATGTAAATAAAACTGCGTCTTGTCTATCCCGCTATCCCTTAAAAATCTTATCCTTATATCCTTTATTGAAATCTAATTTGGGTCTCTACTTATGCCTCCAATCTACAGCGAATATACCTTCTGCAGAAACAAGCTGTCCGTGCAGTGCAATCTCAAAGGTTGACTACTATGCTCTAAGTAAACCTCTCTTTGCAAATTTGAAAGTCCTCGACATACATGTATTTATGTATTTATATCATAATGGTACATTAACAAGTTTCTTCGGTCAAATCTTTCAAGCTGGTAGCCAAACTCATCAAAATTCAACCAAATTCTGTGATTTCTAACGATCTATAATACCTGTAGGACCATATTAAAAAATGCTGTCTTTTTTTTTTCAAGGTCCTAGCATATGGAACTCTTCACCAACCGAAATCAACTGTTATCACGTTTAACCGCCTATGCGCATAATATACTGTACGAAGAGATTTGGAGGGAAAGTAGAATCTGGCTTTGCAAAGCAAACCGACAAATTCGGCAAAAATGTTCCGATTTTGCCGAGCCCCGACAAACTGCTCCTGGGTCCTCGAAGAGAGTAACGGTCGTGGAGGGCCAAAAATTGTCGCTGCGATCTGTCGCACGAATTCAAACCAGGTTTTGTTTTGCACGCAGTACACGTGGAGCGCCTGCTGATGCAGAGAGCTGCGAGTCTCGGCCTTTAAGGACTCTTTCAGGAGACGTGCTTCTTTGTTTGCTTATTTGCTTATTTTTCTGAATTTGTTATCTTCCATTTCGAAGTTCGATTACGTTTTATACGCAATCACTGAAGTTGTATTTTAAAATGTAATGAGTGAAATGAAAGTGACAGTGGAGCTCCGGCGGAGCGCCGTAGCATAGAAATTGGAAGAGCCTGCAGTTCATGGTTCGCGGTCGCATGCGACCATACGCACGAAGACGATGAACTCGCGCAACATGGCGCGCGCGGCGGCCAAAGTCCAGAAACAGTATTGCAAACAATAGGCTCATACTACGTGAAAAAAGAGACTTTGCGAGACACCAGCAGGACCAGGACCAATAAAACAGGGTTGCAAACGTAGAAAACTGTTTCCTCTGTTTCATTTCCAGAACTAGGTCGACTTGGTTAACACCAGCCTGCATTTTTAATGTTGGGCATCCATGTTATGTGAATTGAGAGCTGTCCAAACTAGGTACTCAGTGACCAATATCAACTCCCCAGTGACCACATAACCACAGCTGTCCTAGGCTTAAACTGATCCCAGAGGCTTTCTTCTATCTTTTGAAGCAAGGAAAGCCATCGCGGTTTGCGAATTAGTGCCAGCCTTACCCATTAAAGCATGAGGGAGGAGAGGGTGAGGCCTGTGTTGCGTGATGGGAGGGATAAGGTTAGATCCAAGATAAATGTTTCAAATGCTACATTTTGTGCCAAAATTGTTTACGAAAATCCATATCTTTGAAAGATGCCGTTAAGAGATACACCACGAATTTGAATTTCAAAAGTTAAAAATCGTGCCTTTTGCACACGCGCACACGAACCTCGATAAAACTGAGTCGAAATAGACCAATTACGATATATTAATATTCTAACATGGTGCCGAGGCTTAGGGGAATAAAACAAAAGAAATAATGTATTCATCCCTAAGCCTCGATACAAAATGTTTTGTTTTATTCCCCTAAGCCTTGCCAACATGTTAGAATATCAATATATCGGAATTGGTCTATTGAGGCCGCGTTTGGCATGTTCCCAACTTCGTTCTCAGGGCCCTCTCCTTGAAAAAAGCTTTTAATGGCATTCTTAAAATATGATAATTACAATTTCCGAAAACATTATCTAAAGTTACAAGTTCCGCCACTTTGGAAAAGCCCCAGCTGTGAAGGGCAAGTTTTTATTGCTATAGTGATTGTAATCAATGTGGTGATTGGTGGATTTAGCTGACAGGTATTAAAGTGATTGATAAGAAATTGGCGGAGAAAAATCCGTGAGCTGCGTGGCACTTGTACATTTACACAAAAAATTGTTGGTCAACGTTTTCCCTAAGGAATAAAAAGTGCCATATTTAAAATAGGGCGAGCTAGGAACCAATCAGATTCGAGAATTTTGTTATAGTTATCATTACTGTAGGTATGGGGTTCCGCTCTCCTATATACTCCAGTCTTCAAACCGATGCAAACAGGTCTTCTCTGAAAAACGTTTTGTTAATTACAGACGTCCACGTAACCTCCGCGACTTCCTTGTTAAGGCAAAGGTCAAACATACACGGCCCAATGGACAATCAAGTCCACCAGTAGTAAAGAAATGCAACTCGAAGAAGTTTATCACCGTGTAAATTCAAAAACACAGGTGAAACATGTGCATCCCAAAAATCTGATCCATAAGACCCAATGTCGTCAATGCAAGAACACCTCAAATGGAGAACATAGCAGAGCCATACAGAACAAGACCACCGACGCAGTACCACAACACTTCAGTCAAAAGGGACATAAACTCGCAGACATCTAACTGATACCACTCGAGCTCATTAACTCCAACAGAGATTCCATACGCAGAGCGCGCGAATCCTATTATATAGAAAAAGCCAAAACCATGCAGCCTCTTGGCATAAACAGGGAAGACGACCCGTGATCTCTTACAATCTATTTTTGGAATCTGGCATTATGCATCCACTTACATGTACAATGTTTATTTTATTTCGACCCTATTGGTACATTTATTTCTTTAAAAAATTGTATCAACCGCAACCGTTGTAGATAATACATATATATATTGTAACGACCTTCCGTAATCCCCCGAGGAAGGACAGCTTGGCTGTCCGAAATATCGGGAAAACAAGTTCTCAAGACGATTTTTTTTCTTTGCTGTTTTTTCATTACCGTTGAAGACCTGCTTGGTTCATTTTCCACCGCTTTCTCGAGTCCGGGTGTCGTCCAGGCTCCCCGAGAGGAGCTTTCGGGGGAGCGCGGGCTCCGGTTCCCGAACAGCGGCTGGTTATCGAGCCTATCCGGGACCCAGATGGGATTTGAACCCACGACACTCCCTACTCTTGCTGGTTGCTCTATTTTAATATCTGAATTGCTGGGGACTCCCTTTGGAAGACCATAATACTTCAAGAATGTACCTGAAATTCGGATAGAAAAGCATCGAAGGTCGTCAAAAGGAGTCCGAAAATCATCATAAGTGATTAGAACGATTTCGCATAAGTCGACTTTTATATTTGATTCAATGCTTATTCATGCAACCCTGGGTGCCAGAGGGTTTTTTGCTGTTGCGAAGGCGCTATAATTGAGCGGCGAAGCCGCGATCGTTAACAATCGCGGCTTCGCCGCTCAATGATAGCCCCTTCGCTACGAAAAAAACCCTCTTACACCCAGGATAAATGAGTGCTTGTGATGAATGAAACTGTTTTTTTTTAATTCGTATTTGTGTGCACACACGCCAGCGGCAAGAGTATTTACTAAGAAATGCACTTCGCTTCACCTCGGTTTTCTTTAGTTTAACCCATAAACACCAAAACATCGACATCCTAAACTTGCATTGCACATAAAATTTACACGCTCGGTATTTTTTAAATCAAGAGATCTGTCAGGTATTTTTTTGGTGTTAAAAATACGCGGCGGCAGTTTTTGTAGGGGGTGGATGCTTCGAAAACAGAATTCACGAGAGACCGGCCGCCATTTTGAGCTAGCGCGCGAATACTGAGGAGAGGAAGAAGGGGAGGGGGTAGGGTGCAGGTTGCGAATTATTCGGTCTTTCTTGATCGCTGTTTTCGAAGCATTCCCCCACAAACCGCCTGCTTTGCAGGCTTAAGGGGGATTTCCACTGTCGCGTGTTTTTTTTTACGTGTGTTTACGTGCGTAAAAAAATTTAGAGACAATGTATGAACGACTTGCGTAAACGGGTACGCAAGTTTTCCATACATCGTCTATAATTTTATTTACGCACGTAAAAAATTACGCGACAGTGGAAATCCACCTTAAGTTTTGGGTCATTTCTCCGATCTCATTAGCTTATTGATGCAAAATCGTGCATTAGATAGAAGTCTGGCTGTTTGATTGAGTAAATCGTATTGAGGTCTTTAAATCTTGTATTTTTTGGGTAGGAAATTTTGATGCCAGGAATTTTTGGGGGTCTAAAATGTCAGGCTCTTGTATTTTTTGAGGTTTGCAAGATGAAGCTCCGTTGGATCCCCCGTCATGTATAATGCGAGTCCCCCAGGGGTACGAGTTTGCTCTCACACTGCTCCTATGCTTTGTCACGAGCGTCGGAACACACGAGTACACTTGCACGCTAGCTGGTATACAAAGAAATCATGATTTTAAGGTTGCAAAATACTCAACACTGAAACAGCGAAACAAAACACCGAAACACCGAAACAGCCAAAAAAAACTGAGAAAAAGATCGAAATCAAACAACCATTTTTTTTCCTTATAATATACTCATCGTGGCTCACCCCGACGGGATATTAAACTTAACCGTAAGTGAAACTTAGTACCAGGTCACTTAGTCCATGATAGTGCGGAATAAAACATGTTTGACAAAGAAGGCACATTTCATTCGAGGTATGAATACATTTTTTTTATATTTTCGCTCAGAAAGTTCTTTGTCTTCGAGTTTTGGGAGGTCTTTGGCTGCTAGAGTCCTTGTTTTCAAGACGTTAGGGACCTTCAGATCGGAGTACGAGCACGACTTTCGAATTTCAATTCAGTTACTCTCCCAGAAGCCTCACTCTTCCCAGTCGCGGTGCAAGATTGCTGTAAAATGTGAAAGCATATAGACACGAGAACTCACCTGAAAAGTCGTACTCGTACTCATCTCGTACTCGTACTCCGATCTGAAGGTCCCTATTGGACGACTAGAGCCCGACTACAACGTACTGAAACTTGTTCGTGTGTACACTTCCTTGTCGAACTGCCGTGACTGTTACGATATATGAACTATCTAAGCTTCCAAAATTTAACCTCATGGTTTCATCTTTATATACGCTATTTTGATTACTAAGACGACTGTAAATGAATCGAGTCCTACACAGCCACAGCAAAGGCTGATTCGCTACCCGGGTTTAGTGTCGTTTGAACGATTTCTGGTACCGTTATCCCACCCGACAGTTTCAATCAAGGTGTTGCGGTCAAATAAAAAAAGGTGTAGGCTTCAGTTTCAAACAAGACTACACAGGTAAGATGTCAGACAACCTTAAACCGAAGATTCTAGAAGTTTGGTGAGTTCGTCACCAAAAATACAATACAATAAAACTAAAACGGTAATGTAGGAATGCAGTCAGAGTCGGAGATAGTTTTGTAGGGAAGAGAGAGGAGATGGAGAACCGGCTGAGAAAGTGTTTGAAATAACCCAGGTCAGCTAGGGCTTTTTCAACGCGAATTGGTGTCTGTTCCGGACTGGCCCAATGTTGTTGTATACCCAGGCTTATAAAATTGCGAGTTCGGTAATCGAACACAGTTCGATTATGTCCGATTGCCGCAATCGAATGATTGGATTCGAATGATTTTCAACGGCGAAAATGGAAAGATAACTGATCCGTTACAAAGGGTCTACATATAGCAAATATATTTAATAAATATTTTGCAAATGTTGGCCCTAATCTAGCTAGCCAAATACCGATATCATCCACGTCTTTGAAATCCTTTCTGTCTATCCTTTATGTCTCACCATGAAAGCTTTTTCGTTGATCCCATACAGTCAAAAGAGGAAGTGAATGAACTGCTAAATTTAAATCCATCAAAAAGCGTCGGGTATGATGGTCAGCCTACGTCCGAAAGTAATTCGTCAAATAACATGGCCATCATGCTATCAATTTTCAACAAGTCACTTTTTACGAAAATTATTGCACCAATAAACAAAAGTGAAGATAAATCACAATTCTCAAATATAGAAGTCTTACCGATGCTTTTCTATATTGGAAAGATCGACTAATGTAATGTAGATATTATACAATAAGGAATATCATTCAACAGAGACTGCTACAGCTGATTTAACAACAAAATCAACAGAGGCATTTGATGGCAATAAAGATCAATAAATTTACTGTAGGAATCTTCCCAGACTTGACAAAATAATTACCACCAAATTGAAACAAGAATTATAGCCTCACGCTTTGATACTTGACCATGAATGTTTTAAAAACTACTTGACAAATAGAAGCCAAAAAGTAAAATGTACAAATAATATTTCATATAATAAAGAATTACACGAGGAGCTCCACAGGGGTCAGTTTTAGGACTACTTATATTTTTAATTTACGCGAATGACACTTATAAAAGCTCAGGAATATTTTTTACGCTTTTTGCGGACGATACAAATATAGTTTACTCACATGAAATTATAATTTCTACGAACTAGTAATTAATGAACTAAATAAAGTTTCACTGTGATTAAACCCAAAAATGAATCTTTCTCTGAAAATAAAACGTGGTGTGGGATTTAAAAAGAAACAAAATTCGCAGTCCGGGAGACGAAATATACAACAAGAACTTATTCATAAAAATTGCTCAAAAGCGTCGCAGAAATTTAAAAGAAAACTAATTAATAATAACAATGACAACGAAAGCAACAACGACAATATATGACAGTAGGGACTTTACGAAAACACGACGGCGACGTCAACGAGGACGTCGCCAAACAAAAGATTTAATGAGCAGAACAATAGTCCTGCACGTGCGTTATCCATCTTTGTATATTTCTTAGTCGTCCTCTGCAAAACAACGACGTGAAATGACTAAATTCTGAGCTGTGCTGAGAACGTGAACCGCAACGGCGAGTTTTTCACGTTTCTCGTTTAAATTAAATAAGCGCTGAAAAATCCAAGTAGAAATTAGCGCTGATACTGATAATCACACTAAACAAATTCTGATATAGTTGCGAGATTCTTACGCAAAATTTAAATGCATTTTTTTGTGAACGTTGTCGTTGGCGTGGCCGTCGTAGTTTTGTAAAGTCCCTACGGTATCAACAACAGCAAACGAAACACAGATGCTGAACTTTTGTGGATGTGTTTAATTGGCTCTAATCCAGTGATAATTACATAATTACACCCACCACCTGGAATCCACTTTTTAAGACTGTAACTGCATACTTTATTTAAGTAATTACAGAGCAACGTGTATGCGCTAGTATCTCCGAAAAATAAGATAAAATAAAATAAAATCAACACAAATATGAAATTTACTTTATATCGGCAAAGATAAAAATTAAGACTACTAATGAATTAATTAACAAAGTCAATATAATTTGCCAAATCGACATTGTTTTAAAGGAAGTCAAGCTAGCAGCAATTCTTAGAACATCTAAACATATATATTGACAAATTTGTATGCCATTAACGAATTTGTATGTCATTTGAAATGTGGAGACAAATATAGCTGATTATTCGCGTTTTTTCCGCATCATTGCCAAGTTATGTGTGTCATAAAGGGTGAAGTATTAACAATCGGAGGTGTAAAATTACTCTGACTTGGGGTTTTTTCCGGTTTTTTGGACTGACTGAGATTGTTCAGTAGCTGGATCGCAATCGTTCATGGCATCAACTGTGGAATCAAGCTTTTATACAGGCAAGCCTAAGTTGTCTCTCAGCATCCTTTCTCCTATTAAAAAGTTTTCCGGGTAAGTTATAGATGAGCGTTTACCTGTATTCCGTTTGATACATGTGGTCACGGATCTCGTAAACAAATTTGTTGCCGCGCCGATCGGGAGGAATCTGAAATGCTTCTTGAAAATTTCTATGAGGTTTTAGGGTTAAGATAACTGGTCTGAAGAATTTGTATGCCAATGGAATTTTGAAGATATAACTGGCTGCTCGCGTTCTTCAGTTTTTTCCGCATCATTGTCTAGCTAAGTTGCGTGTGTTATAAAGGGTGAAAACAGGCTTGTCGTAAAGAAGCCAGTGCGTGAAATGTGAACGGCTGAGTGTATCATAAACGAACAAGGGGGTATTTAGATGATACCCGCGACACCGAGGCGACATCATCGTACCGGCGCGAGCTGAGTTCAACCCGGTTCCTTCTCGTGGCGTGCTCTGTAATTACATCGTTTACTAATTTCACCCCGGTTCCTGTACCGAAGCGAGATTTCCATTCCGGTACGAAACTTCTGGTGTCATGTAAACACGGCGTGACTGTTCATTTTATGCATTCCTTTTTTTACGGCAGAATTTACGTCAATTTAGAACTCACACCGCAATAAACATTAGAAAACAAGGTACAACTTCATGTAAACACCCCGATCTTTGAAGCTCAATCGGCTTTGCAAATAGTCATTGTCAGGAATTAAATGCGTAAGGAGACTTTCATTGTAATTTTTGGGGACGGCTGCTGTTGGAGTTATCTTCATTGAGTTATAGCGTGGAGTTATAGTTAAGGACTGCCAAAATCTTGTATCCAGGATTTTGGCAACCTTAACTCTAACTCTAAGCCATAACTCTACTGAAATAACTCTATTGCTAGTTGACCTCGTAATTTTTCACTGAAATCGCGGAAAATTCGCTTTTCAAGGGTTTAATATATATAAATAATATTTTATATTTATAAATTCGCTTTTCGTGCCAAGTGTTGGCTTTCAGTTTGATGGCTCCCTGTGTATATATTGAATAGCAGAATTTTGAATTTATGGTTATGCTGCAAAAAGGTTTTCCATGTTTTTCGTATTATATTATATTATATTATATTATATTATATTATATTATATTATATTATATTATATTATATTATATTATATTATATTATATTATATTATATGATATGATATGATATGATATGATATGATATGATATGATATGATATGATATGATATGATATGATATGATATTATATTATATTATATTACAAACTTCAAATCTGTTAAAAAATCCCTAATAAAATTTATTTTCAAACATACAGGTTAAGAATTCAATTTTCTTCCTCATTATCGATCAGCCATCAAATTTGCTGTCCGTTTCTTTGAGGTAGGCTTCAAATTTTTGGCAAAAGTTCTACCTAGTTTCAATCGTACGCAATGGTAGAAAGACCATAGAAAAGTATTGAAGCAGTCAGTGTGGTTCGTCTTTAAGCCTATTTCAATAATCTTGGCAGCAACTATTGTGTTTGAGTGGTTATAAATTTATTTAGAACAAAAACCAATCGCAGATCAGAAGCAAAACAACATGTATCCTTCCTGACTGACAGGGGCACCCAACGAAAAAACTCAGGTGGCAAAATGCATTCTATCATTGAGCGGCGAAGCCGCGATCGTTTACAATCGCGGCTTCGCTTTCGCTACAAAAAAACCCTCTGGCACCCAGGGTAAATGAGTGCTGGTGATGAATGAAACTGTTTTTTTTTAATTCGTATTTGTGTGCACACACGCCAGCGGCAAGAGTATTTACTAAAGAAATGCACTTCGCTTAACCTCGTTTTTCTTTAGTTTAACCCATAAACACCAAAACATCGACATCCTAAACTCGCATTGCACATGACGGGGTGGTCTGACGTATTTTGGTGGGTTGATAATTTACACGCTCGTTACTTGTTTGAATCAAGAGATCTGTCAGGTATTTTTTTAGGTGTTAAAAATACACAATGAAAAAACTCAGGTGGCAAAATACATTCTTTTACCCAAACTATTCAAATCATTTACAGGTATTCTTCAATGTTGCTGGGAAAAATCTATCTGTTCCTTTTCCCAGCACGGGAGGTGCAGTGGCCTAATGGTTAGTACGCTGGACTCCGGTCGGACGGTCTGGGTTCGAGCCTCTAGCCGGGGCACTATGTTGTGTTCTTGGGCAAGACACTTTACTCTCACAGTGCCTCTCTCCACCCAGGTGTATAAATGGGTACCGACGAATATACTGCTGGGGGGTAACCCTGCGATGGACCAGCATCCCATCCAGGGGGGGAGTAGAAATACTCTCTGTCGCTTCATGCTACAGAAACCGGGATAAGCTTTACCTTACCTTTTTCCCAGCACAGTATCCATATTTTTTTCCAGCCAGCACAAAGTTAGCTAGTCTAGCTAGAACAAAAAATATACTCGCGGAAATGTCGCTGAAAACCGTTGAAATCCGCCCTCAACGAGACTCAAGCCATCGTGGAGCATTTTCTTATTCAGTAAGCGATTGACTTTTGTTCCAGCCAGCACTAAAATAGTAATTTTTCAGTGACGACTTCCAAAAGAAAATATTTATTGAAAATTTTTACCAGCTAGCAACATTTGCGCTGGGGAACAGAGAAAGCGAGGAACAGATTTGTTGGATGCCCCTGGACTGGGATTCCTCTTTGGAATAGGAACATAAAAAAACACAAATACTGAAATTAAATCTTTGCACAATTCGTTGTCAAGGGTCACTTTTGATGAAAAACGTGGCCGTGGAACCTGCGACCAGGCCTGGCCTTGGCAAGTACATGAAGGCGAGGCTTCACTTTACTTACAAGTTCTCATTTCTGTCACTATATAAAAACCAAAATTTACAACCTAAAAGAAGTGCAAACATCATATGATAAACCAATTATTATTTACGATCTTTATTTACAAAGATTTTGCATTACATATGATATCCAACACAGCAACCCCGAAATTGTGCGACGTTTTCCAGAAAGTGACTGAGGAGAACTGGGCACTAATACTTTCATTCTGGGGGTAAATACGAGAAAGGAAGTGAAATCACCGTCCATGATGAAAAGCCCTGAAGAAAAATAATAAATAACCGGTACTGGCATGGAGGACAGCGTATCCTCTAATGCCTCAGATGCAGCTAGTAGTAAAGCAAACGAAACAAAGAAGGAAAGGCCAAAGAGTCTTGACTTGGAGAGCTCCAACTTCGGCAACGGACAAGAGCAGACTATCGACACGAAACCGATCACAAGGTGCCGAGTGAATCAGAGTGAATAGATCAATTTCTCAACGTTTGTGGGCTGGGAAGGGATTTCACTTGAGGCTTTTGTTGTCACTTAGAATGTTAGGGATTCCTTATAACTCGTTTTGTCTCCGTTTTATATTGACTGTAGGAAAGCGAAGGATTTTTCCTCGTCGCACGAAGATTTGCTTGAAAGGTCAGTTTTGTGTTTTAACTGTAACGAGTTGTGTATGTATATATTCAGAGCTTGTAAGCTTAATTGTAATTAGCAGAATTTATTAACTGTTTTCACGTTTCCTAAGAAATCTGGAAGATTGATATTTAGACAAATATTTCAGCGTTCATTCGCACAGAAGAAAGAGGTTTTAAAACAAGGCTTATAATTATTATAGATGTTGATTAATTCGTGGGTTTATATTTATTAAATAACCTCTTCCACCCTCGATTCTATTGCATATGCTTAATTGATGTACTTTTTCTTCAGTCCTTTTGAAAGATTCTTCTTAGCAAATGGTCTAGTTTCTCTAGCTCACTTAATGCATAAAAATATACCAGTATTCTACCATAATGAATATAAGCTTTTATTAGCTTTCCAGATCTGAGGTTTTTGGGGAGAATCTTTATTAAAGGCTTCGTTTAGAAAACAGATGTTTTCATATTTTGATAAAAATAATAATAATAGCTCTGAAAACCATCACCATTTCTTCAACTCAAAGTTAAGGCTATTGAAAGATATCTGTAAATTAACACAAATGAAAGCCAGACAATCCAAAATTTTGCAGATATGCTTCTACAAAATTGATACAGACAGCTGCATGCTTTTAACCAGGATAATGCATGTCACTGTCAGGGGTTGCATTAGCATGAGCTTGGTATAGATTAATAGGATGATAACCCCAGATGGGGAGCGAAAGTATGACCTTAATAGACCAATTCTGATATATTAATATTCTAACATGGCCCTGAGGCTTGGGGGAATACATGTTATACAAAATAATTTTGAGGCTTAAGGATGAATCAATAATTTCTTTTGTTTTATTCCCCCAAGCCTCGGCACCATGTTAGAATTTTAATATATCGGAATTGGTGTATTTAAAATATAATACACATGTTTTGATTAGTTGAAAATCAAGATGTCTATATTATTTCTGTTTGAGCATAGAAAATGTTACTCGTTTAAGCAACAGAAAGCTTTCAGAAATGTTAATTGGGCACAGAATTCATGTGCAGCTATGCAAACATTTACTGAAATGTATACAGTCAGTTCATGTTTCCATAGCTTTTGTTACTATCATTTTCCAAAAAAATTATTTGTAGTTGTAGTTTTTTATTTACCTACTAGAAAATGGGAAGCCATGTTCTAAGAGAAAATAATATAATGCCCACTTGAGGTCTAGAAAAGCTGCTAGTGGATGGCTCATTCAGCTGCTTTTCTAGATCTCAAAAGGACATTATTTTCTTATAGGACATTGGGAAACCCATCTTCTAGCTGGTTTAGAATATAGCATTAAAAAATCAATTTGCAACGCAACATAAACTACATCCGGGGTACCTGGCTTCTATGGTTTTTGCCCATGTTCTATTAAAAATAACGCCCGCCAAAATTCCATGGCGAGCATACAGGGCTATATTCTAAACGTTCATAGAAATACTTCAATTGGCTCAATCTGACGAAACAAGTACAAACGATCAGCATCAGCTTGCCAAACCACTAATGCTTAAAGCTATGCTTTGCCATTTATTGGGGAGGGGTACTCCATAAATATGGCATATACTTGGGTGGTGCCATTGGATGGGTTATGGTTTTTGGCCCCTCTTCCCTGTTCAGGGATTATAATTTTTATAGAGTCCATCCTAATCACAGCCTGGACATGTCCTAGGCAGGGTATACTGGTAGTTGGTGGACTGTCGAGTTTTTAGCAATCAGAAAAAAAAAATTGTCGGTCCATATTTAGTCAATATTAGCTCCTTTTTGGAGTAGATTGAATGAGAAAGAAATGCTGCTCAGGGCATTAAAAAGTTGTAAACAGAAGTTTCATAGATCACACAGCCATCAAAAACTGTGACGGATTGTGGACGTAATGCTATTCAGTTCTCTCGACTTCAATATTAAGCACAACCTCTCAACCAATGTGTCAGTTTGAGGTAGAGTGTCATCTGCATTGTGTTGATTTATTTACATATTGACCCTATTGCCAGCTCAAGTGCTGTAACATCTTAATGTCCAATCGATACAATACACACTCTGTAATTCTGTAACTGAATGTTGAGCATAATACAGGGCTTCTGATAATTCGCGGGGAAAAAAGTCAAATTTTAGTTTGCGGGATTTGCAGAGACAAATTCACGGAGAAAATGGCCGATTTCACGGGGATTTCATGGGAGTTTTGGGGCAAATTTTTTGCCAAAAAGCAAACAAGAAACATTGCAGAAAAAAATACTGCAGGATGTCAAATTCAGAGCGACAAGAAGCGAGCGACAAGAAAAACGTCAACCGGTTATCCTCCTTTTTCAATATATTTTCTGTCCTCGCTCTCTTGTGTTGCTTTGCAGTTTCAAGGCAAGATTGTTTGTGATTGAAGGTTCAAATCCATTTGTGAAGACATGTAGGCTACTTTGATTGTGCCCTACACGTATGAGTAAACAGGTGCCCGCCTTACTACAGACAGCAGCTCCCTATAGTGTCAACGAAAAGTACCGTATTCACATTGTGGCTAGTGCCCAGTGTTTCACAACATCAATCTAAAACGCATGTTAGTTTTTGGTACGTTGTTTACTAGTGGAAGTGACGAAATTTCAAGATAAATTTACAAGTTTATGGCAAGTAAACAGCTGCAATAGTAATGATAAGCTTCAAATATGTTGTACCGACATGTGTTTGGTAGGATTTGTAGCAAATTTCGTGGTATTTCGTGGGATTTCGCAGATATACCTGAATTTCGCAGCTCTGTGACCGCATGAAATATCAGAAGCCCTGATAACAGAATTGAACCTTTTGAACTTTTCTTCTATTTCTTTAAATATATTACAGCCCTGATGATGGTGATGAAAATGGCCAAAGGACTTCGCCAAGAAGGTAAAATTTGTTTGAATTGTGTCATAAATGATATTTATTAATTCTGACTATAGCAGGTGTCACATGGGAGGTGCAGTGGCCAAATGGCTAGTGATGGGGGTAGTCAACAGTCTAAGAAGGGCTGTTTCGTGAGGATAAAAAAATTCTTCCGGGAATCGGGAGAAATTTCTGGGGGAATTTCTCTAAAATATTTGTGTTGATTTTCCAGATTTTTGGGAGGACTGCTCAAATAGCATTTATAGTGCACTGGACTTACCATAGAGTACAGTGGGTTTCACAGATAATTTAGAACATGACATGCATCAAAAGTTGTTTGATATTTTATTTCTGGTTTTGGCTCTTTGGCTCATTAGTCTGCGTGTTTGCTTGTTTCCTTGCTTATTTGAGTAAAGGAAGGAAATTTTTATAATACCATATATTTTTTCAAACTTTTTCTTACCACATTTGTATTACTCTATTCAGAATCTTGCAACGCTCAAAACATTGCCAGTGGTTACTTGTTTGACAATCTCATCAATTAATCTTTCTATTTCTCAGCAGCAAAAGTTTAACAAACAGTTTAAAATCCAAGATAAGGGATCTGAGTCCTTCTAGAAGATCAACGCCTCCTATTGCTAGCTCAGGTACAAAGTCAGAGAGGAAATCAAGCAAGGGCAATAAGCCAACCTCAAAAGCTCAGGTATGTCAATTCATGTGTTCAGTTGGTTAGACTTGCTTTCAACTTTGCAATTTATCATTCAACTTTGCATGCAGCCTTGATTGAATTCAAGCACATGCACATCATGTTTTCCACCTGGTATAAATGCCTATGCAAAGCTTCCGATATTTGTCGTTCTATCTTTTCTCCTGCTTGCCAATAGACCTTTTGCATGCTGTGTGGGGATTGGACACTGTAGGTGTCTTTCCAGAGCTGTCACCTTTTTTCTGTTAGAAGGCAGTGGAAATGTACTTCCAGTGCCCAATTCCCATGTGGCATGTACAAGGTCTATTACTCAATGTAAAGTAACCACTTGTCTTGAACATGAATATATTTGTGGAGGGAAAACTGGATTTTGTAGTTTGAAAAAATGAACAAACCGACAAGCGTGTGCAATATCAGATAACTGATAACTTCTGATTGAATCAGCTTTTTGCTGTTTGTTTTAAAGCCAGAAAATAAACTACTGGTACTTAATAATTAATTTTATTAACCTTGAATGCTTCAACTTTCCAATGTACATACATTGATTATCACTTAATTGTCAATTTTTATTCAGAGGTCGCCTGGAAATTGGCTTCCTGCTTCATTTAATCAGGTAAATAATTATGTTAATTTCATGAGTGACCAATTCTAATTTAGATAGTGTAATCTCCTGTAAGTGCCAAATGATTAGCTTCAGACAGATAAAAATCTTTCAATCCCAATTGGGTCATAGCTCTTGGCTTTTAATTCCATTTGCTGACAAAATGAAGTAGCCTGCTGGAGGAATATTGCTACTCCTTCTGGATGGGATGCTAGTTCATCACAAGTGATTCCCCAGTGTTTCATCATTTTACCCCTGGAATGAAGCAATACGAGGGTAACAGGGCACGAAATTGCGCCTAATACAGTCGCCAGTGCGACTAAAATTACCGTGCTGGAAACCAAGATTCAAAATTAGTCGCCAAGTTGGCGACCAGAACTCTTTGGGCTTTGTACATGTTACCTTGATGTATTTTTCAACTAAATAAAGCTTTAAGGTAGACGAATCAGTGCAAACGATGAGGTCTGTTTTTGCTTAAAAGCAAAATCGTCATGAATGCTACAAAGCGAACATGTCAACATCCGCCATCTTGGATTTTACAAACGTTACGTTGTATATTGTGAAATGAAATGTCCCTTGTGCTAACAACGCATATTACAGGCTCGCAACATTAACCCTTTAAAATTTCTTTTTTTTTTGGCCAATTTTGATGTACCTCAACAAAAGTGCTTGTACCAAGGTAATGAAAAACAGGAAGTATATAAAACCATATATGGTTTTTAAGAAGACAAAATTTCCTTTCTTATGACGTCACTATCTCCCACGGAGATATGACGTCACAAGTGACATTTTTTTTAGTGTTTTACCATGCAAAAAATGCATGAATCCTTTTCTGTAGCTAAGAGTATTTTAGCTAGGAGCCTTTTTTGACCCAAAAGATAAACTTCAGCATTCTGCAATCAGGTTCAGACAACATTGAAGTTCATACAATTAATTCTTTGATTGACAGGTGAGCACAAAGTTGTCACGTAATCCGCCATCATTTTATATGTTATACCGAATACCTGGCTCCAAGTTGATTTGAAAGCAACAAAATAAGCTAAAATAAGTACAACATACATCTACTGTCATTTCTTACTCTAGTCCATGGGCCAAGTGGCTAAAAATGGCGGATCGTTACCACTTGGGGGGACGAAGGCCACCATATATCAAATTAAAGGTTATCGTGTATAGATTTAAAAAATATATGATGAAAATGTTGTAAGAGTAGCTTAAAGGAGTCACGTGACCTTGAATTTTGCATAATTAGCATACATTGATAATATACTAAAATGCGGCTGTAGCAAGTAATTCTGTAGATTCTGCATAAAATAAAGCAGGCATAGATAAGATATAATGTCTGTAAAGTATTTTGTCACTTTTAAGGATAAAAAGTCATGTGACAGTGACGTCACTTCCGGTCGCGGTAAAAAACCCTCCATTTTTTGTATATTTTTCCTATTTTTGTTTTTTTTTTGCTTCTTCCTGTTATGTGATTCAAAAGTACATTTTATAACATATGAAAAGCAGTAAAAGATAATATAAGTAGTGGTATTTCAGATGCATGATTAATCATCGAGCGATTTTTCACTGGTATGGTGACCCTGTGGCGTTACTCTTGCAAAAGACTGGGCACAAATGTACAAGGAAGCCATCTTGTTTTTGTGGTAATTACAGTCCTCAAAGATGTGAACAAATATGGATTCAAGCATACCTCGTAAAAGACAAAGAACTGAGCCTTATTGCATAATACATTGTACTGATGACAACACAACGTTAATCAGTCCAAATTCTCTTGACGCATGGAAAACGTTGCAAAAAGCTGGTCAAATCCGAGATCACGAAGGCATTCTTTGTGTACAGGTTGCCGATGACCAAATCCCGAATGGAGTATTTTACCATCGCAAATGTCGAAGCACGTTTACACACAAACATGACTTAGATCGAATTACAAAGAGTAAGAATGATGAAAAAGAGAAGGAGGTGGAGGTGGAGACGAGTCATTTAGAGAGGAGATCATCTATAAGACAAGGTAGGATGCTTGTTTGGCTAAATAAAAAGAAAGAATCTTACAGAAATAAGATAATCATAGAGTAGTTGTGTATGGAAAGGAACGTTTCAGTATTGCAGAATTTTAGTTATAGTTATAGTTATCTATATCAATATCTTGTTTGTATTCTGCTATGAAAAGTAAAATTCTTAATAAAATTATCAAAACATCAATTTATTTAAGGAAAGCCAAGTACTTCCAGCTCCCGGGTGTACGAGAAACAGTGCATCTTTTGTGAAAAGAAAGAGAAGTTTGTTAAAGGTTCAAAATCAAGGGAGGGCTTAACACAAGCCAGACAACTCAGAGTCGATGATACAGTGAGAAAAGCTGCAGAAATAAAGCATGACAAGAGAATCCTGGCCCTGGCAAGCCGAGAGCTGGTTGCAGCCGAAGCTCACTGGCACCATTCCTGCTACAAGAATTATACAAGGACAAACAGCAAATCTGTTAATACAACAGATACTGAAGAACTTCCTGAGAGTTATACTGAGGCGGAATTCAACGCATTTTCTAGATTATGCGATTATATAAGGAATGAATTATTTCAGAGCAATAATATAATAGAGCTTGCACAATTAAGTGATATGCTTAGAGGGTGGATGTTGGAATCTGGGGTAATAGAAATCAAGCCATCAACAATAACTCACTTAAGAAGAAAACTTAGTGTTGAATTTGGAGATTCCTTACACTTGATTCAAAATGAATCTAACAAAGTTATCGTCTACCCAGATAGCCTCACACGGGATCAGCTAGTCTTATCAAACCATCGCCTACAAAAGGAAGTAAACGTTTTAAGGGCCTCTCGTTCACACATTGGCGAAAGTTTAAAAGATGTAGCTAGTGAGATTAGGCAGTTTGTAAAGCAACACTGCGCTAAACAAGAGTGGCCCCCAGATCCCTCCAATATCACCCAGGAAAACAGTGACGCTCCAACTCTAGTGACAACCTTTCTTCGGTACGTTCTGGGTGGCGATGATCAAGAGCTCGGTGAACGCATGTCCTGGCTTAGCAGTTCTGTTGGTCAAGACCTTATGTTTGGTATAACCCATGGTTGATACAAGCCTGCAAAACACATTCTGTTACCCTCAGCAGTCAAATCGCTAACAGGTATTGCATTATTTTAAAATTTATTATAAATGTTTTTACAAGTGGCTGCAATTTATTCAGGATTAAAATGTCAATCTATTTCAGGTAATGTTGAGCTTATACAAATTCTAAACCGTCTTGGGCACGGTATATCATATTCTCAACTCGAAGAGGTTGATACAGCCCTGTGCCTACAAAAACTTGCCATGACACCTGAAGATGGCGTCCCTCTCCCAAGCAACATATACCCAGGTACATATACTGTCCTCGCCTTTGACAACATTGATAGGCTCGAAGGAACCCTGTCCGGAGGTGGGACATCGCATCGTGTTAATGGTATCGCCGTTCAGCCTGTTACTTACGGCCCTAATCAGAAAATAGTGGTCCCCAAGGTGGACAAGACAAAGAAAAGATCATTCTCTGCCCCAGAAGAGCCTCTCCCCATCTACAATGTCGGCAAGCGAGTTGGGCCCCCACCAAGAAAAGTGAGGGAGGTTGATGGCGAAACAATTCTTAAAGAATTTACAAAGAAGAATCTGCTGTTCATCCTTGCTCGTCTACATTATGCAGCCCACCAACAAAAGGTCAGCAGCTGGACTGGGTTTAACATCGGACAGCGGACAGCGGACAGTCGTCAAGTACAAACATGTCTTGATGAAATTGGTACCCTGGCTGATGAACTGTCTAAAGAAAGACACGATGAAGTTTTCAAGAGCCGAGTTTTCCAGCGTTTTTCTGACCTTTTTGCTGAATACACTCTTCATCTTCGGAATACCAATGGCCCCCTTTCAGAATTCTGGATGTCCTATATAGACATGATCGAGCTACTACTTCACATGATCCGTGCTTCTAGAGAAGGGAATTGGGAACTCCATCTCTCCTGTGTCCGCCAGATGCTCCCATGGTGCTTTTCCTACGATGCTATCAACTACGCAAGATACATGTCAGCTTATTATAGCGATATGACAAGTCTACCAGATGAGGTACACGAGTTCATGAGAAATGGTGGATTTTCAGTTCAGTTGAGCAACGACAATACATTTGGAAGAATTCCCGTTGACCAGACTCTTGAAGAAACCGTAAATAGAGATACCCAAACACCTGGGGGTACTAAGGGCTTTAGTTTGAAACCTGGAGCCGTACAAAGGTACTACTTGACGGCAGAATTCAGAACTTTGTTCCTGCGCAGTTTGCGCGAAATGGTTGGCTATGCCAAAGGGAAGCACGGCCATGCTGACCTTCACTCGTCTCGCATTGCCCAAGATGAGAAAGATGTTGCCGCAATGGTTGATTTAATCAAGAACTGGACAGACCCATTTGCAGGTCATATGCAACTGTCCAGCATCTCAACAGGAGCTGTTGCCACTACTGCTATAGCAGAAGACCTTGCGACCACCTATAAAGTTGGAGAGGCAGCCTACGCTGATTTCAAGAAGACCCGTCTCGAATCACAGCCCCCAACGGTAAGGTTCAATGACAAATTGAAGAAGCAAAAGCTGAAAACCTTCAGTGCTTTATCAAAGACAAAGACAGTGGCAAAGGGCAAAGACACAGAAACTGTTCTGCGCGCTGATTGAAATTTGTTTGCGCGGATGATCATAATTGCTGAAAGCCGCAATCTGCAAATGCAAGATGTGTTAAAGCACCCATTAGGCCCTCTTCCTGCTTCCCTGGCCTGCAACAATGGCTTTCCCCGCAAGACCAATAAGGCACAACTTGGCAAAGAATTAGAGAAACTGATACAGCCAACGGTAGAAGTAACAAGGCCTTCAGCTTACCTAATAGATGGGATGGCTCTGGTCCAAAAGCTGAAGGTAGATTATCTCACATTTGGTGAGATCGCAGACAATATTTTATCTAGAGTGTTGCGTGAGGCGGAGGGTAGCGATAGAGTGGATGTCGTATTTGACGTGTACAGAGACATTTCCATTAAATCAGCAGAAAGAGAACTCAGAGGTGAAAGTGATGCAATAACTTTCAAGAACCTTGCGGCTGGCCAGAAGGTCAAGCAATTCAAGAATTTTTTACGCAATGGTGACAACAAAACAAGTCTTATCAGATTTGTTGTGGAACACTGGCAAAAAACACCGCGTCGCAAGAGACTGGAAGACAAGGAGCTGTATGTAACATGTGGAAACCGATGCTACAAGATCACTGCCGAGAGAGTAGAGGAAGAAGAAGAGCTAAGATCCGAACAAGAGGAGGCTGATACACGACTTCTCCTACATGTGCAACATGCAGCAAATGAGCAGTGATATAGGTCAATCATTGTATCCTCGGAAGACACAGACGTTAGAATCCTGAGCTTAGCGTTTTCATTTTCCATTGATGTACCGATTTATCAGCGTTGTGTTTCTCAACTGAACGCTCGGTATGTGGACATTGGAAAAATAGCACAGTCATTGGCCAGGATGCGTGCAAAGCACTACCAGGTTTGCACGCATTTACGGGTTGTGATGCAGTGAGTGCGTTTGCAGGGATTGGGAAAGTGAAGCCCCTGAAGAGGTTACTGAGGGAAAAGGAATACCAACGCACGTTCCAGCAACTTGGAGAAAACTGGTTGATGTCTGAAGATCTTCTGATGCAGTTAGAGGCATTTGTCTGTGATATGTATGGCTCAAAGAACGGTATCTCAGACGTGAATCAATGCAGATATTCGGTCTTCTGTGCAAAGAAGGGTAATAATAATAACAATAATTATAATAATAATAAACTTTATTAAAGTGTCATATGAAGTTCGCTAATCGGAGACACCTAGCTATCTGCATAATATTAAGAAATTAGATCACAATAACAAAGAAATAAATTCAGCGATAAATGTAAATGTAAATGTTTTACCGCCCCATACCTATGACCACTAACTCTGCACCTAAAAATATCTGCAATCTTTTTATTTCTACACAAGACATACATCAGTATAATACCCGATCAGCATCTTCTGGTAACTACTATATTAATTATTCTAGGCTTAATCATCATAAAAACTCTTTTTCTATCGTTGGGGCTAAAATTTGGAACAGTATTCCCGAAAGCTATCGAAGTCTGCCAAAGCACATATTCAAAAAGAAAATTCAAGCATTACTATTTGTAACTCTAGGAAGTCTGGATAGTTATGCTGACACTAGCACTCTTATTTATGAAATAAAAAAGGCGTCTTAATTATAATTTAAACATAATATATTAATTTACTATTTATCACCTTTTTCCTCTTTCGTCAAATAATGTATGCAAAATCGAGTAATTCGGGTAATTCGTGTTTTACGAAAATTGAGTAATTCGTGTTTTAGTAATTTGTGTTGTATGTCCTTAACACCGCCTGCCTAGATTAGCTCGCTATTTGCAGGCGGTGCTTACTGATTGTAAAAAGATTTTCTTGCAAACTAAATGAACTTGAAACATATATTCATTCAGGTGAAGCGGAATCCCATCAGCTGCCTCCATGCCAAGACAGCTTGTACAAGCATTGCCGGCGAGCCAACTATCAAGCGGCGATATGGAAAAATTCTCTACGAAACAACGACATTCCATCCCCAGTTGGTCATGGCTGGTCTCTTGTAAATGACGGAGCTCAAGAGAGATTGGTGATAGATTGGATGAGTGGACTCCCGGCACCAACAGCTGTAATAGAGCTTATGTCATGTATGTGCAAGAAGGCCTGTAATGATGATTCATGTGACTGCATTCGAAATGGCTTAAAGTGCTCCGACCTTTGCCACCTAATAACTTGTTCTAACCAGCCAGATGAAGAGGAGGACATCCAGGTAGACCTGGATGAAGAGCACGTTGACTTTGACTGAAGTCTCTTGAGTGTGGGTGTAACATTTTCAACATATCACCTACCCATGAGAAACACTTATCATGCTAAGAATACAGGGTACCCAGTTTAATTCTTATTTGAACATACATTTAGAATAATGCTAATTGCTATATCTTTTAGTGCTTTTTATGGTAAGAATACTCTGAATTGTATTTTTGAATCACATAAAAGAAAAAAGGGGAAAAAGTAAAAATATAGACAAAAATTGAGTTTTTTTACCGTGACCGGAAGTGACGTCACTGCCACGTGACTGTTTCATCCTTAAAAGTGACAAAATACTTTACAGACATTATATCTTATCTATGCCTGCTTTATTTTATGCAGAATCTACAGAATTACTTGCTACAGCCGCATTTTAGTATATTATCAATTTATGCTAATTATGCAAAATTCAAGGTCACGTGACTCCCTTAAGCTGCTCTTACAACATTTCCATCATATATTTTTGAAATCCACACATGATAAGCTTTAATTTGATATATGGTAGCCTTTGTCCCTCCGAGTGGTAATGAAAAGCCACTTGGCCCATGGACTACTCTAAGTATTATTCTAACAGGGTAACACTTGGTCAAAAGCTGTTGACATTTTTGGCTAACAAGAAGTATTTCATGTCACGCAACACGCAAACACAATGATGACAAATTGACATTTCCAAATTAAACTATCATTTAATTAGCTAAAAATGACTTACATGTAAGAAAAACATATCTAAAGTACATACTTATCTTAAATTATCACATTCTGCACTATGCCACCTCTGAAAGCAATTTCTATCAAGCTGAAGGCAAAGGGGAATATTACACTTTGAACGCTGCCACGGGGTTTTCATTTGTTTGTTGTCCACACTGTAACAAAGCTTACAATTCTTTCTTCCTAAAGAAGCCTTTGTGGCTTTCTGGACAAGGTTTTCATTAGAAATAGCAACTGGACAGTGTTCAGCCCTAACATCACTATTTTGTGGACGCCCAGGCCCTGGAGAAGGATTTGCCTGCATTTCACTAGCATTAGAAGTGACTTCGCTAAATTTACACGATACATTTTGTGATTGAGTTCTCCATTAATCTCTTTATAAATAAGAAAACTATTTACAATAGCTACATCAATTAAATGCATCCAGGTCTGTAGAATTCCTCCATACGTTGCCCACATCATCGTCGGAGTCACTGTCATCATCATCAGAAGGGGGTGCCGGTCGGGCTCTCTTTGCTGGTCTGCCTCTTCTGGGTGGTGGACTGTCATCATTATCAGCTGTGGATGGCCAGGCTGAGGTGATCCAGGAGGTGTTTCACTTGAACAAATTAAACGAAAGACCTAAATTCACTTTACATTTTTTACAATATACAAATGAAAGTATAACATAAGCTACTAGCAAGGGAAGAGTGAAAAACTTTACACTACAACTCATAAGTAAATTGGTAAATTCCAATGTATCTATGCATAATTTGAAAATTTTCTCTATTTTTTTACATTTCAAAAAAAAACAGAAAAAATATCCTTTTCAAAGCTCTCTGTGTTGTACAGTAACAGAAGACATAAAGAAATAGCCTTATTTTTGCCTAAGAAATACGAGAAAGCACTCCAGAACATAAAGACGAAAATAGGTAAACAATGAAATCTGACACGAATAAATGTTCGTGAACAAGCTACACTATTTCTACCTGAACAAGGTCTAAATACGAAAAAAATAACAAGATAGTTTGCACGAATCCACAAATGATGAGTACTTAGCGATATAATAATGAATTGAACACAAAGAAGGGACAAAAATCATTGAACATACCTCGCAACAGCTGACTCGATCTCTGGATCGCAACCCGCGTCTATCATTTCTTCTTCTTCTGACGACAAATCTCCGAATTCTGACCCCGAGTCGACTTCAAAATCACTGTCCAAAACATCTCGGAGTACATCTTCAACAGAAGTGTAAGTTCGGGTGTTGTTTAAAGCAATTGAAGCAAGGAAATCGCACTCAATATTACTCAATGCCAACACGCACCAAACAACAAGAATGCAAATGGCGTCCATTTACGGCGTCATGACGCGAACATGAAACCTCTCGCCCTTGCAACGCATAGCCAATAGCAAATCGCCTTATATTTTAGACAATAGAAGCTTTTTATATTTTCTATCGAAAACTGTAATTGGTTAGTTGAAGAGGCCTTTTTTCCTCATGTAACGAGCACATAAAGTCATCGTTCGCCGGCGAACGATAATTATTGCGCGAAATGTTAAAGGGTTAAGTTAATATCATGCCCTGGGTAAAAAACTCAACACTTTGACACTGGCCAATGATTGAACCTGTACTACATGATTCAGGGATCTATAAATTATTTGCAATTGTCCAAGACGACTAACAAATCGTACAGACAAAAAAACAAAACTTGGCAAAAAATTATTAATAATAATTAATACTGGTAATTATTACCGGTAGGCCGTAATGAGACCAGAGGGCTGTTAAGGTGACTGTCATTCTAAGCGCTTGCGATTGATGCATATGTTTCTAATTGCATGTGTTTGTAGATCTTTTCAAGTTATAAGACAAAATGTGGAGACTTCAAGAGATTGTTTAAAGAACTTCCTGAAAGTGAGCAACTTATAGTTGGTAAGTTATTTCCCAAACTTTCCGTTGCCACATCATGCATTCAACAGCAGGTATACCTAATTATACTTAGTCTAGTAGTAATCAATGATTAGAGGAGTGCGTTTGAACTATGAACATTGTAAAACTTTGTTGATGCTGTTGGATTGTTTCAATCTTTTTTCTTGCAGATTACTCATGTGCATTACAGAGAGACATTTTGGTTCATGGTCGACTATATGTCTCTCAAAACTGGCTCTGTTTCTATGCTAACATTTTTGGCTGGGAAACGTTTGTAAGTACATGCAGTATTTTTAGAATTAAGTAAATGGTATTTTAAATTTATTTGTGTTTAAAACTATTCCAATTCATAGTCGCAAGGCTGCAAATAGTCTTTTTGCCCGTGAAAACATATGTTTGACCAAGTCACTATTTTGATCTGACAAAACTGCAGTGAGCCGGGTCAGATGTTATATTTATTACACTGTACTGCTTGATAACATGCTGTCAAATCAGAGAAATTAGAGAAAGCAAAAGAGAATAGGCCCTTTGCACGACCCAGTCACATGGTACAAAATAACACCCTGCTGGTGAGCAAGCTACGTGCTGGGACATCCAAAACAAAACGATGTCATGTCCCAGTGCGTAACTTGCTCACCAGCGACATGTTATTTTGTACTATGTGCCTGGGTCGTGCAAGGGGCCTATTGTCCGGACATGCTGTGTAACCATGGCTGGGTTTTCGTTGGACATTGGTAAATTTTGGTCGGCCATTGACTGATGTCCGACTGTTATTTGCACCCCTGTATTCAACAGATTTAAGAAGTTAAAAAATAATATGTTATTTAATAAATAGAGGATATTACACAGTGGCGAGAAGATATGAATTTTATGTTTGAGTGGCAAGAACAATATCTCACGAGTGAGCGCAGCAAACGAGTGTGTTCTCACTCGTGAGATATTGTTCTTGCCACAATATTTACAAACAATTAGATTACTTGCCCGACTTACAATTCTAGCATGTGCTGGGCGATTTTGGCCCTTTGTGGTTTTTTTTTTGTTTCCTATGGTTAGCCATGACCTCATGCCAATATCCCACAGTATGGCCCTTATGCTATATTAGTAAGGGGCTATTACCGACTTTGTAAACTTCTTTATTCCATAGAAGTTACTGAATTAAAGAGTACGTAAACCTCGTGCCAAGCAGCACATACTGCCAGAGCTTATCTCGGGTTTCCATAGCATCAAACAGCAAGGAATATTTCTGCTCTCCCCTGGATAGGGTGCTAGTCCATCGCAGGGTTACCCCCAGCATTATTTTGCCAGTATATATTCAGTTATACACCTGGGTGTGAGAGTAAAGTGTATTGCACAAGAACACAATGCAGTCTTCCAGCCAGGGCTTGAACTTAACCCGGACTGCTCAATGCAGTGTCCAGCGCACTAACCAATAGGCCACCATGCCAGTTTAAGAGTAGGCCTTGGACAAAATATGGTAACTTCTAAAGGGCAGTTTTACTGGTTTGAAAAAAAAGCGGAAAAGATACCCACAGTCAAGAAAATTGAGTAAAATTTCCAAGAAAAATAATGACCAAATTTAGGTCATGTGGAAAACTATGAAAGGTCCTGGAAAAGTCATGGAATCTCAAAGGCTTAATGCATAATCAAGTTAGTCCATACCTTAATATATAGATTTAGCCAAGCCTAAAAGCAGAGCTCCGTATTTTTGCTGGTTCTTAATAATTTCTCTGAAATTATTTCTCTTAATAATTTCTGCCAGAAGAAAAAAATTGAACCTGAGCCCACGATCAATGAAGAAAACCAATGCCTGGTCAGCGGTCAACTTAAAAAAAACATGTTACCTCAATGAGTTCTAACCTGAGCCTGCGATCTGGTCATGTGATACTGGTCAGCAGATACCTCGATTTGGCAGCTGTTAATTGACCATAACATGGATGCCCTATAACAAAGATGTAAGCTGACAAGGCTGACAAGGTGTTGTCAAGGCATGGCTATTTATGGTCGCCATGTTGCGTGACTCCCTCGTTATCATCGTCGTGCGTACGCACCCACGAACAATACTGCTAGCCATGATAACCATGAGAAAATCAACTCATGGGTTTCGTTTGAGCTCCGTTGGAGCTCCACTCGATGGCCCTTCAGGCCGCCGGAGCTCCGCTATTAACCAAGAGAGTCTGACCAACGATTCCCCAGGCTTTGCCCTGAGAAGTTCAATAAGCATGCCTTTGAATAATTTATTATTATGTGATGTTCTCTAGGTAACAATACAATGTACAGAGATAAGTAGTATCAGAAAAGAGAAGACCGCTCTGGTTATACCCAATGCAGTTCAAGTTTGTACAGAGACAGAAAAGGTATATGCTACTTACAGTAAAATAGAGCTTGTTATAGTCAATATAACTAAAACCAAAGGTATATGGTACTTACAGTAAAATAGAGCTTGTTATAGTCAATATATCTAAAACCAAAGGTATATGCTACTTACAGTAAAATAGAGCTTGTTATAGTCGATATAACTAAAACCAAAGGTATATGGTACTTGTTTTACGTAATCATACACGGCGTTTTCCAACGACCACCACATATCGTATAATCAATCGCTTGATATTTATTGGTTTCCACATTTGTAGCAATTGAAGCAATTATACTATTCGATCTGAAACAGAGCAATACAATTCATGGTTGCGTAACTAACTTACAATCTAGAACAACGATTTCACTGAAAAATAGAAACTCTTATCATGCTTTACTCACTTCTGTGGCGGGTCGTAGCTTAGAACAGGTTAGCCTCAGACTGGTTAGCTTGAATCTCTCTTATACAGGTGAGCAATACCGGTTAGCAAAAATACTTCTGAATGAATCCCGACAACGTGTAAAAAACAGCATGCATAAAAATCTAGTAATCTCAAAATGTCAATCAATGTCCTTAATCTTTAACTAATCATAAATGAATGTTTGTAATCACGATTTAATTTCCGGTTCTGTTAACGAAACATCCTCCGCCCCGATAAGGGCGTAGTCCTTATCACCTAATCCTCTTTAATCGTATCCCTATGCTGGGCAGATGACCGCAATCTTTGTCACCGGACGACTGTAAATTCCCTTGGCCGTTTTCACCTTAACGTTACGTACTTTCCCGTCAGCTCCTGGAAATACGTCTACAATCCTGCCCATAGTCCATGAGCCTCGAACAGCATTCTCATCCGCCATCGTCACGACATCATCAATCCTGACGTTTCGACGTTCTACGCGCCACTTTCTCCTGGGGACAAGTGTGGGAAACACATCTCTCTTCCATCGTTTCCAGAAGGACTCAACAATTCTTTGGACGAATTCCACTCTATGTCGGGGATTTTTGGTTTGCTTGAAGGGCCCTTGTGGCACTTGTGATGTCGCCCGTCCCAACAGGATGTCATTAGGGCAGATGTAGACCCGTCATCTGGGTCATTTGGAACTCTTCCGATAGGGCGTTGGTTAACCAAATTCGCGATTTCAAGCAGACATGTGTACAATTCTAATGGCGTCAAAACTTGCTCCCCAATGGCCCCCTTGAGAGCACCTTTACACGTCTTGACGAGTGCTTCAGCACATCCATTCTGATGCGGTGCTGCTGGGGTTGTGAACTTCCATTCAATGCCTTTTTCTGCACAGAACTCGCGTAGCTTATCGTCGTCAAAACCCTCGACCATTTCTCGTAGTTCTCTGGCGGCCCCGACCATCTGAGATCCATTGTCGCTCCTCATTACGGCTGGATAGCCACGAATGGAGAAGAACCTTCTTAAGACTTGCATAAATTCCATAGTGGAAAGGTCCACTGCCATCTCGAGATGAACCGCTCGGGTATTCAAACAAGTGAAAATCACACCGTAATGCTTTGCGGTCTTGTTTCGTCCGACCTTGACCTTAAAGGGTCCAAAATAGTCACACGCTGTGTAGTGAAATGGTGGAGTTGAAGGTGCCAAACGAACTGAGGGGAGATCTGCCATCTGTTGAGTTTCAACTCTTCGCGCCATTTCTCGGCAAAATGCGCACTTAAATTTGACGGACTTGGCAAGTTTGCTGGCCTTCAGTATCCAGTATCTTGCTCTGATCTTGGCAGTCGTGCTTGCCACTCCACCGTGTCCACATTGGTGCATGTGTCTTGTTATTAGCAAGGAAATACTGTGCTCGTAGGGCAGAAGTGCAGGGTGTCTTGAGTCATATGACACTACAGCGTTGTCGACCCTACCACCAACTCTGATCACTCCTTTATCGTCGACGAAAGGGCTGAGAGCGTCAAATTCTTTCTTCTTCATTGGACTGTGTAAACTCGTCTGTGCGCGTTTAAGCCACAGAGTCTCAGCCTCTTGTAACTCACTGGGGGTAAGAGTACCATTTTGTCGTTGTCCTCCACTGCGTCTTGCTCGAACCCCCCGAGCCAATCTTTGGATTAGGGCAGTCACTCTGATCAGTCTTCTCCAGCTGGAAAATTTCTGGGGGTCAATTGCTTCGCCATTCTTGGGAGTGATCACTGTACCAACCATTTTCTCTTGGCGATATTCCATCTCGTCTTCTTTTGTTCCTCCTTCGAATACTTCCGTTACATCCGAATTCTTTTTCACTTCGTTCCCCTTTGACATATCTTTGTTCGAAATCCAACCTTTAACACTGAACCCTCCTTTGGCCAGAACGCTATCAATGTCATTACTTAGTTCTCGCGCTTTTTCAACAGTGTCAACAGAGTCACAAATATCGTCCATATAGACGTTGTTAGTTAGAACCTCGGCCGCTTCTGGGTTTGTGGCTTGACTTTCTTGCGCTGTTTTGCGAAGAGCAATCTGCGCCATTGCCGGGGCTGGCTTGTCTCCAAAGGTTAACACCGTCTTGGCATACACGTCTGGTTCTCGGTTAGGGTCTAAATTCCTCCACAGGAAATGGTGAACGTGTTGATCTTGAGGTGGTATCAAGACTCGGTGATACATCTTGGAAATATCGCCGACCAAGGCTACTTCTCTCTCTCTAAACCGCAAAACAACTCCAAACAGATTGTTAAGCATGTCCGGACCTTTCATCCAGTAGTCGTTAAGCTGGTGACCTTGAAACACACACGATGAATTAAACACTATCCTGACAGGTGTACTCTTCTTTTCAGGCCTAACGACTGCATGATGAGGTATGTAATGAACTGGACCCTGGTAATTTTCATCTTCTTCTTTCGTCAACTTTCTGCAAAAGTTCATTTCCAGCATCTCCTTCATCTGTGCGTCGTAGGCTTCTGCGTGATCTGGACAGGATTTAAGCCGGCGTTCCGTTGATACTAATCGTTTCAGTGCCAGGGACTTGTTGTCTGGAAGGAGGTTTGGATCCCTTCTCCATGGATAGGGTATCATCCACTGGTTACCGACTTTCTGGCATGAGTCTTCAATGATTTTTAACTCCTCCCTTTCCACTTGAGTAAGCCTATCAGCTTCACATACGCAGGGCTTAACAGCGACGCCCATGGTCTCGGTCTTCCAGAAGTCTGTCAGATCAACAGGCATCTCAAACTTCACATGAAGTATGCGACTGGTTTCCAGCATTTCCCCTGATGAACCGCCAAAAACCACCCATCCCAGTGGTGTACTCCTGGCTACCAGCTGTCCAGCCTGCCTACTTTCGCCGGTGTGCATATGGGCGTGGTCTATTCCAATCAACAGGTCAACTTGTCCTTTTCCTCTACGAAGCTTCTCATTTTTAAGTCCCAAACGTTCAGTAATTTGAGACATCTGGACAGCCGTAACCTCTTCACTGATGCTGGGTATCCCGATAGCCTTTATGGAGTATCTGCTACCGTCATCCAAAGATTCAACTGGCACGCGGTACACCTTGGTTTGCACGAATTCCTCATCGCCACCGACCTTCGTTATGGTCACAGAAGTATCCTTTCCTTTGAGCCCAAGTGTCAAGGCAGTATCGTTCCTAATCAAGCTTACTTGAGCCCCTGTATCGAACAGGACATTTGCACGTTTCTGGATGCCATCTTGACCAAGGATATTTGCTGTGATAATTGGCAGAAGTGCGCTGCTGGTTTCCGTTGTAGCTGCGATTGTGATTTTGATGGCTTTACTCTTGTGAAGGAGAATGTGATGAAACTGGGTACACTGAGCTCCGTTCTCTTCTATAGTACATTGCTGTCTTCGACTGCAGTTTGTAATTCGATGATCCCGTCCTGCTCTCTTTAAACAACTGAAACATACATGATTCTCTTTAGCTTTTTTCAGTCGATCATCAATACTGAGAGCAGCAAATTTAGGACACTGGTCCGGCCAATGGGTGGAGTTCCTGCATAGCCAGCATCTGTGATTGGTCGGCTTCGTCAGCTTCGTGTCTTCGCCACCTTGAGCTTGAAGATGGTTGAGTTTGCGTAGGCTGTTTGAACTCGATCTTAAGGGGGCGGTAGCACGCATGCGTGATTTCATTTCCACTGACATCCATTCCATGAGCCCTTTCAGCGAAGCTGACTTTCCTTCTCGTTCAAGATCCCTCGACCACACCTTTCTATCATCTGCGCACATTTTCTGCTCGATTATCGATAACATATGGCTGTTATCCATATCTTGAGGGACTCCGACTTCTTTGAGCGTGTTGTAACAACGCTTCACTAAATGTACAAGATCACAAAATCGTGCATCCTCGCCATGCTGCAGTTGGCGAAATTTGGCAATGTCCTGCGTTACTGTGTCTGACACGAAGCGTGGATCTCCATAAATAGAATCCAGGTATTCCCAGGCCGCGTCATAGTCAGAGCCAATCCCTTTGATAAGATCAAGAGGCTGCCCTTGAAGACAAGCACGTAAAAACGTGATCGAATCTCTTTTGGAGTAGCGGGATTCGATAGCATGCTTAAAATCCGCTCTAAAAATCGCATATTCTCGGACATCTCCGGTGAATTTTGGCATCTTCGGTTTTTCCATTTTAAAGCCACACGCAGCGCTGTTATCGTTGTCGCTAGAGTTTCCGGTCTCGGTTAAAATGCTATTGCTCAGATGACTTTGAGACGCTTGCGAAATATCAACAGAACCTGTGCTTTGAATATTGTGATGATCAGTTTGTTCAGCAGAGTTATTTGCAGTGTTTTCAGTGGTTCCATTGCCAACAACTTTAGTAATTTCAGCTGGATCAGGACTAGCGGAACTGTCATCAACTGTGCCTTTGTTCTCTGATGATTGCATGCTTGAAATTCCACTAACACTAACTTCTGGTTCTACGCTATTTGTGTTTATCCCGGTTTTCAGCTGTCCCTTTCCCTTAGTAACTAAGTTTTCCAGGTAAATCTTCGCTTCAATTTCGGTGTCCATGAAAAGTTCCTGACATTCTTCCATCCAACGTTCCTGACCTTCGAACTCTTCATCGTCTTCAATTAACTTTGAATAGTTCTCGTGTTTAACCACAAGGTCATGGAATGCATTTTGGAGGCTATCTAATGCGTCCTGTACCTCTATGCCAGGTCGTTTAACTTCAATCCGTTTGGACAACGCATTCCTACATCTTGTGAGGGTTGCCTTCGCAGTCCTCCTGTCCAGCTTTGCGCTTTTAATTGCGCCTTCTGCCATGTGCTTGTTTCTCCCGCGGTGTTTAAGATCCGTGCCAAACTGTAGTTTCCTTTCAACCCAGAAATCGAATGAAATGTTTTACGTAATCATACACGGCGTTTTCCAACGACCACCACATATCGTATAATCAATCGCTTGATATTTATTGGTTTCCACATTTGTAGCAATTGAAGCAATTATACTATTCGATCTGAAACAGAGCAATACAATTCATGGTTGCGTAACTAACTTACAATCTAGAACAACGATTTCACTGAAAAATAGAAACTCTTATCATGCTTTACTCACTTCTGTGGCGGGTCGTAGCTTAGAACAGGTTAGCCTCAGACTGGTTAGCTTGAATCTCTCTTATACAGGTGAGCAATACCGGTTAGCAAAAATACTTCTGAATGAATCCCGACAACGTGTAAAAAACAGCATGCATAAAAATCTAGTAATCTCAAAATGTCAATCAATGTCCTTAATCTTTAACTAATCATAAATGAATGTTTGTAATCACGATTTAATTTCCGGTTCTGTTAACGAAACAGTACTTACAGTAAAATAGAGCTTGTTATAGTCAATATAACTAAAACCAAAGGTACATGCTACTTACAGTAAAATAGAGCTTGTTATAGTCAATATAACTAAAACCAAAGTGTAGTATGTTACAGCCTGTATGCTCAGCCTGTTTCTGTGAGTCTTCAGGACTAGGCTTTGACATTACACTGTACATACAGTATTTTACTCCTTCAGGAGTGTATACTTATGATGCATTAATTGTTTCATGTTTATTCCAAGGGCCAATCAAGTTAAAATTAATGTAGTCTAGTAGATTAACTATTCTTCGGTCCTGACAGTGTTTCAACTGAATTTTGTAAAGAGACTCAAGTCTTGCCTTGGTGCATTAAAATTTGGATTTTGATAAAATTTTATGTTTTGATTCCATAGTACTTTTTCGCTTCATTTATATCAAGAGACGCAGCTTATACAGTTCTTTTTAGGATTTGGCAAAATGCCCTTTTAGATCAGGTATGTAACAAATCGTTACTTGCGACAGCAAACATCTTATATACAATTGTTAGGATTTGGCAAAAGGTCTGATCAGATAGGTAACAAATTGTTACTTGAGACAAAAAGTTTGCCAGTTTTGCAATCTCCCTTATTCTACTTTAGAAGGTCATCGTTAGTACTGTGAGTTGTTATTACTGAGTCAGAAAACTATGAACACCAGAAATACTTAGGAAATGTAATTATGCTACAATTAAGAAAAAGTGAATCAAGTGTGAGGAAACTACGTTGGTTTGTGGTTTTGAGGTTTGCTTGCGTGTCCTGAACTTTATATTATAATTTGTCATTGGTCACTACACCGTCAGCAGTCTTTGTTTTCTTACTAGTTTGACAGCAATTTATTGGAAAATGGAAAAAGAGAATTTGAATTCTGTACAGACTGTACTAATTTGCATTGCTCATCCTCAGTGCAACTCAGAAATAATATTGTAACTCACCAGTGACTTCAAATAAAGAATAGCCAAGACAACAAAGAATTCAAAACAGTATAGAAGGAAAACAAAACCTCCAAAACAAAGAAAATTGTCACGGGTTCTCAAACCCATTATGACCTAGTATCATTTGATTGGCCTTGTTGTCTGCAATCAATGCAAAGGTGTAAAGCACACATTACAGGCTTTTGATACAAGGGAATGTTCAGTAAGAAAGTGAAAAATTTAAGTTAGTACCCTTCGTAACACACACCTATCCGAAAGTTAATGTAGTACCCCCCTCCCCCCGGACATAACGAGCCGGGGCTCAATCCCACACTGCTTTTGCGTCAGTTTAACAAACTAGACCTGCATATAAACATGAATAATCTTCTTTGCTGCTTCATTTCAGCCCCTGAGTCCATCAGACCTCATTCAGGTGGTTGGTAAATACTCGGAAGGGAGAGAAGACAGTTCTGATAACGATGATTCTGATGATGTTGAAAAAGATGAAGTGTTTGAAGATTCAGGAAGTGAAGGTGACGTGGAGGGAGAGTTGCTTTCAGACAGCATCTCATCACTCAGCTCTCGTGGAGCTACTGAGTCAGTTTCTGAAAATCAGGTATTTTTTTAGAAAACTATAACTTAAGGACGTTCACACTTACCGTATTGTTTATGTGCATCGTTACAGCACACAGAATTCGTTTTGCAATATCACGCTCGTTATGCATTGAGCGTGCGTGCTGAGGAAAAGCAAAGGGCCAGAAGCCACTGTGTTAACCTTGCTTGTAGTTTTCTCTCTTAAGGTGGCTCGATCAGATTTTTGAGTGACGATACCTTTCAACTTTGAGCAGCTAGTGTACCACCAAAGAGTATCTGACAGAAAATCGATTGCTCCAAGTGCACTAGAGAAAGGTCAAAGTTTCAGATGAAGTACGTTTTAGCGTGATCGGAGTTTTCATAGCAACGTAGTGACGTCATGCCCCACTTTACTCAAGACCGAATAACTTGTCACCAAGAGATAATTTTTGAAAACCCTTCCTGGATCTTTAACCTGGCATACTTTTCTTGAGGTGTGACAAATTTGAAGAATTTTTATAAGAGCGATTTCAAGAAAATTTATGGCGAAGTTTTAAGGTGTTAAAATACAACAAAATCGTATTAGTTCCTGAATGCTATTCAAACGTTTGTTCACCAGGTCTCATGTCAGATGACTTTGGTCTGAAATAAATTGAATAGCATTCAATTACATTTGGTTAAAATCTTAGCAAAATTGTTCTATTCGATTTCTGAAAACACTGGCTTTAATATCAACAGGAGTGAAGTGTTTTTTTGCGTTTTGTCAAAAATGACCCTACATTTATTAAAATGGTCACTATTTAAAAAGCGGTAGATAAATTTTTCTAAAAATTATTCTTCAGGTAGAACCACAAGCGACTAGCCGGAAAATAAGTGCAATGTTTACTAAAGTTGAGGCTACAAATTGACAGCCTTACAATGTTTCAATGAAGTTGTAACTCTGGGATTATATTAAATATTGGTTAATCTACCTGAACAATAATTTTTAAAATAATTTATCTACTGCTTTTTAAATAATGACCATTTTAATAAATGTAGGGTCAATTTTGAAGAAAATGCAAAATAACGCTCCACTCCAGTTCATATTCAAGCCAGTGTTTTCAGAAATCGAATAGAGTGATTTTTCTAAGATTTTCACCAAATGTAATTGGACGCTATTCAGTTTATTTCAGACCAAAGTCATCTTACATCAGGCCTAGTGAACAAACGTTTTAATAACATCAAGGAACTAATACTATTTTGTTGTATTTTAACACCTTAAAACTTCACCATAAATTTTCTCGAAATCGCTCTTATAAATTTTTTTCAAATTTGGCAGAACTCAAGAATAGTAGGTCAGGTTAAAGATCCAGGAAGGATTTTCCAAAATAATCCCTTGGTGACAGGTTATTCGGTTTCGAGTAAAGTGGGGCATGACATCACAATGTTGCTATGGTAACTCTGATCACGATAAGATTAACTTCATCTGAAACTTTGATCTTTCTCTAGTGCACTTGGAGCAATCAATTTTCTGTCGGATACCCTATGGTGGTACACTAGCTGCTCAAAGTTGAAAGGTATCGTCACTCAAAAATCCGATTGAGCCACCTTAAATGGTTGATGACCACTACTTTTTTAGAGAAACATATTTTATGTACCATTTCCAATATTTTTGGGCTTACAGACACTGTACACTTGATATTTAGAGTGTTCTTCTGAGCATTTTATCTCCAAAACGAAGTCAGTGACTCTCAATTTTTTTCACGTTTTTGACATTAGTAACTCATTATCTTACAGTCTTGAAAGCCTCAGAAAAAAAATCAATGTTAGAATTTTTGGTGCGAACGTCCTTAAATAACTGAACATTTGTTTCAGGAAAATAAAACAATTCCTTTGTAGTGCTTACTGCCAGTCTTCATCAAGCGATGAGGTTGGCAGATAATGCATCACCATGTATACAGTCTTGTAAAAGTCATTAATAATTGAAAAGGAATAGATCCAGACCAATAAAATGGTGTTATTCAGGTCACATGAATGTTCTGTAAACCCCAATACAAATCAACGGTAGAATTAACTTTTGTTACAGATCTCTACTGATTAAAATGCAAAACACAGTGGAATCGAATAACAATACTACGCTTTAAATTTATTCTTTTCATTTCACAAGTACGATAAATCATTCGCATGCGATCTGTATGGGCTTTACAATGGCTCGCCTATCAGCTCGCCGCTATAAACGCCCATACAGATCTCCCACTCATATTTTATCTACTGCTTATAGTCAGTTGTGATTGATTATCATTGTTCTGGCAAGATTTTATCCTGATGGTCTGTTGCTTGATTTTTTTTGTTGTTGATTTGGAGCCCCGGCAGTGTGTTTCAGGTAATGCAACCCCCATTACATGTTCCAAACTTTTTTTATAATTGCCAGGGGGATTGTATTTTTTTCTTTAGACTGCACCCCGTAAGGAAAGTGAAACTACACCGGTAGTTTCCATAACTCCACCTTCACCTGGTGTACAGTCACCACCAAGACTTGAAAATGGCCAGTTACTACAACCTGAAGGTGAGGGTGCTGTGGATGGTGTCACGACAGAAAGGCAGTCTCACTCCAGATCAACATCTCCTCACCTTCAGCTCAAAAGCTTGTTAAGATCACCTGGTGCCAAAAGGAGGAAGGTGACTGCAACAGATTCTTCTGGGTATAAAGGAAAGAAAGATGTAAGCAGTGATTTGGAGGAGGAAGGCACTGCCTCTGAATTTCATGAAGATGAAGATACGGAAGGTGGGTACTCAGGACACTGCAGAAAAACGCACCGCGCACGCGCGTGATGACGTAACGATTTCTCAAGGTTTTCTTGAGGTGGTCATTGTCCGCAATAGAGGCCATGACACATCAATGGCATAATTTTAGTCCAAAAGTGCAAACTTATGAGCTTATTGCAACAATTGGAAGCAAAATTATGAATTCAAAGTGGTAATTGAGAGGCAAATACACATAAACAACCTTCTTCTAGCATTTTTGAGTGACGATACCTTTCAACTTTGAGCAGCTAGTGTACCACCATAGAGTATCCGACAGAAAATTGATTGCTCCAAGTGCACTAGAGAAAGATCAAAGTTTCAGACAAAGTTTTATCATGATCGGAGTTACCATAGCAACGTAGTGACATCATGCCCCACTCTACTCGAGACCGAATAACCTGTCATCAAGGGATAATTTTGGAAAACCCTTCCTGGATCTTTAACCTGGTATACTTTTCTTGAGGTCTGCCAAATTTTAAAAAATTTTATAAGAGCAATTTCGAGAAAATTTTGCGGTGAAGTTTTAAGGTGTTAAAATACAACAAAATCGTATTACTTCCTGAATGTTATTAAAAAGTTTGTTCACTAGACCTGATTTAAGATGACTCTGGTTTGAAATAAATTGAATAGCATCCAATTCCATTTGGTAAAAATCTTAGAAAACTCGTTCTATTCAATTTCTGAAAACACTGGCTTGAATATGAACTGGAGTGGAGTGTTATTTTGTGTTTTTGTCAAAACTGACCCTACATTTATTAAAATGGTCGTTATTTAAAAAGTGTGTGATAATTTTTTTTAAAAATTATTCTTCAGGTAGATTAACCAATATTTAATATAATCCCGGAGTTTAAACTTCATTGAAACATTCTAAGGCTGTCAATGTGTAGCCTCAATTTTGGTAAACATTGCGTTTATTTTCCGGCTAGTCGTTTGTGATTCTAATTATATCTATCCATTGTCTTGAATCTCCGCGCAACTGTACATTTCAATGCGTCGTGAATTCACATATCGTTACATGAATTAATAAATAGTGACCATTTTAATGACTACAGGGTCAATTTTAAGGAAAATGCAAAATAACACTTCACTCCTGTTGATATTCAAGCCAGTGTTTTCAGAAATCGAATAGAACGATTTCGCTAAGATTTTCACCAAATGTAATTGGATCCTATTCAATTTATTTCAGACCAAAGTCATCTGACATGAGGCCTGGTGAACAAACGTTTTAATAGCATTCAGGAAATTTTGTTGATTTTAACACATTAAAACTTCGCCAGGTCAAAGATCCAGGAAGGGTTTTCCAAAATTATCTCTTGGTGACAAGTTATTCGGTCTTGATTAAAGTGGGGCATGACGTCACTGCGTTGCTATGGTAACTCCAATTACGCTGAAACCTATTTCATCTGAAACTTTGATCTTTTTCTAGTGCACTTGGAGAAATCGATTTTCTGTCAAATACTCTTTGGCGGTACACTAGCTGCTCAAAGTTGAAAGGTATCGTGACTCAAAAATCTGATCGAGCCACCTTAAATACTCATGGTTTTCCTTAAAAGTTGTCAAAATGTTCATATTCTCCGGTTATTCTGCAGTGTCACTTAGTGAGGATTATGATCTATAAAAAGGAAAAATAGTAATGTATCTAGCACTGCTGTGATAATTGTGGACCCTGTAAATAGGGAAAAGTTATTACAAGTAAATGGAACAGAAAGTTGTTAAAAATCCTAACTGGCAGGAGGCAGACCAGCTGGCTGTTTAGAAAGCGTGGAGGAGTTGAATTTGGGAAATCTTCCAGGGAGGAGTATTTAAGCTTAAAACCCGGACCTCCAGATTACAAGGCTAGTGCCTTAGCCACTTGGCCACGTTTACCTCCTGTGTTGGTATTTACACCACAAGCTGGTTGATTGACAGCTGTGTTCTTGTATCCAAACATTACCGTTTGCCGCTGTGTAAAAAACGCTCGCATGAACAAAGCCTTTCATCTGAAAATGTGTTTCACTTGCATAATAATTCATTTTCATACAAATCCAGCTCATTCTCAGTCAGAATAGTTCTGCGTGAGGACTCGAAAATTCAAAAAATGCTGTGATTTGTGTTCCTTTTATTGCTTTAGTAATTTAGATCATTTCAGCGTTAGTTTTGAATGAAAGATGATTAACACAATCCAATCAACTAGGAAAAGTATTCTTTATACCAACAGTTGAACTCGTTATAATTTCCATTTTATGCTTGGCATATTCTTCTCTGTAGTATATTGTGTTGATGTTCCTAACGGTAGAGACTGCTGAACCATGTCTCACAACTCAAAAGGTTGTATTGGTACTAAAATATTCTAATATAATTTTTCAATAAGAGTTAAACATTAATCGGTGATACAGTGTAATCACAGGAGCTAAAACTGAGGTCATGGTAGGTCCTCTTTGAATTGTGAATTAAATTTGTTTCCTCTTTTTGCCAGTTCCTGTGACATGTGTTTGTGACGCTCATTTAAACAGGGAGTTCATCAACGAGGTGTGTAATTCAGTTGATGAAATGCCATTAGAGGTAGTTCTGATTTAAGATTACCACTTCATCGTATCATCCAGAAATAACCATCCTTGATGATCAGTTTCTCTCGTAAGGTCTCACATGAATGGCTCGATACCCTGCCTGAAAACAATAAAACAAACAATAGGGACAATGCCCCTAGCCCCTAAAACAATAGCAACTGCTGCACTAGAGGACCAGTAGAACAATAGAACAAACAACAGGAACAATGCCCCTAGCCCCCAAAACAATAGCAACTGCTACACTAGAGGACCAGTAGAACAATAAAACAAACAATAGGAACAATACCCTAGCCCCTAAAACAATAGCAGCTGCTACCAGTAGAATTACAAGCTTACGAGAGCTGCTACCCTACCCTACCGAAGGGAAAAGGGCAAATTAGTTGGGGGGGGGGGAGTTCACAAACCTGAGAGGGCCATTGAAGGAGAGGGGTGCTGAAAGAAGGAGTACAAGGGGGACCCTAGGAAGAGGGGGCTTTTACGAAAAGGCATTGCTAGAGAAACGGGAGGGCCTTGGATAAGATTGATCCCACAAGTAGCGCAACTTTAGGGAAAGGGATGCCTCACAAGAAGGATGACACTATGGAAACAAGCATCTATCAAGAAGTCTGAAGGGAGACAATAGAGGAAAGAATAAAGCTCAGGGAAAGGGGGACACTAGGAAATGGGACATCCCATAATCAGGGGACACCAAGAGAAGCGACATCCTGTGAGAAGGGGGATGGTGGGCAGCATAGAAGCAAAAACAGGCACTTGGACTGCTCATAAATTCCTTTTACTGTTTAAAAGAAAACGAACCAGAAACTCGCAGTCAGAGTCTTAAGATATCTGTTAGCAGTTCACTTACGCATTGTTGTGGCTCTTTTCAGGAGTTTCCTGTCAGTGTGGATACTCTGTATGAATACCTCTTCTCAGAGTCTGATTTCTACAAAAGAGTACAAAAAGCAAGACGAACAAAAGGTGTGCACGCAAATACTTCATCGGCAAGGCTAATGTTTGATTTAAATGTTGGAAATGTGAAAAACTATTACATGAAAATTGGGGTAAGAAAGCGTTTCCAATTGATTGTCGAAAGTAATAAGCGAATTGCTTTGGGTTTTAATTTGTACGCTCAGTGATTGGTTTAAAAATCTCGTGCCACTTTTCCTGGGTGCATTCGTTTGTGATTCTTTTATCTGTGTTAGACGTAGTTTTCTTTACAAATACGGTTTTTATCCACGAGATGATGTCGAAGAGTAATGAATGAAATTAGTGACTAATCGATGCAATCGATGACTAATTGATAACCAAAAATTTTGTGGCCTATCGATTAGTCATCGGCTACTCATTGATCATCGGCAATAATCAATGACTAATCAACTGACTACCTATTGATTATTCATTGATGTCATCGATTAGCTAAGTCTGGAATTTTCTCTAATCGAACTTTGATGACCGTTGTAGATCTGGTGTTAAACCCGTGGAAAACAACACAGGATGGTCGGAGAAGAACAATTACCTATACAGTATCACTTAATCACGCTCTTGGACCCAAGCATTCACCTACAACAGAACAACAGGTAAGCTTGATCAACAGCTAATTTCCCATTACAAAGTCTGAGTACATTATCAAACGGGAGGTAATGAGATCGAAGAAAGTCACCAAAAAGAGTGTATTGTCATTAAAGTGCACCCAACCTCAAAATACTTTTTTCGCAGAAATAAACCTTAGCACCAGTTCGAAACGCTTTGCGCCATTCGTTCCTCCTTTTTACCAAATGCTGACTATCTATAGCATTCAATAGTTACGAAAAACTGTGCATCATTTTTTTGCATGACCGAGTCAGAAGGGACGTGGATCTGTTCCTGGGTTGACGTCACAAACTGATTTGTATGCATGCTTACAGAGACTTGATGCGATGCAAATCATTTCATCCACCCAGGAATAGAGCCACGCCCCTTCTGACTCGGGCTTCCAACAACAAGTGATGCACAGTTTTTCGTTACGTTTTAATTCTATGAATAGTTAGCATTTCATAACAGGAGAAACGAAAGGTGTAATTCGTTTCGACCAGGCGAAAGGTTTATTTTAGCGAAAAAATATTTTGGGGCTAGGTGCACTTTAAAAGAAATGATATATCAGTGTTCTTGCCCGCAGTCTTCACGTATATTACGAGGATTTCTATCAGAAATGAAACCTTTGACTTGTAACAGAGTATAAGTAATCGTGGAATGAGAGTATAAAGCAAACAACTTCAGAGCTTGCGTGGCTGGCGGTAGCGCGCGCGAACGACGGGCTTAAAGAGGAGACACCCAAGCCTTTGCATGGTTCACACAGGCCTTGAAAAGTCCTTGAAAAGTGGAAAATTTGCAAATTTGAAAAGATTTCTCTTGATAACATATTTGAAGCAGTAACGCAAAAGCTTGCAATAAGGTGTAAATAATTTTGGTACAACAATTCTTATCAGAGCCTGAGAAAATGAATTTCAAAGTTTGCAAGCTATTGGCAAAATCTCACATCTTTTAAGCGATTCAGTGGAATTCAGTGAAACTTCCAAATTTGTTTTTGATGTTTGGTGTTGTTAGAAAAGATTTCTCTTGATAAGATATTTGAAGCAGTAACGCAAAAGCTTGCAATAAGGTGTAAATAATTTTGGTTTATAATTTTGGTTCATAATTTTGTGCAATGAATACTCAAAGTCCTGGCGGATTCCGTCTTAATTTATCTTGTAAGTCTTTTTCATTGCTAATGTTGTGGAGTTTGACATAAGCAGTGAAAAGAAAATATAGACGGAAATCTTTTGCATGTATAGCTCGATTTTAAGCCTTGAAGTTTATATTTTTTTGTTTTAATTGACAGCATTGCTTACAAGGGAGTGTTCCTGGCAAGCTGTACGTAGTGCAAGCTGAGGTGTGTGATTTCACAGTTACCTTCACAGTTAACGCCATTCTATCATGATAGCATTGAATTTTTAATGAAACCTTGTTGCCCTTTTACTTGTTTTGCAGGTTAACAACGAAGGTATTCCGTATGGAGACAGTTTCTATATTACCAACAGATACTGTATGACCAAGAATTCAAGCACTACCAGTAGATTAAGGTATAACTCGCCTTTGCAGATCTAAACAATGAAAGCAGTGCATGACAGAGCTCACAAATTTCCAGATATAGTCGACTCTCCCTTGACGATCACCTTCGTAAGGCGACAGCCGATGTTGGTCCTTGCGCGCCATTTTTCAGTCATTTTACTTTGTCGGGACTCTCTTTAAAGGGGCACTGTTGTAGTGGTTTTGCTTCATTCGTTGCTAAAATCATTACCTGGTACCTTTATTCGTGCTGAAAATGCTCCTGATGGACTAACAGGGAGATATCAAACGAATTGGGCTAAGAGAGCAAACCATAATGAATTTCTGGCGATAGGAATGGATAAGGAATGGCTCTAGAACGTGTAAAAACTGGCTAGTTTTTGCAGGTTTCAATCCATTTACACCCTTGCCATCCTAAGTGATAGGCGACAATAAACGCTTGTAGTGTGGTGATATAGTCATAGGTAACGTAACTTCACCATTATTTTGGGGTTACCATTGATGAAAGAACATATTTCAGCAATTTAAAATGCACTGTTATCCGTAAAAAAGCTAAAATATTCGGAATCGGAAGAAAATGGATCCAGTCGTGCTAATGACTCCGCTTACGACTCCGATTTTCAATTTTCACTAGATCGTAAGCGCTCTTTTGTCTTATGCATTATATCATGTGCCTTGTTTGCAACCTCTCCAAACTGGCCGCGGAAAAATTATGTACAGTACTATCAACATTTTCGGACTAAAATTTAGATGAAACAATAGAATTATGGCTACCGCTGGCTGACGATTCCATGCGTGACTAATCGAGTGGCGTGATCGCTTGCGTGACGCGAGATGATCAGCTGATGTGTGGCGCGATTGTTTCATTTTGTCATCACAACCACCTTGTACATGAATGCATTGATGATTTCACCAGATGAAAACAGTGCTACGCTAAAGCATCGTTGCTGTATTATTCATACCTTTAAGCTTTTTACCAAATCGAGGAATAAAACGTTCTTGGCAAAACCCCCCAAAACTAGTTTCTTTAGTAGTTTTCAAGATTATGTAAACTCTGCAACAAAATCTTACGTATGAATGTAAATTTTTGGCTTGAGTTCATGTCACTTTAGTTATTAAGTTGACTTACTTTCACCGCTGTAGTTAAATTTATTTTCTTTGTTTTATAGAATTTCAGCAGAAGTCACTTATCAGAAGTCAGTATGGGGTTTTGTTAGAAGTGAGTATGCCTCTTGTTTCGAAATAATGTTCCGACCGATATATGCGGCAAATGTGCCGTACTTATAGGCTTTGAGTAAATTATTTCTGAAAAGCTGTCCATAATATCGCTTCAACCAGAATTTAGCTTGCAGCTGTTTCGTCTCCTTTTGTTTCCCGACACATTTGACAAATAAAAACACTGGCTGTTCTCTGAGTCCGAGTCCCAGAAGAAGAATTGAGCGCTTTTTAAATGCAAAGTTTCAGTCGTGCGTGTCTTGAAATTTTTTATTTAGTGTCAAAATATAAATTCTCTTTACTGAGCACAGTACATTTCTTTAAATTTTGGCTCTGAGAATTTGGTGTTACATCAACGTAATATCCGCTTCTCGGTGAATGTCTTTATTCTCTACACCTGTGTGCTTGATAAACTATTGATCTCGTAACGAGAATTTAGACGACGATCAGTGTTGGGTAGTTAAATGAGTCAGTAGCCTTATGCAATAATAGTCGATGGTCCATAGCTGTTACGTTGCTTACACAGCTCGGTTTTCGCATCCAACTAATGGGTTCTTTTAATAATTGGCGGTCGATCAAGTCCACTCTTTCAAGCAAGCGCCTTGTAACAATACTGCAGGTAGTAATTCGTATCTAGATGTTAAATTTTGATTCTCGAGTCTGGTTGTTTTGCCGCCCGACTTGTATAAAAGGATTTGAAGTAAAATGTTCGCTTGTCAAAATGCTTTGCTTTACCTCTTGTATAAATGTCCAGCGATTCTTTGTCAATTGTTAGAATATAAAAGTCCACTTTCGAACGTTTCTGTATACACAATTACGTTTCAAAAACAATTGTCGAATCAAATGTTTCTATGCACAAGGCAGTGTTACTGTGCAAAAAATAATGTTTCAGGTGGTAAAAATGAATGATAAAACGGCTTAAAAAAACCAAGCAGAACGGCCCCAAAGACTTAGATTTGGTGAAGATGTTTAAAGAAGTTTTTCATAGACCACCTTGGCCATCTCATTGAGGTACGACTATTCTATCCGCCATCTGGTCGATTCTCGCTGTGCCTGAATTCATCAAGCTTGAGGAATAGAAGTTATGTATTATTCACGAAAGTAATTTCAGCATCGCCAAAGTACTTTGAATATTGAGGTCACTGTCGTTGATTGTTGGATAAAATATTAATGCTATGGTTAGGAAATGCAGCAGGTGATTGGTGGAAAGCTGTGCCATTTGGTGCGATAATATCAGTGTTGCATAGCTAGGTATGTGTTTTGGTTATAAATTGGTGCTCGTATTTTCAAGGCATACTCGAAGAGTCAACTTCATCTCGTCTGCAAGACTGCGCCAAAAAACTGTTAATCGTCGTGGATTAGGGGTTTGGAAAATTTCCTGTCCTTATTATTAATTTTGATAATTTATCTAGGTTCTTGTATTTCCGTCTGTTTTGAACCACGCAAACTGTGTTGCATAATCCATAGTAGACACTCTGGTGCTGTGTCAGTTTGGTTTTCAATTCTCTTCACTGCCAACACGTACACTTCCTTCAGTTCGGAGATTTGCGTTTACAAGAAGACCAGACCCACTGCACCTTACACTTGTTCGCTGACAAAAATGGTGGATGATTTTTTTGCTGAGCTGTTCTGCCAAGCAAAGGGTTAAAAAATAACTTATGAAAGCATAGGCTAATAACATACATCTTTAGACTCCTTCAAAGCCGTTTTTTTGGTGGGGGGAGGGAGGGGGAAGGGATTACGATCACGCTTGGGTGAGCGTTGCGTGACACCCCCAAAAATGGCTGCGTGGACGAGATCTGATCATATCGTTTGAAATGCTCAAAAAGTTGTATCCTTGTCTGCATGACTTATTTATAAAGAAACAATGCTCGTGAGAGTTATTCAACCATTTTATGCTCAAAACTTCATTCGAAAAACGATCCTTTCATTTGAAAAACCTGCAAAATTGCACTGAGATTTCCTCAATCCCGTGTGTATATTCTTTCTACTTCCTTATATAAATGATATTCCAGATGCATCGATATTGTAGGGGAAAATTTAGATCTTGACGTATTTGGTAATCCAGGTTGTCACACCACAGTCTCGTATGTTACGTTACGTGTTGTGTTACGGCTCGTTAATGTAACGCGGATGTAGCAGATTGGAAAAATAATGTGAAGGTTGTGTTATCACCTTGTTATTCTCCTATGCAAGCGTTCCTTTAGCTCTTCACGCAATTTTTATCCCCAACGAACGACGTTCGTTGTACATGTGGAGGAAGGATTTTTTTGCACGCCAAAAGAACGTGTGTCGTGGAGGCTATTATCTTGCCGGCTATTCCATGCTGTATAAATCTACCAGCGCTCTATCACGATTGCTGTTCTCTGATTGGATTCGCTACTCGCTATCTATTCTGTGGTGGAAAGTGAGTGGCGGTTGTCAACAAAATGGCGGCCACTTCTCCGCGTTTGTGAAGTGTTTTCAGTGTCAGTGAAGAAGATTTGGTTAATCCTGTTGTTAAGTTTTGGACGTCTGGTAGATTTGTATCACAACAATTAGATTATTCGCTCTCGATTTCTATGCGTGATAGTTAACTCGGGATGCGCCCTCATCAACCACCACGCGATAGAAATCTCGAGCTCAAAATCTCATCGTTCCTTTGATGTGAAAGATCGTGTTACAAGTGCTTCCCAGATTTGATCGTTTCAACCAATCAGATTCTTATTTGTGATTTGCTTTTAAAATTGTAGATATGATAGAGAAAAATGCGTTGGAAGGTCTTGAAGGGTATTTTCAGTTTCTAGGTAAGTAGAACTGTGTTATTTTTTTATAAAGGGAAGGGTGAAAATAATGTGAATCAATTTTAGTGCTATTTGTACTAGAATTAGAAAATTAAAGGGACATTGTAACGCTGTTAAAGGGTATTTTTAAAAAGCTTAAAACTGTCGATGCAGCAAGGGAAACCTAATAATAATGGTCTAATTTTGTTGTCGATGACTATAGTACTATATTGAAACTATTGATTCTTGTATTCTGTCACAGATGACGAGGATGAAAATGGATTGTAAAAAACGTTGCCAATTTTTTCAAAGTTTAGCTATGTATTGAAAAAATCGCCCAAAAAATATTATGGTCTGCTTTCCCTGCTAAAATTTCATCTGAATTCATCTTGGTGAGTTTGTTGGAGCATTTTGTGTACAATAACAGGCACAAAGCAGTGACTTTGGCAGAATTGGCCCCCAAAACGGCAAAAATCCCCGTGACAATGCCCCTTTAAGAGGTGGCGAATTAGAGCCGATTTTACACGCCCCTTGTTTTAGTTGGATTTTGTGTCATTTATACGGTTAGTTTTCGCCTTCCTTAATACGCCAAAGGTTTGCTTGACCCGTTTACATTGGCCATTTCAAGTCCAAATTAAGACACGGAATTTTGTACCATTTTAGCCTTCCCTGTTCCGTCATCTGTCTTCACCAATTTTCGCTGGAGAGCCTGTTCACAGGCTACTACCATTCATAAACCCAGTTGCGCCAAACATTACATTCTCCGGTACCCATTAATGGGAGAGAGGCACTGTGAGAGTAAAGTGTCTCGCCCAAGAACACAACACAGTACCCCGGTCAGGGAACGCAGCCGGACTTTTCGACCAAAAATCCAGCACAGTAAGCTTTAGGCCATCGCGCTTCCAACAGATAGAGACTAATGGCGTTTTATTGTTTGTTTGTTTGTACAGTGGAGAATCTGAGAAGGGAAACTACAGAAGGACCGTGGCTGAAGAAAACCAAGGTATCGCCGACAAGAAGGCACAAGAGAAACCGCAGTCTAAAGAACAAGGAGGTGATGGAACCAGCTAAGGAAGTGTCCAAGGGTGAGTGTTGCCGGATGTACGTGCTATCAGAATGCGTGGTATGACAAGAAAGATCTGAAAGCCTGAAAGAAAACGTGCTTCAACAAAATTCGAACAGAATAGAAGTGGAAGCTTGCTGATAAGAAAGCGATTGCATCTTTACTTTGGTCTTCATAATGTAGTATATATCATGACAAACAGAGCCAAGTGTTGCTGAACAATCCGACTGACCAGGAGGAGGAAACAGAGGGCCCGTGCATTTGCTTAAACTTGATGGTTTTCATTCAATACATACCAGTTATGGAAGTGACATGCCGTGAAATATCTCACGAATCAAGTCACGAGTGGGATATCCACGGTAGGCCACGAGAAAACAGTTGAGTTGAATAAAAAAAGCAATGGCGCGCGCTGCCGGCTTGGCTTTTGGCGGGAAAACTTGAAACGGTGATGAACGCCGGGAAACGTTCGTGGAATACGACCCGTGGGATACTGCAGATTGGGATACTACCTGGGATACTACCTGATTGGCTGTTTTCTTCAAGGCATGGGATAAGACATGGTATTTCACTCAACGCAGAACAGCAGTTTTTAGCCTAAAAGTGATAAAATTTTTCTGATTAAAATTATCTTACGAAACCAGTAATGTTCTCTCCATATTTGTAGCCAATTGAATACTTTTGCTATCTTATTTTTGTGGTCTTTTAGAAGTTAAAAAAGGCCTGCTGCATAGATTGTCACCGAAGGGAGCAATATCACGCCTTGTAGGAGTAAGGTGAGTAGAGTAAGGTTTTTGCAGGGCAGTGTGGCTCTTTGGGGTGGCTCTTTTCATCATTTGTTTTGATAGCATGGTGTTAAGTAGACTACGAGCAGTCCCTTTTTTCTTAGTCCGTCGAGTGCGGAGCGAAAACATGGAGGAAAAAAGGGACTGCTCGTAGTCTAGGTGTTAAGCGACGACATCAAGTAGAGTAGTGCACGCTTACTCCACCCTTCCCTCCCTGGATACCGCGAATGTTAAGCACGTTGTTTTAGAACGCAGCATTAGAGCACCGATTTAGACGTTCAACTACGTACATGGCAGTCATTCTCGTCCCCAGAGGAAATAAACAATATAACACGCTATGTAAACATATGGTTCACCGGCGAGGAATCGAAAACTCCGGTTTTCGGGACACAAGGCAGACGTGATAACCACTACAGAACGGGTGAACCGACAGTGATATAGCCGGCTATTTACTGTCACGAGGTCACTCACGCGGGGAGTTTGATTCACTTAGATCGACTATCAAAGCGATCTGAATATTCTAGCAAGTACATTATACGAAACCACTGGCTGTCTGTTTCGAATGTCGTCCCCAGTGCCCACGATCCTTCAGGTCTGCGCCAGTTCTCGCATGGTCTCAAGTAAATTGCATGCGCAGAGTACTTGTTTTGTAATTTAAGCCGATGTACTTTGCCAGATTTGAAAATGAGTCCGTTACTGGCGGATTTCGGGTGTTGGAATTTTTAGTTCGTGAACAGGCTCCCCAGTGGGGCCTTTGGCGAAGAACATTTTCGGAAAGCTAAGCGAGCCGAGCGTGGCCTGGGGAGAAGGAAAAATGCTCGGTAGCCTGTGGACACTCGTTTTATGCCGCCGATCCATGATACCAGAATCTGGCGTCATTGTCCGATTGGTCAGATCGCTTACTGTTGACATTTTCGTGATGGATATTGACAAACCAAACACAAAAGAGATCTGTGAAGTTGATCTTTTTTATATGGCTGCCTTTTTCTGCGGCTTTTTATGTTACCTGCATATAGCTTTTGACTTCGCAGGCTATGAATTTCGATCTCTGGCGCAGACCTCAAGGCTTTGAGGCGAGAATGCCCGGCGGGCTAATGACAACCGGGTACTTGATAACTCGTGACCTTGGTTGTTAAGATAAAAGCGATGATAATATTTATTGGTTATGTTCCACAGTTATCTTTGGTCGAGGCTTTTGTGTATTCGACATAACTTCTCACAACATTAAATCAAGTATAACTCGTTGTTCCTTAGGTCCTATCTGCCGCAAGTTACGGTGAAAAACCCTCTCGCAGTGCTTGTGACAATTTTGTAAGTTGAAACGTCTGTATTGCTACGTTCCAAATAGCCTGTTCCAGGCGTTCGGTTAGCTGGGAACGCATCTAACCACCCACCCCCCCCCCCTCTCCCTTCGCGCCATTCCCCCTAACCGAACGTCTAGATCTTAGGTAGTCCTAGGAAGGTGGAGGAGGGGTCTGCCTTTTTACTTTCGGGGTGAGGAGAGGGAAAGAAAGGCCTTCAGCTTTATGGCCCACAACTGCCGGAGCTAACCCATAGAATAAAGTGACTACAGATAATACCCCCCCCCCCCACCCCCTGGTAGGATAGTATTCTATCATTGTTTTTTAGCTCACGCACCACCCTACCGCTACCCCCATCCACTAAGCATTTTGTTGGACGTATTTCCTACTCATTCTCCCAGGGAACGAAGCCTGGTCACAGTCGGGTACTGCGTCTTCCGCTCCAAGGAGAGTGAGGGGGTTTAACTGATAACATTCATGGATATATAGTACAATATGATAGCAGCTTTGTAAACAACCTTATATAATTAAGGTAGTTTTCTTGGTAATCTCTTTGTATAGTTCAGACAGATGACAAAACACTCCTACAGAGAACTTTTGGCGATGCCGTTACGAGTGGTTGATTAATCTTCCGCTTCTCTTGTATATGCAAATTCTTATGCTTTCCTGCCTCGGGAAATGTAAACAATGTTATTTTACGGGGTGCTTTTTGTACCTAAACAATGCATATCGTGTTAAATAGCAACAATTTATGGTGCAAGCACAGCGATGTAATATCACGCGAAAAACGCTTCTTGTTTGTCCGCCATGCGTTTAAGTGTTGCATGGAGTATGTTGAAGTCTTGTTTTGAAGGCGTGCGATCGAGCGAGGAAGTGTGGTGTTTTCGTAACAATATTCTGTGAGTATGCGTTATGAGTTCCTCGTGTTTGGCGTGTTTCGTTTAATTATAATTCAGAATAACGTTATGTGCAATTTAAACCCGTTTTATCCTTTACTGATTAGCTAGTCTATCCACAACATTCTTTAAAATTATTCTCAGTTAAAGAACACCTTCGTTCGTATAAAAAGATTAATAAAAGGAATATTATTCTAGATCTGCTCCGATTTCACCTGTTTTTGGAAATTCCGCTTTGCCCTGTTTACAAGCGAGTGTTGTGGTTACAAACTTGTTAGCGGGTTTTCGAATTTCCTATTTGTACTTGACAATCATGTATTCGAAACTAATCTGACAGTTTGGTCATTCCAAACGAGTCGCACGAATCTGCTCGTGGATTTTTGATTTCGTTACAGCTTCCGTGAAGCATGAATATATTAACAAGTACCGTAGTGACATTCTATTAATGATGTTTCATCTGTTACCCTTGCCGGTAATTCAGGTCCTATTGATCTTAACTTAATCATTTCCGAACCAATGTCGGTTTGTCTTGACGGGTGCGCCATTTTGCACGAATGCAGCAGTTAGAGCACGCTTCATTTACCCGCATACTGTTCTTGTTTTTACACCCTCGGGCCAAGATCCTTCCAAACCGATTGTCGCTACTGGTTGACCTGCTTTTCGAAAACTTTCTGCAATAAACTCGAGCTCTTTCTTCCCAAAGGTCTTAAAACGCCAAAGCGATAGCAATAATACACATAATATGTGACATTACTCTAATATTACTTCTACTTTTAATAATAATCATTTCTGTTTAGTTGGGCTGTACTTTATTCCTTACTTTGGTTAACCCCATTCCATTTAGATTTTACAAACAACAACGGAAATGAAATCTCCAAGATAAAGGAATAAACTCTCTTAGCTATTGTTAAAGTTTGTCCGAAATTAGCGTTAATTAGTTTTGTTGAAACGCTAGCCAGGTGCAATAGATTTCTTTGGCAAATTGTTGCAACAAGAACGCACTTCTACGTTGTGCATTATTTCTCCCTATTTTTTCTTTCCATTTGTTATTTTTCCGTATTTTCATTCCGTCAGACGAATTAGCGAACCGCAATTAACAAACACGGGGTTTTCAATCATTATGTGTGGTTCAGTTTTAGCTGTAACCATCCCCCCCGGGCAACCCTCAGTACTTTCGCGATGTTCTGTCTAGTACGTCACTTATCGGTTGACACGATTGTGCCGTACCGCGCGAAGGAGACTGCCTATTTCCAAAATTGTAGCTGTCTGGTTAGAGAAGAATAATCTTTTAAAATTTAAATATACTTTTGAAGGTTTTTTGCTTTCCCTTTTATCGTTCTGTTCGCTGGTTGCAAGCTCCTTTCTTCCATTCTTTCGAGGAAGTGGCGAGACGTACAGTTTTCTTTATAAAATATAGTCTTCATGATTTCTTATGCTATATATGTAGTCTCTGTAATTCATGATATATATATATACTGTCTAGAAAAGCGTTAAAGCGTTCAAATTCGTGAGTAAACGTGCCACAAATGCACGACATCGCGTTAACAAGTGGCTTAGTCGCGAGAAGCGAGCGACTTCGCGGTCGCTTTCAGAACAGTGTAGGTCTTGAAAAACACTTCTTCTTTTGTTATTTATACAGAAATTAGTATTTTTTTTCTCGATTTTGTACGCAAAATGACGTACTTGTGGTCGACGAGGAGTCCCGGGGGTGGGGAATAGACCGCAAAATACGGAAAAAATGGCAAATGCTCGGGGGTGTGCCGGGGGGGATGGTAACATGTAGAATTGAACCACGCATTAGTAATCTAAATTGGTCAGCCTCGTTTTCGTTTTACGATGCCTTCCCCGGGTGGGTAGAGAAACGATAAGAAAACTGACCAGCATGGCAGGCTCTATTCGCACGTCATCTTCCTGTCTCGTATCCTTCCTTCTGCTACACCTTAAGCGTCTCCGTCCTCGCGCGTAACCTTCCACGTATTTTACGTTTCCACGCGCATCATCTTCTCCCGCGTAACTTTCCTGTGGTTCACATCCCTTTAAAAGTGACCGTTCACGCGCGCCTCAATCTTCGCGCGTCACCTTCCTCGCGAGTTATCTTCTTCGGTCATGTCTGTCAAACTCTTACCCATTATCACTTTTTTGTCCGCTTGGTGAGAGGTTAGTCTTGTGACAGTGACAGTCAAGGGCGTGCATAAGCTCCAAGTTAGCTGTGGTTTTCCATGTTGGCAACTTACAAATAGTTACCCTCAGCCGATGATTGTCTTTATTCTTAACACCTGTTTGCTTGACAATGTATTAATATTGTGAGGAGAAACTGTATTTTGATCACTGTTGACCAACTCAAGCTACTCTTGGTGACAGGGCTTTCGCAGCCGCTGCACCCAAATTGTGGAACCAGTTACCATCAGAACTCAGGAGACTTAATGTTGTCGATCATTTTAAGCGAGCAGTAAAACACATCTTTTTTAAACAAGCCAAGTGTACTTAGCATTTTATGTTTATTGTTTATTTTTGAGATATTAGGGATATTTTAAGTTTATTTTTAGAAATATGTTTGTAACGCACATTTGAAAACTTATATGGAACTTGCGAGATATAAATAAATATTATTCGTATTTATTATTATCTCTCTCAGGCTTGGAGCGTTGCTGTTGCTTAATGTGGTTCTTCTGTACAGACTGTTGTTGTTAGAACACGCGACTCAAACAGGAGTGTACTGGGGTGGAGCTATCAAGTAAGCATCAAGAGCTATATGGAGTTAAGAGTTATTTTTGACAACACAAATCTCCGACGAAATTTCTTCTACACGCTCGAGCAGCTATGATGTTTGAGCGGTATGAACCACTTTTCAGTTTGAGTGGAACTTAATTCTTTCAGCCCGACGGAAAGTTTAGCTTTCTGCGATGCGCCTGACTCGTTTGCAATTTCTTGATAATATTTCGGTAGCTTGCCGTACATGCTTTTGTTATTTCTTTACTTCAGACGTCTAAACGCAGGCAAATACATAGACCATACTGTATGACACAAGCTATTATCATGTAGAGTGGCACAAAACAGCTTTGGTTGAAGGACAGTTTTTCGGAAAAGCTGTGGACGATAATTTAAGCAGACCCTGGGACCTCTGGGACGACCACGCCACCGCGCCCAATTGTTCCCTAGACTGCGTCTGTACAACGTAAACGACCCGCTCGCGTACGATCCGCGTCTTTCTTTCTGGCCGGGAAAGCTTGCTAGGCGACAATGCAGAAAAACGAGCGAGTGTCTGAAATGTAAACATGTTGACATTTTTGAATATTTAAGGTTAAGATTTTTCTTGAGGTACATTGTTTTATGTTTATTGACCTCTCAATTTCCACCTTCAGAATTTTTGCTATCGTACGTTCGCACGTTTGGACTGAAATTATTTCATCCATGGATCATGGCTTCCAATCCCTGACGATCAATGACCGGTGGTCACTGAAAGGGATAGACGAGAGGGACCTTCCTGACCATGAACAGATTGATTTGTCTTACATGAAGTGTGGAATCGTTAGAGGCTCAAAGGGTTAGCCCTTTCAGTGGCTACTGTCCCCTCGAGGCTCCAACGATTCCACGCGTCGTGTAAGACAACTCAATCTGTTCATATTCAGGAAGGTCCCTCTCGTCTATACATTTCAGTTACTACCTCGATGACCACCTCGAGAAATTGCAGCGTCATGCGCATGCACATTGCGTTTTTTTAGGGGTCTCTGCTGTACAGGCCAATTTTCCCCTTCCGGAAATTGCCATTTATACGGCACAGGGTGTCGTGTGTATTTGACTCGTTTAACCACTCAAACATTTAAACGGGCTTCAAACTAAAATTTCTAAGAGTTTTGAAAAGTCGTTTTCTCCCCGGAAATGGTTGAGTAAAAATACTTCTGCGTTTAGGTGTGCGATGGTGTCAAAGCTGAGTTTGTACGTATTAGAGTTTTGCAGGCCTGTGGCCAGTTGAGCCGGTGCTGTTTTCGTTCCAGGAAACACGAAGTACATTTGCAAGCCACATACATGTATTTGTTTATTTACTTCAGGGACTTGCCAGCGGATGCTAAGCAGTGGGCTCAACTACTTCAACAACAAAGACGAATGCAGGAGATTGAGATGAGAAGGTAAGCGCGCGCGAGCGAGCCGTGTTATTTCTCCCGGCGTGCAAACGCGTGTAAAAACAAATTCATGGAAATTCTGTTTTCTATAAACGGTAGTTCGTGAGTATTTAATGGTTGACATTGCAGAGCATTATAATGTCGTTCTTGGACTTTTTTGTCATTCTCCTTACGTCTGTATTTGACAGTGAATGGACGTTGTACAGAAAAGTTTAATGTCCATGATCATTTTTCTTGAAACTTAACGGTCTTTAGGGACGTTTTATTCCAGGTTATCCTTTGTGAATATTTTCTAATGTATGTTTTTATCGTTTAGATGGCGAGATGTCCTTGCGTCATCCATACAGCTTATGAATCAGGTATTGACTTCACACATAAACGATGCACTGAGAGACGTAGTGGCCAAATAATTAGTTGGACTTCGGATTCCGAGCCCTGGGCTCGAACACTTTTCGGGACACTTAAGTCTCGTAGAAATTATCCAGCTGTATCAGTGGTGATACCGATGAATTCGTTGGGCAGCCCCCAAGTTGTTTTGTGTTACAGAAACCGAAGATATCCCGAACAGCTGCCGATTTTTGTTATCTACCCAGGAAACAGCCCGAGCACCCGTTCGACCGTTTCATCCCGAGAAAAGCGAGGGACTATACTCGTAGTCTCTACTCACGAACACTTACGCAACTACTCAATTTTATTTAAAATGCCTGATAATGAATTCTTCTATTGAAACTAACCATGATTTTGATTCACTACAAAAGAGGACAGAACCTCAATTGGTGTTTATGCTGTATCATCGTAGGTGCAGCAGTCGCTAGACACATTACAGGAAGAACTTGGCAAAGAACAGACTACTGCTGCAGCAGAAGCCACGTGAACAATACATGGACAACACAACAAAATGGAATGAGACGAGTGTTTTGTTGGGTACACTGAGAAGAATGGGCGCCAGCCATCGTGCGGCGTTCCGTGGAAGCGCGATGTGATTCTGGTGTGACGCGTGCCAGGTGCTGGGAAACAGTCTTCAGCGATTAGCTGTATTTTGGAAGCGTTGGTGATAGATAATTTCCCTTATCAAGGGAATTGAAATTTGAATAGATTATATTGTGAAAGAAGCGGTGTTTTTTCTTTATAGTTTTCGTTAATTTGAACATGCTCTGTTCCGAGCTTAAGATAATTTCTTACTACTCCAGTTTCAGGAGAAACCTTCTCTGTGATTTTCTAGATCAGCATTTGTTTTTGTTGGGAATATTTTACCTTTTCAGTTCTTCTGTTGATCAGACTGAAGAGGGACATCACATATTTGTGCAGATATGATTTAAATTTTAATGAAGACCACATGGAAGCAGTGTATAACTCGGGGGGTGGGGGGAGGAAGCAGCTTCCCATACATTCTTTAAATGGAATCGGAACGATGTTCTCACAACCTGCAAAGGGGGTGAATTTTTCGAATTTGAACTATTGTTTACATTTTCAACAAAGAAAGTGTTGACCACAGTAGAAGCAATGAATTTATCAAGTCAGTGATATTCTTACATGTAAGAAAAGTATAATTAACAATACATAGCTGCAGCAACACCCTCGAAAAACCGCTGACTGGGACTCGAATTGATCGCTTTGCAAGTTGTGAGAAACATCGTTACTAGGTCCCAGACCTCCCAAGTTTTTTCTATCCTCAGTCCTTGAATTGCATACATCCTCCTGAAATATGATTCATATTTTGCAACAAATACGTGTACAAAAGGGTCTCATAACTATTGTTGATCAATGTTCTGCCCAAAGTCGTGGTTTACGTCACTGCCTTCGCTTTCCCGCCCCAGACTTCTCGCCGACTCGTTCTCACAGCTTAGCCACTCGCGTGTTGAACTCGCGTGTGTACGTGTTGAATCGTTCATTGAATTATATTCTACAAAAATATTCGAAAACAAATCAAAAGTTATTCAGTAACAATATCATGGAATCCCTTCATATCAAACCACAGAAATACTCACGTAACTTAACTTGTCAACAATTTGAAATTAATTGTAAATCGAGAAATGAATCCTGTCATACACGAGAAGGTCGGAAAAAAAATAAACATGCGTGTTGAAAACTGTTGTGATGTTTCATTACTTTATTACCCCTGCTGTATGACCTCGTTGCCATGAGCAAAAGGAAAGTCTTGGAAACCAGGTTGATCGAAGGTCGGGAAAGACATCTGGTGATGAATTATACAACGTCATTGGTTAACTGGAACTCGCGAAAAGCAAGTCAAGTGCTGTGAAATAATACCCAAATGCAAAAAATGAAGAAAAATAGTGATAGTAAGGCGATAGAACAAGATAGATAATCAACAAAGGAAGAGAACGATAATGATTTTTTTAACGTTTGGATACAGGAGACCATGCAACGACAGGGTTCGTACAGGTCATGGAAAACCTGGAAAGTCATGGAATTTTTATAATTTCATTTTCCAGGCCTGAAAAGTCATGGAATTTAAGTATGTGTCATGGAAAATTATGTTTATTAAAAAAGTACAAAATCAATTATTAGGTTTTTTTTTAAGAAAATCGTAAAAATGTGCCCAAAATGAAAGATGATCTCCTAGAAAATGCTCAAATTTAGGTCATAGAAAACTTGGACAAGCCATGGAAAGGGTCATGGAAAGTCATGGAATTTCAAAAGCTCAAAAGAGTACGAACCCTGAATGAAGAATAAAACTAGTTGGCTTGTTATTGCCGGATCTCTTGATAAAGAAATGCTCGTACCAGACGTCACTCTAAGTGTTATAAAACCAAGTTGATTGCAAGGCTGGCACTACGGCAAAAGGGCTCATCCTCGGTGCAAAAACCTGGTATCTGAGATATCGGATTCCCACACGGCAATCATGTAAAACAGTTGTAATGAGTTTTAGTTTTTAACTTTCAGCTTAACTGACGATTCTCCGTGTTTAAATAAAGTTTTACTTTTTACACATTACGTTACATTACAACAGTGGCGTAAAACAAAGAACGAACAAGACAACAAAGAACCTCGAAACAATACAGGACAGAAAAACAATGGATCAAAAACAAAGAAAAAAGTCACAGGTTTTTACACCGTATCAAGAAATGGTCCATTGTTGTGGCTCAACTTTTATCTCACCTTTCCCCATCAGCCTTAAACAATAGTCCTTTTGTTCTTGAGAGCGCAGAGGGACTTAAGCCGAAGCTAAGCGAAAAAGTTCGCGACTGATCGGAATAGTGTCGGAGTAAATGCAAGCTCTTTTCCAACGCCTAGCTTAATTACTGGGTTACTGGAGCAATGAAAAAGTAAATAGGGTCAAGTCAAACTTTTAACCACGATACAGCTTTCCGAACTTTTGCCCCTCCTCCCCTCACCGTAGCTTTTTCGCCAAAACAATTATACCGCCCCATCCCCTCACCGTAGCATTTTTACCAAAACAATCCTACCGGTACCACCTCCCCTGGGTAACATTTTGTCTTTGCCTCAGTCTTTCCGATAATTCAAATTTGCCGCTCGTATGGTAATCGGAGTGATCATTAAATCCCTCGAGTAATCAGCCGCTACTGACGCCATTGTTTAAAAATGGCCTTTTACGATCATTTTTGGACTGTATAACAAAGCCTATTGTTATCAAAGTTGAGCCACTTTTCTTGATACGCAGAGGTAAACCCGGCAAAAGGGCAAAATTTATTGGCTAATATTTCAACTAGCAGAGCTAGTCTTCGTCAGGGACAGTACTTAGATTCAACTTTAAGAGCCGTTATTTTCCTTGTATTAAGTACTGGCCCTGAAAGTTGAAATATTGGCCAATAAATTTTGCCCTTTTGCCGCAGTACGAGCCTTGCAATCAATTTGATTTCTTTTTTTATATAATCGTACAAATCATGTAAGTACAAGGTGACTTAGCAGTACATGTATTCCAACCCCGCACTGGAACCGACTGTGCACACAGTGCTGGAAAACTCATAAAAGAGCTCATGACCTTGATGACTACTTCGAGCGATTGATAAAATTGCGTTTGGGGTGACAACTCTTGAAAATAGTATTTTCCTGCGTTTGATTGTGGAATTAGCAGGAAAATATGCTCTCATCGGTATCTTTTGTTTGATTAGGTATGTGCGCTGGTATGTGGGTTACGTAATTAGTTAGGGTATTTATAGTCGGGTGTGAGGTTAGTTATTTCATCTCGGTCTCGCTTATTCAGCGTTCGGGTTATTAGTTATCGTCATGAACAAGGAGGAGTTTGTCGAACTTCTTGCGAAGTCTCAAGAAACCATTTTGGAACGCGTTGATGCGAAGTTACAAGACATCAAAAGGTCCATTTCCGAAGATCAAGAAGACTGCGTGCGATCTGTTGTTAAAAAGTTTAAAGAAGATCATTCTGTCAAGTGGAAGAAAGTTGGTAACGAGAAGCAATTCAACTTCAACGAATCTTTAGAAGCCAAATTTGATTCAGCTATCTCCGCTCTTGAGAAGAAGAAGTTGGATAAGGCTAAGAAAGAGCTGGAAGAAGGTAAGAAGCTTTTGTCTGAACGTCAAAAATTGATTAAGCTTGCCGATCGATCGGAGTGTGGTTGGGCAACGGTTTCGGCCTACGTGACGGATGACTTGGCAGACACTCCTGATGATGAACGGCGCATTTCTAAAGCGGAAAAATCGGCGAAGAAGGCCCTTGAATCCAAACGAGAGAAATCGCGTGCTAAATTGGGTTCTGCTAATTACAAGTCTAACAATGCTTCTTCTTCTTCTTCTTTTGTTTCTCATCCACGCTACGGCGCTGACGACGCCTTCAAGTCCTTTCGTCACCCCTTTCAGTTTCGCCATGCCGCCTTTCCACCCAGAACTCAGTTCAGGAAAGGAACCTGCTTCGCTTGTGGTTCAGAAGGACATTGGAGAAACAACTGTCCCAATCTCGTTACTTCATCAAGATCAGATAAGTCAAACAAGTGATGCTTTTGATTTCGAAAAATCTGCAGAGCCTACTTTATTTAAGGTTGGTTCCCTCAAGGAACACGTTGAATTTTGGATGAATTCCATTCGTGCTTCTGACTTTATCATTAACACCATTGTTGAAGGGTACAAAATCCCTTTCATCGATTTGCCTGAGAATTTTGTTATTCCTAATAGATCGTCGGCTTTCAAGTTTACAGATTTTGTTGACGATGCCATTTCAGAGTTAATTGAGCGTGGCTGTGTTTCCGAAGTTGATTATCCGCCCAATTTTATCAACCCCTTGCACGTGGTTCAGCAGTCCAGTGGGAAATGCCGACTTATATTGGATCTTTCCTTTTTAAACCGTTTTGTTTGGAAGCAGTCTGTTCGCTACGAAGATATTCGCACTGTGTTTGATTTGTTTCAGTCGGGTTATTTTTTCTTTACCTTTGATCTTAAATCTGGATATCATCATGTCGAAATTTTTCCTGATCATCGCCAGTATCTGGGTTTTTCTTGGTGTTATGGTTCAGAGATTAAGTATTTTGTTTTTAATGTTTTGCCTTTTGGCTTGTCTTCGGCGCCGTTCATTTTCACTAAGTTAGTGCGCTCTCTCGTTAATTATTGGCGTGGGCTTGGCCGTCGTGTCGTAACCTTCCTTGATGACGGTATTGGTGGGAGCCCCGATTTAGCTGCCTGCCAGGAGCTCAGTCGCTTATGTCACTCTGATTTGGGCCTCGCCGGTTTCTTTGTGAACCTTCAAAAATCCGTGTGGGAGCCGTCGCAGGTCGGTACCTGGCTTGGCTTTCATCTTGATTTCAGCCTTAACATTATTTCCGTTCCTGTTTCGAAGATTACAAAGCTTAAAGAAAGCATTTCGCGCGTTCTCGGGCTTCCTCTTGTAAACGCTAAGGATCTGGCTGGAATTGCTGGTCAGCTGAACTCTATGTTTTTGGCCATAGGGAACATTGTGCGTTTGATGACCCGTTCAATGTACGCTCAGATTTCGGCTCTAAGGTCGTGGTTTTCCACTTTTTCACTTGAAAACTCGGTCGTGGAAGAATTAGTTTTTTGGCAGTCCAATTTAGGTCGTCTCAATGGCCGTCGTATTTGGTTCAAATCCAGTGCAGTTAGAGTGGCATATTCGGATGCGAGTGATACTGGATATGGCGGTTATATTGTTGAGCTTGGGCCCCAGGTGGCGGCTCAAGGCGTTTGGTCTGCCGATTCAGCGTTGGGGAGTTCTACGATGCGGGAGATTTTGGCCGTTAGAAAAGTATTGCAATCGTTTGCGCCTAAGCTCGCAGGATTGTGTCAAGTGGTACACGGACAACCAGAATGTTGCCCATATTATTGACGTTGGTAGTAGGAAGCCTTGTTTGCAAGAAGAGGCTAAGCTTATTTTTAAGATTTGCGTTCTTCATGGTATCTCTATCGAGCCGGCATGGGTGCCCAGATCAAGTAACGAGCAGGCGGATTATTTAAGTCGTATTGTTGACTTCGACGATTGGTTCGTTAGTCCTCACATTTTTCGTTTGTTAGACTTGAAATGGGGGCCTCATTCTATTGATCGTTTTCCTGATGAATATAACCATTTGTTGCCTAGATTTGATTCCAGGTTTTGGAATCCTCGCTGTGAAGCCATGGACACCTTTACCAGGTCGTGGAGCTTCGATAACAACTGGCTTTGTCCGCCACCTCACCTTGTTCCGAGGGTGTTAAAGCACATGAAGTCTTGCTGCGCTCAAGGTTCGTTGATTGTCCCGCTCTGGCGTTCCGCTCCTTTCTGGCCTCTTATTTCATCTGACGGTCTTCATCTGGCTCATTTTGTCGTGGATTGGGTAGACCTCCCTCCTTTGAAGTCTACTTTCTGCATCGGTCGTCACAGTACTGGTGTATTTGGGAGAGAGGATCTTAATTTCAGGATTTTGGCTCTTCGCATTAATTTCAGATCTGCGCGTTTTTCTAATGCCGGTTTCTGTACTAGTGTTCAAGGTTGGTGTTCTCGTTGTTCATCTGCGTCAGTTTGGTAAGTTTTTATGTTATTTTTTGTTGGTCTGAGGTCAGTGGGTGGCCTTCAGTTTGCCAGTGGGTGGCTTGTTTTTGTTTTTGTTTTGGTTTGTTTTTTATTTATAGCCAGTGGGTGGTTTGCGCGTTGCCAGTGGGTGGCTAACGCAGATTTCTTTAGTTCTATTTCATCTGCCAGTGGGTGGCTTACGCAGTTTTCTTTAGTTTTACCTGCCAGTGGATGGCTCGCGCGTAGCCAGTGGGTGGCTCACGCGATTTTGTCAGCTTTATTATCAGTTTTATTTTTCATGTCAGTGGGTGGCTTGCGTGTAGTCATTGGGTGGCTTCTTTTGTTTTAGTTTATAGGGGTGGTTTTTTCTTTTTTTTTTTTGTAGGTGTGTTATTTTCTTCTTTTTGGCACTTTTACCCCCGTTCTCGTCTTCTCGGATTGGGCAGCGCTTGGCTTGAAGCGAGCCACACCCAAGGTTGAGTGTGTTTTTGTCTTAGGTCAAACTGAGATTTAGAGGAGAGTAGTATTTTCCTGCGTTTGATTGTGGAATTAGCAGGAAAATATGCTCTCATCGGTATCTTTTGTTTGATTAGGTATGTGCGCTGGTATGTGGGTTACGTAATTAGTTAGGGTATTTATAGTCGGGTGTGAGGTTAGTTATTTCATCTCGGTCTCGCTTATTCAGCGTTCGGGTTATTTTATTATTTTTGGGGGTGTCATTTGTGTGTTTTGTTCTTTTTATTGTCTTATTTTGCAGATGTTTTCAACTCTTCTATGTGGACGAATTTTCGGGAAGCTATTCCTCAGAACGATGTCGCCTTATCTTCGCTTGCGGAATCTTTACCTGAAGTAGTTTTGGCTAGCAGAGCCCCTAGCACGTCAGCCAAGTATACCGCCTCTTACAACCGATGGAAATCCTGGGCGCGGAGTCATTCCTTGATAGCATTTCCTGCATCGCCTTTTCAGTTTGCTCTTTACTTGCGATACTTGATGACTGACGCAAAGACAGCGTCCCCTCTGGAGTCTGCCGTCCACAGTATTGCTTGGATGCACCAACTGGGTGGCGAGCCGTCTCCTTCAGATCATCCGCTAGTGAAGAATGTTCTTGCTTGTGCGCAGCGTATACTGGCCCATCGCACTTCCAAGAAGGAGCCAATTACTGTTTCTCAGCTTGAACATTTAGTTGCTTCTAAGGCCGATCCGATGGCCTCTTTGTATAATATTCGTTCTGTTGTAATTTGTATCCTAGCTTTTGCTGCTTTTCTTCGCTTTGATGAACTGGCTAAGTTAAATCGTTCAGACGTCGTGATTGAGTGTAACTATTTAAAGTTATTTACAGAATCAAGCAAAACTGATCAGTATAGGGATGGGGCTTGGGTCGTTATAGCGGCATCTGGTAAAGCTTCTTGCCCTGTTGCCTTGACCCGTCGTTATTTAGAAAGAGCTAATCTTGCCCCACTTAGCCCTCTATTTTGTCAGTTATCAAAAACTAAGTATGGATATAAAGCTAGAAGTAAAGGTTTAAGTTACTCTCGTTTAAGAGAACTAGTGTTAGAAGCCTTTAAGGACATTGTACCTGATATTACCACTATTGGTACTCACAGTCTTAGAAGTGGCGGCGCGACTGCTGCCGCCAATGCAGGAGTTCCAGATCGCCTTTTTAAAAGACATGGCCGTTGGTCTAGTGAATCGGCCAAGGATGGCTACGTTAAAGACTCTTTGTCTTCTCGTTTATCAGTAACTCAGGCTTTAGGCCTTTAGTTTTTCCCTTTTCTTTTTCTTTCTTTGGTCTTGCCCGGGGGACCGTTGAATATGGGGTACAGCTGGCCTGGGGTTTTCCTCCTAGGAGCAAGTGGACGTACGGGGAGGTTTTTCACCCAGCTGTTGTTCCACAACCCCAGTTCAATTAGGTTTTTAAGTTTTAGGATTTTGAGCTGTATGTTTTTAGGTTGATTTTGTAGCTTATGTATGTTTATATGCTGTATTTTCTAGCTTTTTCCAGAATAAACCGAGCGCTTGGCTTGAAGCGAGCCACACCCAAGGTTGAGTGTGTTTTTGTCTTAGGTCAAACTGAGATTTAGAGGAGAGAGGAACTTAACTGATCGAATTAAAACACTATCGTGCGCGAACAGGGCAGTGTCGGCGCACTGGACCCCATAATGCAAACGATCCAATGGAAAACTAAAGCCGAACACAGTGCAGTAACATCCAACACATGGGAATGTCTGCTTTGGCAACGCAAGTAAAAAGGACTTCACTCTCAATAGGAAACACTAGCCCCTAGGAGCTTGAACATAGAATCTGGGATAAATGAATTACTCTTTTGGCCTTTTTACCCCCATTTGCTACTTATTAAGGAGTTATTTCCGACCATCCCACTTTGAACTGTACAACCATTTTCTGAAGAGAGACACATCTACGCAAAATAATTCCCTACGAAAAAAATTATCCAGTACTGGATCGCCAATATCCACCTATTTATCGCCCAGGCCCCACACGATGCGCACTAAGGCTCGCCAACTAGTACTCCGATAAGTCCAAGGTCATACCCTTTTTCCTCCGTTTAGCGTCGTCCGACCGACCGAAATTTTCGCGTTTTTACAAAAAGTTATATGAGGAAGGTAATTTGACCCAGACAAACATTTTTTCACTTTTAACAGATTTTTAGTTTTGACTTTAACAACAGAGAAAACGTTTCTCTCCCATAAGAGAGGCTTTCCGCCCATGTGGGCTTGTGGGAGGAAACTATATAAACACAAACTCTTACTCGTTGCTGCCCCCCTGCCATTCGACTCTTCAGTGCAACCTTTTGCGGGCCTTTTCTTTCTTTTTCGACTGACCGACCCAGTATCAGTAAACGCATTGGACGATAAACGATAATAAGGGATGGTCTAACTAGCACACCGGTTAGCCAGACTAGAGTTCCGGACTTCCGGTTAGCCCTAATAGCACCCTAGCCTGCGTGCAGCCGTGAAATAGGAGACGGCTGCACGCAGGCTAATAACACACCGGTTAGCCTATAAAATAGTGCTCTGGTAGCGCGGGCTAACTAGCTCTCAGGTTATTTGGTTTTATCAACTGGGTTGATAATGTGAATTGGCCACCGTAAAGAGATTCGTGAGCTGACGTTTCGAGCGTTAGCCCTTCGTCGGAGCGAATTATAATTGTTATACTTCCCACCGACGCAGCACCACAGTTTCTTTAGAAACTTACCCCCTCTAGCTCGCAGGTTAGCCTAAATAGGACGGTTACCCTTCATTAGCTTAGGTTGCTTGCGATGAGCCTTTTTCAGTTTTTCGCAGCTGGTCGTCGGTAGCGATCTAGCCCGGTATACGCACAATGATAGCCCAGTATACGCACAAGAAAACCCTTTGTTTTCTTTTGTAGCTAGATATATTTGCATCAACCCGATCTCGTCATTTTCTCGTACCAGAGCCGCGGCCCCACCGCCTGTCTCTGGCGGTGCGGAATTAAGTGATAGCACTGTCATCAAGTACGTAGGAAGGTAGCTTCCACTACAAGGTGAGTTCATTATTTTGGGACCAACACCGATGGCAAACTTGAAGGAAATGCAAAGCCATTTTTACCTTGCCTATAAAACATATCCGACCTTCATAACGGGAAAGGAAAGCTACCCTCCCGTTCGCCCTCCCCGTCATCTTTTGTCTGCCAGAAATGTCCCTTTCATTCAGGGCCCTGCTGAGTTTGGGCTGTTAGCGAATTACTTCCGTCACGTGACATTCCCATATTTGTATACTGGTTCTCAGCCGAGCGCGACGCTAATGGCAGAATGGCGGCCTTCGAACCGCAGGGAAGTGAGATTTTATACAGCGTTTTCTTGGTAAAACCCACTTGGAACACCTACGTTTTCATTTAGAAACACAGTGTGTAGCACTCTTGGACAACAGTATGACAGTTTCGTTGTTGGTGCGTCCTCAAATCTAGCCGCGAAGGAGGTTAAAAATATCCAAGAAAGTCAACCGACGATCCGCGCCGTAGGACATTTTTCATGAATTGTTCCGGTAGCTGTAATCTTCGTCTTCATGGCAGCACAGAATAACGTGGTAAGAATTTTGCTTCATTTTCAGTAATGAGGTTGTTTTCAAATCTTCTCACAGTACGGCTATCCACCAGTAATTTAACCTCGAAGTCGTAAAGCTCGGATTATATAGCTGGAAGAATTCCCGATACAAATTTTAATTTGTCAATTAGAAAGTAGCTGTACACACCTTAAGCACACCTTTACCTGTGTTATTGTCTCATTAGAGAATTGATCTCTTGCAATTTTAGGGTATGAAGGCAGACCCAGAACTTTTATTTTCTAAACTCGAGCGAATTGGCAAAGGTTCCTTTGGCGAGGTTTACAAAGGGTGAGTAAATGTTACCAAAGTTTGCTTCCTTGTATGCAAAATAGAAATGACCTTATTTTGGGCGAGATCGTGTATCACAATGAAAAATAAAGTAATTAGACAATGAGCTTTTTGTGCTCTTTTATTTCTATACAACAATATGTTGTGTTTGCACAGAGGTTTATAGTCGATTTGGTTTCAAGATTGTTGAACGTGTTAACCAAAATGTAAATAATGACTACGACTTCATTTTTCGATTTAGAATTTAACACAGCCACCCTGTCTTCTGTTTCACTTTCTTTTATTGCTGCATCACAGCAAAATAAGGCAAATTGATCTGTTTTGAAGATGCCGAGATAAAAGAGCACATTCTCTCAAAATATATATCTCATAATGTACACATTTGGGGAGTCCTTTGGTTTTATTATTAAAAGGTTATTGTAGTGTCCTTAGCTAAATATTAACCAAACCTAAAGGGTGAAACAACAGTCGTGGTAGTAATTTGAATCTCAAAATTAACATAATCTTACAGTATGTTTTTCATGATAAAATGGAGTTATAACATCACTAACAGTTTATGTTGACATCAATGGCAGATGTCAAACGCTTCTCGAGGGTTCATAGCTAAAGAATAGAAAACGTTGATTTGATTGTCAGCAGAATTCACATGCAGTGACGGCAACAGGTGGCACTTGGAATTATTCTGTTTAAGAAGAAATGTGCTCCCTATTTTACCTTGGATGCCAAATATTTTGTAAACTTGTGTTAACTTGTGTTAAGTAATTGCTAACTAATAGTTACGATCCTGGACAGTACTAATTGAGACCAGTAAATATCTTGCTGCATGACAGCAAGTGGCTCTGGAGACACATGATTTGATTGGTTAGAATCTAGCAAAGGGAGTCCAATCACGTCAGCCATTGTAACTCCAACTGGCAGCAAAGAGATTTTAAAACCGGCCTGTTGGCTTAGAGGGACAAGCAACTTTGGGTAGGAGAATGGCAGACGTTTTGACTTACAAGTCAGGGCTCGAGACTAACGGTAGCAGCTAGTCACAGCCTAGAGAAATTTCAGTTTCGGCTAGCAGGTTTTTGTGCTTTCACTAGCCATTTGGGTTAGTTAAAATTGTGAAGCACTGGAGTACTGGACGAAAACAAAAATGAAAGTTATTTCGAATTTATAAGGCAAAGTGATAGAAGAAAAACTAATAAAAGCAGAAACATGATCATCATCAATCTATTTAAAACACAAAATTGTATCATAAAAATGATCTTCCTAGGAGTCATGTAAAAAAATTACAAAAGAATAAATTAACCATATTAATATCCTATATTGAACATAATAGAACCTGTTTTAATGTAATAGGATTTTCTTAATTTATTGTACACTAAAATAATCTTTCCCATTCAGTGAACAGTAGCTGTGAGCGGATTTCATAGAATTAACTGCCTTTAAATGATAAGTTAAAAAAACTAATTGAAATAGGAAACCAATGATTACAGTTTTCCTGTTACAAAAACAACAAACAGTGCTTCCCACAGATGATTAACCACATGTGAAATCATGTGGAACTTCATGGATACTATTTTATTAAAAGCGTAAACAACAAAATGTCTTGTAATAAGAAATATCTGAGCTCAACCACTCCCATAAAACTCAAATCAGTGAAACTGCAAGAAACGTCTGACTCGTGCAATTTTAGTTTTGGCTAGTAAAATCACACCTGTTACTAGCCACTAGGCTAGTGAGCTAAAAAGTGAGTCTCAAGCCCTGCAAGTGGGTAAAAATGTTTTTCTCCCTACTCAATGTTGTTTTGTGGGGTTTGCGATACAATTGGCTCTGTTTTCACAACTTAACAACATTGACAATATTGAAATGGGGAAAAGGGGGGTTGAAGTAATGAGCTTTGGTGCCGAGGGAAGGGGGGTACTTGACCCATGTTTGGGTATGGGGGTGCCGCTGGAGGTTTGAAACCCTGACCGTGTTTAGGACAAAAATAATGTCAAACACCTTGTACCCTGTTTAGGAAAAAGGAAACCATTTTTTGTACTTTCGCGCTAATAGACTATCTAGTCCTGAAAATGATCTACTGCAATTTATATAATAAGCAGGGATCCATATTCACAGTTGTCCAGTGGTCCGAGACGACTAAAAAATCGTACCGATGGCAAAAACAACACGAAAACTCGTCCGCCACGCTCACGCGATTCTCTCAAAGTCCCTGCCTGATTAGCTTCGATTTCGATTTATGATGATGCCATGGCCTTTTGCTTTATAATTCCTTTTGTATTCGAGTGTCGGCTGGAAAAAGCAAGCATGAACGTAGAAATATACTGGTTCAGAAGAAAATTATCAGTAAACTAAGGTAAAATGATTTAGAGGCAGCGAAAAATCGAGGTACAGGTCGTACAGCAGAAATACTCTGTTTTTGAAAGGAGACCAAAGGAGGGTTTGGGATAAAGTTCACTTGAATCAAATCAACTCGAAACTCTCAACATGTTCTTTGAAGGTATTGAGTTTCAAGTTTCACTCGTGTTCGTTATCTATCAATGTCATCGACAAATGAATTCATCATGCACACGTCTCGTGCACCGTGAAGATGAAAGAAGCTTTCAGTTTAAAGTGTGAGAATAAAAATTGCTGAAGAAAAGGAAAATGGTAAACAAAGACGATATAAAATTATAACAAAAGCTCTCCTGGTAATTTTGATGGATTTGAATGAGGCAACAGTGTATTCCCATGGGAGATATCTTCAGACACGCAAACACTTGATATTTGCATATTGTCAAAGAGCAAAACAGTCATTTTCTAAATCAAGAGACTTCATCCCACTCCTGAATGAAGTGAATATTGATAAGTGAATGTTATCAAAGTTTCTGGCTAAACTACCTGACTACACGGCTGAGGAGAAGAAGGAGAATCGTCACTATTCACATGGTGTTTGAGTGACCGCGCATGATTTTTAAAGCTCGGATTACTCATTGCTCGGACTGTTTGAACGACTGGTAATCTTTTTTCGAACAGTTAGCTCAAGCTATTCAAACGGCTGACAATATTTTTCTTCTCCACATTGGAACTAAATTTGGATGTTTTGCTCATCAAGGTTTCACGAAATCACGTTTTTCTCCGGAGCGATGTTCAAAACATTTTCCAGTGAAACTTGATATGAAGCTCACACCACGGATAGTCTAACCTGCGATCAGGCGTTCTATGTATTTTTGCGTCGCGAGGCAGAACGCCTGATATAATTATTTGACGAGTCGTCTGCCCCCCCCCCCCCCCCCCCTAATTAGTATCTGTCATTTTGTGTTTGCGGTTTCATTCATGCGTAAAACTTCCATTATTTGCATCAATAAAATAAATACTACATCGGCTTGTGTTCGGTCAATTTGGAAGCTTAACGTTACTTTGCAAAGGGTTATTAATGTAGAAAATGTCCAAATAGTTTATCTATACGTTCTTTCTAACATGAAATAAAATATTATTTGACGTCTGCAGTCCAGTCACGTCTGTTTTCAATCGAGCGTAACGCATCAACGGTCGTCAACGGTTCAACAATAAATGCCAGCACAAAAGTTCGAAAATTGGGAAGCTTCATTCCTTATAACAAACTATGCTAAAGTTGTCCAGTTATTTATTCATCTTTGAGCTATTTGTGAACAAAACTGTCAATACATTTAAAGCTAGCAAAAATTCGCTCTCCACATCCAGTTCAACGGGGATAATTTAAAAATTTCTGGCGCGATATTTTTAGACCAGATGTCACACTCTCACTCAGGTAACCAATCACAATGCACAGCTTAATAATGTCTTTGTTTCGCGACCAATCAGGAAAACGTTCGGATTCTGGACTAGTTACAGGCGAGTCATCAAATAATTGTGACAGGCGTAATTATTTTTTTACTCGCCACTAGTGAAATGATTGGTTGGGCTAGTGGCTTATCACAGGTTGCCAGGCGGGCAAGCATCAAGTGGATATGAGTAAAGGAATGTTGGTTGCTTTTTTCCAATGGCAAACTTCAGTCGTTTGTGTTTAGCAGACAGTTCATGAGAGAAAGATAAAGTAAAGTGTAATTTTAATTTAAGTGACTGAAATTACTTAAAAATATAATTATTTTTCAGGCTAGCTTTTTGAATTTTGGCTCACCCTGCAAAGCTCCAAACCAAACTTGAAGAATCATGCAATAATTAGTGCCAAACATTGTCATTAGCACCAAGAGACCCCCATTGAGAAGAAGTGCCTTTGAGGGACTGGGAAACCTATTTGGTATAAGCCTGGGAGCTCATTGAAACAGGGTTATAATGTGTATAATGTAATGACTACATTTTTTATGCATGTAATTCAGGATGAATTTGTACCTTTAAAGTGCTACTGTGTTCTTGTTCTCTTTCGATTTTGATTTTGGCAAGAATGCACCATGCCAATTATTGTGCCTCAGTTTTCAGTCGAGTTGCATTGACAGAGCTGGATCGAGAGAGAGAAAATGACGGCTCACTAGTTTATTTTTGCAATGTGTGAACCCAGCTGATTAGTATGCAGCACAAGCTTTTAGAAGCAAGTTGCTGTTTTTTATTCCAAATATTCTGGTTCACACAGTAAAAGATTAAATTGCTCAACTGATGACGTCATTTTCTCTCTTGATCCAGCCCTCTCAATGCAACTTGAATGATCATTGTTCATAAAAATGGATAATTTGCATAGTGCATTCTTGCCAAATACAAAATCAGAATCGAAAGAGAACGAGAACAATATTTTTTCATCGCAGTAGCACTTTAATTGTAAATAATTATAACCATGGGCCCTAATCAGTATCATAACGCTGCTCGTGACAAATGATATCTAATATTTGCATGTCATTTTTTAACAGCATAGACAATAGGACGAATACAGTTGTTGCCATAAAAATTATTGATTTAGAAGAAGCTGAAGATGAAATTGAAGACATTCAGCAAGAAATCACAGTCCTATCTCAGTGCGACAGTGCTTTTGTTACAAAATATCATGGCTCATATCTCAAGGTATTATTTTGCGACTTACAGCCTGACTACAGGGCTGCAAATCAATGTCTCGTATATAACCAATTAAATCCGATTAAATCTCAACTGCAGTCAGTCAGAATGTCTGGTATATTTTTTATGCCTTCCAATGCAAACGCCATTTTTTGGAGTTGGCAACGCTTTATAGAGGAGCTCTACAAGCTGACGTCCGACATTACTGCAGTTTTGTCCGATCAAATACATGTAGACCAATTTTGGAATTTTAAAATTCAGCCTAAAACAGTAGACCTCAGCATGAGGCTCTGGGGAATAAACTATAGAGTTTGTGGGGCTTATTTCTCAGAGCCTCACAGTGATGCCTTCTTTTTTATGCTGAATTGGTCTATTGGTCACTTAGTCAGACACTTGTTCTTTCACAGGAAAACAGTTATTTGCAGCCCTGTGACTAACCATCGTCTTTGCATGTTGAGTTACATAATGTTCAATGTATAAAGATGTTAGTATAATGTGATTAGTGTCACACACCTTACTGTTTTCACCTAGGAATCAAAGTTTTGTTTAGTTTTTGACAACTTTTTGAATCTTTTTTGACAACTTTCACTTCAAACGGCTGATCAGAATGCTGCAGCTTGCCGTTTTTTCACAAGTTTCAAGAGTAAGGTAAAATGAAAAGGCTGCAAACAAGCCTAGTGGCCTATCAGCATGCATGAAGCATGAAGCGACAGAGAGTATTGCTACTTCCCCCTGGGTGGGATACTAGTCCATCACAGGCTTATCCCCAGCATTAAATTTGCCGGAACTCATCTTTACACCTCGGTGAACAGAAGTCAAGTGTCTTGCCTAAGAACACAATGTAGTGCCCCAGCCAGGGCTCAGTCCAGACTTCACAAAAGAGACTTCAAAATACCTCCTACTAAATTCCTATGAGAGTAAATGGTTAGTTTGACAAAGTAACATCTGTGCCCTTGACCTCCTCCCATGTTTTGGCTGTCCAGCAAAACATTGTCAAAAACATGTCAAGATTTACAGTCAAACCAAGTGAAGCGTACCCCCTAAAGTACAATAATGAATTGATTATTGGAAAATTGAACCTGTTATTCGTTTCAATGTTGCATTCGGTTTGAAAAGGAGAGGATGAATGCTCAACTCAAAAGACGATTTTTGATTGGACCAGGCGAGAGCTTTTCTTGGTTATTTACATCTCATAGAACTTGAAGAAATTCTTAGTTCCTAGTTTTCTAGCAAAGCTCTTACAAGTTTTTCGTGAATATTTTTATGTGACTCACTTCCGCCATGGGAAAAAGTAATCAAAGCTCCGTATGTACCATGAAAATCGCCAGTTGTTTTCCAAACATAACGTGCTGTCACTTGCAAGTCGCGAATTTTGTCTAAGAGGTTTCCCATGCAAGTTAGTTCTTGTCGCCATTTTGAAAAGGAAACAATAATTCCGTATAAGGAGCATCTCTTGTTTGCCTACTCCAATCAAAACTCGAATTTGATTTGAGCATTGATGCGCGACTTTTCAAATCGAATGCAATATTTGGAACGAATAATGGGTTCAATTTTCCAATAGTCCATTCATTAATGTTCTCTAGGGGGGTACGCTTCACTTGGTTTGACTGTAATCAAAACTTTCTCAGTTGGTAACAGTATGGTTTATAGCACGAACATTTTATACCTGTAGGTCTGTGCTTCGCTGGAATTCCAGTATGCGCACACACAGAACATTACTAAAAGCCATTGGTTCAGTAGAATTGTAAATAATAGGAATTGATTTTGTTAGAGCAGAATTGTTTTTAGTGGTAGTCATTTTGTGTCACCAGGGAACAAAGTTATGGATTATTATGGAATATCTTGGTGGAGGATCAGCGTTAGATTTGGTGAGAATACTAAGCATAGTACATTAACATCAATTTTCCCATCTTTTCTGAAAGTTAATTACGGTGCATGCATGTAAATGTATATTTTGGCAATTTCTGAGTTCTGTTACTGAATGGCAATTGATATCATGCCCACCAACTTGTTAATTGATAAGCAAATATTGGTTTATTGTAGAGCTTTGACATGCACTTACATGTACATGTTATTGTAGCATGTTGTTATGACAGAGTGTTAATGGAGAGCCATTTTATTGTACTGTCTACATAAAGCAACTTCTGTACTAATATTAATTTTTTCACCTATTCAGATGAAAGCTGGTGCATTTGAAGAATTCTATATTGCAACCATCATTCGTGAGATCCTCAAAGGACTTGACTATCTTCACTGTGAAAAGAAGTTGCATAGGGATATTAAAGGTCAGCATGTACAATGTACATTGCATAACTTTTTTGCACAATAAATGGTGCTTATGGTAATTTCTTGCATAGTACATCTCCTGTTGATCCAAAAATAGTTATAAAGAGGTTTTTGTAAACATTTAGTAACAAAAGTGGTAACAGACAATGTACCAGTGACTGTCACATGTAGTATCAAGGATGAAACTTGGAACAATAATTTTAGAACTATTTCACAAATGTAAAATAAAGTCTGCATATATATGAGCCTCATGGCCCATCAAGCCATAGCTTTAATATCCCTTTTTCCTTAGTATGAAGTGACTAGGAGTGTTTCTACTCCCTCCCCCCCTGGATGGGATGCTTGTCCATCACAGGGTTACCTTCCAGCATTTCCACCGGTACCCATGTAGAGGCACTGTGAGAGTAAAGTGTCTTGCCTAAGAACACTATGCAGTGCCCCAGCCATGGCTCAAACCCGGACCATCCAATCCAGAGTCCAGCGCACTAACTACAGTATTAGGCCACCACACCTCCTACGTTTTAACAAATGTAGTGACTCAATACTTGGTATGCAGACATTAATACTGTAGTCTGTACTTAAAGGCCATTTCCAGTTCGTATTGCGCAGTCTCGAGATTTGTTTACGTTTCTGTTTTGAATTCGTTGATATGTTACACTTCAGTAACTGCGTACATGAAGTTTTGAGTCTGCCATTATGGGTCGTTTTTTTTGGGAGTTTGCAATGAGCTGAAATGTCGGTTTAGGATATCATCAAGGTTCATCTACTCTTTATTATTGTTTTGAAAGGATATTGGATGATAATGATGATGTTAATAATTTTCATTTTTGGTTTGTTTACATTTCGTTGTGTGAGGCTTGATAAACATTGCAGGCAGAGATTGCGCAGTACGGACTGGAAATGGCCTTTAAGTTATTACTTAGTGCAGTAATCATAGTTTTCACATGGCTGGCCAAGATTAAGGATTGTTTCTGTGAGTCGGACAGTGAAAGGGCAAGCAAGCTTAGCCAGAAAATTTCAGGAATTTTTGTGTGAAATTTATGTGACAATGTTGTCCTCATTTCCATGACCTTTTTATTTGGCTTGTTTATTTAGCGGCTAATGTATTGATGTCAGAAAGTGGCGATGTCAAGTTAGCAGACTTTGGTGTGGCGGGGCAGCTCACAGACACATTAAACAAAAGAAATACATTTGTTGGGACACCGTTCTGGATGGCTCCAGAAGTGATAAAACAATCTGCTTATGACTCAAAGGTGTGTTTCTTTGCAGCATAAAATGGTTATGTTTAACATCATCCTGGGAACATGGATCTTTTTGTCTGCAGTAATTTTTACATGTAGGTCTGTTCATGCAAAGTTTTTCATGTAGGTTCAGCGCAAACATTTCACACTTGTCTGATAATGTAGAACTTTTAAATATACAATGAGTGGAGATCGGCGTTGTGTTTTAGATGGATGTTTCTTCCAGGGAAATTTAAGTCAATTATTAAGAAGTGGAAGTGTTAAAAGTTTAAGTCTTATACTTACATTTGTGATTTCTTCGCCTTCAAGACGAAAGACTATGAACCTCAATCAGGCAACTACAACTACAACTACAAAATACTTTTTGGCATTGTCTTGAACATCCTCGTTTACGCTTCTGCTGGACAGGTGTTTCTGCAAACAGTGTTCAGTAAGAAACATTTCGGCACTCCTAGCACCCCTGACTGTGTAATTTAAAAACTGGTTCCTGTCACTGCAAACAATTCTAATGGTTTCAATTTTCTTTCCATAGGCTGACATCTGGTCTTTGGGAATAACAGCTATAGAACTGGCCAAAGGCGAACCTCCGAATTCAGATCTGCATCCAATGAGAGTTTTATTTTTAATACCCAAGAATAACCCCCCTGAACTAACTGGAAATTTTAGTAAACCTTTCAAGGAGTTTGTGGCCATGTGTCTTAACAAAGATCCTAATGATGTGAGTAGATTATATGTCTAATCCAGTAACATGTTTTGGGTTTAAATTCCTCCTAAGAGATTTAGGGGATTTAAGGGACAGGGAAAAGGAAGAACTAGAATGAAAAAGTGTCTTTCAAAAAAAGGAGTCAAGCTAAATGCGCTTGCTGAATTGTCAAAATGTTCAATTTCTACAAATTTCAAATTACAGCTTTAGTTGAGTCTCTCTAAGATGGACACCACCGGAACCATACATTGTACTAACTGTCTGTGTTGGAATTCAAAGTGCCCAGTTTTTAGAGAGTATAGGTACACTGTACATTGTACAGTAAAATGACTGGACCAACACCCGTTTTAACTCTTACAGAGGTGTCCATTAAGAGGGAGATTAGAATTAAAAAAATTGGCGTGGTATCATAATTATTAGCAAATTACAGTCCTGCACACCCTACTGTTTCCACAAGACAGTTTTTGATTAATGTTCTACATGTTTTGGGCATCTTTTTGTCAACTTTATTTGTTTACATTGAATGCATGAGGGAGGTGGAGTTGGCTGCAAATGTGGATCTTGACATCTCCACCTGTCACAGTTCTTGCATTTTAAAGGAGAACAGAAGGTGAAAACCCAATTTTTAAAAAGTCGCTCATACTAAAGCACATGATAGGTCGTAATCAAATCACGATATTTTAAGATGTGAACTTACCTTTTAACCTGATTGTAGCAGCAAAAAGCTCCGTAGCAGAACCATTTGAATGTCTGCCATTTTAGAAGACATGTTGAAGGATTGGGCACAAAGCATGATGTTATAGTGCACACCTCGTGAGATAAACCTCTAAATTTCAAGGGTTGAGAAGATCGAATGTGCTGCAGTTGGTTGTTCAAGCAGAATGCCCAGAGATTCCAAAAGAGGGATACTATCAAAATCACTAGAGTGGCAAAGCTGCGGTGAGAAATTTGAATTCGAAGCAGTTCGATTCTTAACCCATGATCTGAAAAAAATTGTCACATGGTTTTGTGTTTGCGAGCGTCCTGTCAGCGATGATGTGATTTTAATGGTCGCTTCATGGTCATGTGAACATCGTTTTTCCAGAATTTGTCACAACAATAATGACGCTATCAAGCAAACAGAGTCGGAAAACTCATGGGATGTATTCAGGATGAAAGAAAGGCAGGTTTTCTTTCATTTTAATGGATTTCATACTGTTTTGCACCAAAGAGTATCCGAAAATCACGAAGCTTTCTGTTTGCTTTTCGATAAATAAACAGTGTCCACGTGATAAAATCTTTTAACTCACATGATCGAGATTGGCGCAGTGCGAGACGAAATTTAGCGACTGCGTTTCACCACTCCAGTGATTTTGATAGTAAGTTTACATCGACTGCCCTTAAAAAATAGGCTGCTTCTTAAGGAGTGGAGTGGCTTCCTCAATCTCTTTGCAGCATAAATATTTTTTCTCTTGTTGCCTTTCCCAGTTCACACAACACTTGCATACACACCACGATGTATTTCTCCCTTCGGAGCTCATCTTGACTCTCGTGAACATTGTCTTCCTCTGACTCTGAACTGTCTCGCATCGGTTCCAAAGAATAAGGCTCGATCTCAGCCATAATACAAGCTAAATGCAGTTTTGACACTTGTAAGATTCTTCACAAATTTATCAACTTGAAAAAATGCATGTGCACAGCGACGTCATAGCATGGCGGCCGGCATTCCTTATTTGGAAGTAACCGGAAGAAAAAAGGTCAAAATGGCAGACGTTCAATTCCGACAAATGGCCTCAGTTTTGTGGCCATTTTTGTTAATTTCGGTGAGAGAAATTCACTTTTTCTTTTTGTTGTCCACAAATCTAAGTTATTTCTACAATTTCTAGGGGTTAAATAAAAAGTGTCTCTAATCTTCTGTTCTCCTTTAAGTTGGTCACTTCAAACAAAAACCTTTTAAAATGTCCCAAAGGTATGAACACATAACCAAAACGTTTGTCTAGTGTTAATGGTTTGACAGGCAGCACTGACTATAAAAATCAATAAGTACAGAACCAGTATCCATTTACTTGTTTTTCTGCAGTAAGAAAATTAAGGTGTCACCATTCTATTAAAAATAATATCAATATTTTTATTACACTTATCTGTTGACAGAGACCTACAGCAAAAGAACTTCTAAAGCACAGATTTATTAAAACTGCAAAGAAAAATACATTCCTTGTAGAATTAATAGAAAGGTATAAAAACTGGAAACAAAAGTGCAGGGATGATGACGACAGCAGCTCAGGGGAAGAGAATGAAGAGTAAGTTTGTTGCACAATGTGTTATTTTTAAATCTCCAATGTAAAGATTATTTTTTGACAGATGTTTAGCTGAAGGAAAAGACACATAGGGTACATGTTTATGTACATGTAAACCAAATTGTGAATTACAAGTTTAGTCTAGAGTATTTGGCCAGAATTCCAATAGTCTTTTTACTCCTGGTATGTTATGGATCTAACCACATTGATTCCGTTATTGTGGATTAACCACACAATGGAAGCTTTGTAGTTGTCAGGGTTTCAGAATGTTTTGATATAGGTGTCAGTCAGCAGAAGTTACAGTATGTGGCTGTGACATGTTAAATGCCATTACCATGAGCTGATTAGTATGATCATGATAATATGTAAATTAATTAAGTATTTCTAGCTAACAGGCCTCCATTTAAACCAGCTTTAGCTGAATTGGACCTGGCTGTATAAATATTGCTTACAAATAAATAAATGAATTATCAACAACATAAAAAATCAAGTAACTGGTGGAACTCGGGTGTTCGTTGGATTGTTTTTAAAGGGGCATTGTCATGCAACATTTTGAAAAGCTAAGACTTGTCTTCATTCAAAGGAAAACCAAAAATAATGGTTTAGTTTTGTTACCGAAGACTATATTACTGCATTGAAACCGTCTACTGGCGTCTGTGGTTACGGATGGCGAGGATGGAAGTGGATTGAAAATTGAAAAAAAAATGCTAATTTTTTCAAATTCTCAAGCCCATCTCCTGACAAAATAGGAAACCAGCTATTATGGCTTATTCCTGCTAAATTTTCATTTGATATCTTCTTCGCAATTGTACAGGAGCATTTTTTTTTTGCATGAGTAAATGTGTTAAGCAATGAATTTAGCACAGGATTGACTTGAACACTCCAAAATCACTGCGACAATGCTCCTTTAAACCTCTAGTTGTTCATCAGTGTGATATTGTAAAATAGAAAAAAATCACATTATCTTCTTTTGCTTTCAAAATTAATAATTTAAATTAGAGTGAAGAGGTTCTTGTTATTTCTGCAGTGGTTTTTACATGTATATCACTTGTTGTCATTTCAGAGATGGAACAGGGTCAGTGGGTACTTCAAAGTGGATTTTCCCACAAGAACGAATAAATCCGTTTGCTGCAGAAGGTGAAACGTCAAAAACAGAAACTAATGCCAATGCAGAGTTAAATAACACAGATGTTCCTCAAGTAAGTCTTCATCAGTATGGTTTGTTATGTTTTAAAGGCCTTGAAAAGTGAGTTGCCCTTGCAGTTGTCAAGCTAACACTCCTCGTTTCACCATATAAGTTTTTGTGGCCTTTCTCTTGCAGTCAGCTACATTTAGTAGACCAATTCCGATATATTAATATTCTAATATGTCACCGAGGCTTGGGGGAATAAAACAAAAGATTTTGCATCGAGGCTTAGGGATGAATAAGTAATTTCTCTGTTTTATTCCCCTAAGCCTCGGCCCCATGTTAGAATTTAAATATATCTGAATTGGTCTATTACCTTCCATTCAAAAACTCATTAATAATTCATAAAGGAAATACAATATAAATTAGAGTTAAATGAGTGTCTTTATATCTAATGAAAACATGGCTAAATTGTACAGTCGATTTTCTCTCTAAATGAGGCTAAATGGAATTTAGGCAAGGTTAAAACTAAGCCAATGCAGCAGCTGCATTAATATTATGTGGGGGGTTCCAGGGAGGTTTGCAGGGGCACTGCCATGTGCTTTGCTTCATTGCCTGCTAGCTTGCTCGCTTTGTTTGCTCGTTACTCGCCTTTTTTTTGTGATATTGCCTGTTGAAAGTGTTTGCATTTGCTGCTTGGCCTTCGTAGGAATGTTTGTATCGTCTTTTCTTCACTTCTTATGCCATCGAGGCGGTCCACGAACAACAGTTTGAGCTCTGCTATGGATTTGGCTTCCGACGATCGCAAATGTGGGGATTTCCCGCCAGTCATGTCACAATCCCTGCTTCGATTTCTGGTTCGGAATTCAACTCGCACATTTCACTTGGTTCATCATCTGGCCCTGGTTTATCCGTGGAGACCTTAACCGCTTCCACTGTCAATGCACTTCAACTGCTTCTTGCCACGGCAAATGTAAATCTATCTGTGGTTTCGTCTCTACCGGCGGCCTCGCATACGGTCACGTCATGTCCTGCTAGCTTGCTCGCTTTGTTTGCTCGTTACTCGCCTTTTTTGTGATATTGTCTGTTGAAAGTGTTGGCATTTGCTGCTTGGCCTCCGTATCAGTGTTTGCATCGTCTTTTCTTCGATTCTTATGCCACCGAGGTGGTCCACGATCAACAGTTTGAGCTCTGCTATGGCTTTGGCCTCCGACCAACGCAAATGTGGATAATTTTTCCCGCCAGTCACACTCCCTGCTTCGAGTTCTGGTTCGGAATTCCACTCGCACATTTCATTTGGTTCCTCATCTGGCCCTGGTTTATCCGTGGAGGCCTTAACCGCTTCCATTGTCAATGCTCTTCGACCGCTTCTTGCCATGGCAAATGTACATCAATCTGTGGTTTCGTCTCTACCGGTGGCCTCACAAATATTCCTCTTGTCCTTGCTGATTTCCAACTCGCAAGCGGTTGTCTCCAGCGCTCAAGTACCAGCTTCAGTGCAACCTCAGAGCATAGGTAGGCTAAATGTTGCTCCTTCCTTTGTTAGCACTTTCGCATTGCCATCCGTTTCGTTGCTCAGTTTGCCCGTAAGGTTAAGCTCGTCTCCGTTGTCAGCACCGATATCCTCGACATCCTTTGCCGCCAATTTAACAAACCTTGGTTCATCCTCAACACCTTCCTTCCAACAATCATTATCGGGCTTGGCTTCTCGCCTGTTCCTTACAAGTTGGTCTCGTAAATCATCTCGGGAAAGTTTGTTCATCTAGCCGAACTACTGTCTGACAATTTAAAGGATGCCGAGTCGGAACCCCAGCTTCCCTTCTCTGACTCGTGTGTGAAAAATGTACAAGAAGATCATGGCGCGACGTGGGATGTGTTTACAAACTTCAAAGGTCGTGTTTTTTCCATTATAAACATGGAAAGTTCTTTCTTTGGCACTTGAAATGAAAAGAAGTGACACCGATTGGTTTAAAGTGGCTCCACAGTAGGAAAATATGGCGTAGAGAGTGCTAAAACGTTGCTGATGAAGGATCCATCTTGTCCTCCACGGCTGTGAAGACATGATGCCATGGCGCTTAGAAATGTGTTTTGAGTGCAAATCACGGACCTGCACGGGGCTGGTGGGGCTTCTCGAGACTTTTGAAAATAGAATGGTAATGTACAATATTGCATTAAATTTGGATAGAAGTTTTTAGAACGATCGGAAAAGCCATTGAGTTATAAACTGACTGCTAAAGCTGTCCGCTAAAATTGGGGCTTTCCGCTTTAGTGTGAAGCTGGGTGGAATCCAAATAAGCTAATTACGCATGCAGAATTGCTCGGCGGTAAAATTTTCGATATTTTGATTATTTTGAGTACATTTCTCGCCTTCTTCATAAGTGAAATTTTGTTTGAAGCGATGTTTGTTTCAAGTTTCTTTCATGTTTCGGTCGTTGGTTCGGAGTTTTATGCTTTTTGGAGCGAACAGTTTTGGCATATTTGCACGTGCTTATCTGATAAAGACGCGACTTTTGTGTGTAAAAGTTGTATTTATTTAGCCGCTTTCAGTCTTGAGAGTTGTTTAAGATTTAGTTCCATTGCTTCACATTTTCATTTAGATTTAAAGTAAAGGAAAGTGTTTAGAGCGTTGACTTATTTTTTTTTTTCGTTTCGTTTATTTTTTTTCATCTAGTGGAAGGAATTCTGCGGCTTTCTGGCGGATATCGGGCTGTTTCACGCAGTCGCTGTTTTGCTTTTAGCTCAACTTGTTTATTCACAGGTTCACAGCTTTGTTGCATGTCCTTTGTTTCACAGCTCCCATAGACTACTCCTATGGGCTACAACACACTCAAAGGAATTTATCATCTCTCGTTGCCGCTTTACTGTCGGGACAAAATACTACAGTGCTGTTGAAATATTGTATTTCAAATTCTTTTGAAGATCTACATGAAGTTTTGACCTGCTACATCTATGGTCGTCTTATCGTTAGTGTACTAAACGAAAGCGTCAATTGCTTATCGCCCATCTTCACTATTCAGCAAAAGTGGTTTGGTGTGTCCTTGCCTTCACTTGCCGCATGGTAAACCTGCTCCGCAATTTCTGCAGAGATGATCACCCAATTTGTATCAGCTCTGAATTTAAGAAAGATCTTTGCTAGTGGCTTCAATACCTGGCTTCTTGGAATGGCGTTTGCTTTTGGGTTTATCCCGGCCTCTCTCCTCCCTTAACTCTTGCGACGCGTTTGTGACGCCTTTGGATCCCTGTGGTTCAGTGCAATTTTCGGCTCACACTGGTTATTGGCATTTCAATCCTCATCTATCAAGTTTCAGGAACTTTTCCCCATAGTTGTTTCAGCTCATGTGTGGGGTTCATCCTGGCTTTGCTAAGTGGTGGTTTCCATTGTGACAATGAATCTGTGAATCTCTAAATTCTCGTACTTCTAGGGCTCCTGATGTCATGTGTCTCTTGTGTTCGCTTCTGATGGCAGATGCCAAACATAATTACTGTACATATTCTCCCTCAACGCATCGTGGGTTCTGATAATATAGTCCCTTATGCCTTACATGTATCTCGTTTTTCATTGGCAGACCTTTCGTTGACTGGCCCCTCATGCCAACTGTCATCCTACAGTTATCCCTCCTCAACTTTGGGATACATTAATGGTTCATCCCTAGAGAAGGATTGCTTCACTCTGACGTCACAAGGATTGGCCCCATCCTTGCACCGAACTTACAAATCTGTTCAACTTCGTTTTCAAAACTTTTGTGCTCAGCCTGGTTGTATGTATGCAAATGGCTCGCCTTGCCCAGCAAATAAGTGGATTCTTTGCTTGTTTGCAACCCATCTAAATTCCTCCTTGCTCAGCTCTTCCTCCATCAAGATATACTTGTCAGCAGTTCGTTCCATGCACATAGATCTTGGATTTTCCGACCCTCTTTCTGACTGCTTCAGTTGCAACGTGTCATGCGAGGTATAAAGAGGACTCAAGGACCCTCTGGCTCTTGTCGATTCCCTATCACTGACCACCATATGCTGATTATTCACAAGTCGCTGTCCCTCACCAACCAGGATCTTGTGATGATTTGGGCCGCCTCCAAACTGGTTTACTTTGAGTTTCTGTGCTATTATGAATTTACTGTTCCGTCCTTGTCAGCCTTCAACCCTCTCATTCACTTAACTGTCAGTGACATTGCTGTTGATTCTCATGAAATGCCATCCTGCTTACAACTCAACATCAAGGCTTCAAAGAGTGACCCTTTTCAAAAGGGCTGCTGCCTCTACATTGGATTGGGTCATACTCCACTTTGCGCCTTATCTGCTATCCTGGACTACCTTCCACAACGTGGCCAGTCTCCCTGTCCTTTGTCTCTGCTCTCCAATGGTTAGCCTCTGTTTTGCGCTCTTTTGACACGTTGGCTAAAAGAAATTTTTTGCAGCTGCTGGTATCCAAGGGTCATTTTCCAGTCACAGCTTCAGGATTGGTGCTGCCACAGTTGCTGCTCGTATGGGTGTCCCAGATCACCTTATTGGAATAGCGATGCATACAAGCTCTACATTAGGACTCGCGCAAAATCTTGCACAAGTAACTTCTCTCCTGTCTCACTGCCTGTGGAGGTTGGTGAGTTTGCATCTCCTGTCTCACTGCCTGTGGTGGTTGGTGAGTTTGCATTGCTTATCGTTAGCCTGTGCTCAACCCTGTGTGGCATTGGGTTGCTGGGTATTGGTGCTTGGGGTATTCTTGGGAACAAGTGGGTCCCATGGCCTCCTGGCCACAGGCCCTCCTTTCTCCAAGCACCTGCTGGCTTGGAGGATACCTTGGGAGGTGGGCTGTGGCAGGGTTGCCATGGTGACCTCCTTGCTGCTGAGGAGATTGCTGCTCTCCTCTGTTGCTACCTTTACGGCACCTACCCTCCAATACTTCAATTGGCTTCAAGTTTTAAATGAGGCTAAATGGAATTTAGGCAAGGTTAAAACTAAGCCAATGCAGCAGCTGCATTAATATTATGTGGGGGGTTCCAGGGAGGTTTGCAGGGGCACTGCCATGTGCTTTGCTTCATTGCCTGCTAGCTTGCTCGCTTTGTTTCCCTCCCTCCCTCCCACAGTCTTTGGTAAGTATTCATTCCACACACTGGTTCTTCAGTGTTGTGTTGACAGGTGCCTTGGAGGTGGGCTGTGGCAGGGTTGCCATGGTGACCTCCTTGCTGCTGAGGAGATTGCTGCTCTCCTCTGTCGCTACCTTTACGGCACCTACCCTCCAATACTTCAATTGGCTTCAAGTTTTAATAAACTGGAAGATTATTCTACAAATGAATAGATCTATCACAAATGTTTTTGAAGCTCTTCAAAAAACTTGCAGCACATGTTTTATCTGGTTTAAAACACTCGGCTACGCCTTGTGTTTTAAACCAGATATAACACTGCTGCTCATGTTTTAAATATTACGTAAAGTAATTAATATAGCAAGTTTTTGAGTTATTAGCACTTAAAGCTAAAATTAAGGGTGTTTTTAGCAGGTCATATTGTTTCTATGGTAACCTATTATGTCGCGAAAATGATGACAACATGTTCACCAATGACTGGGCAGTTTTTTAATACCATGATTGCAGCATCAACTGCTAAAGAGTGGTTATAATGACCCATCAAATTCTAAATCTTTGAAAGTGCTGGAAACTGTTTTGGGCCACCTTAATTTGGCTAGCAATAGACCGATAAAAACTGACCAATTACATTTTGTAATTATATAGCTACATCATAATCCATTATTGTCAACAGATGCATTTTTATTAATTTTTGCCAACTGTCCAAATTTAAAATAAATTGGACAGTTTTTGCTCAAACTGTCCAATTTAAGAAAAATCTGGATACTTTCCATCAACCAATCTGTTTCCAAGAAAACTCCTTTGGAGGGCGAAACATTTGCCATGTTCATATATTTTCTTATGCTATATAATTAATAGGTAGCAGGACTACATGCCTGGCGAATTTGGAAATAATTGGATTCTAAAAATTCCTCGGACTGCCAAATTGGACTCGGCCTAAGGCCTTGTCCAATTTAGCAGTCCTCAGAATTTTTCTCATCTAATTATTTTCAAATTGGACAGGATGTAGTCCTATTACATATACAAATACCTCACACAAGTCTTACAGCCAATGACATCAGCTGAAGTTCAGTTGTCTTCTGCTCAAGTTTTTGAAATGTCACTAGCAACAGTTCTGAACTACTCTCACCCAGACAGTCACAATATACGAACTAAAGTAATTCATGTATTCATACAGAAACTCCCCAATCTGATCCCTGCAGTACTTAAAGCATTAAGCGTAGCAAGCCTGTCATTTTTACAGACAAGTGAATTTTCAACAGTGTCCAGATTAAGTTTACAATAGATACTTGAGAGGCATTGGAATTATTGAATCTGCAGGCCTTAAAGTTTGTAACCCTGGTAAATTTAATATTGTTCTTGATAATTGTTAATTTTTTTCCTGGATTGCCATTTAGGCATCAATGGTCACAAATAAAGTGGAAAAGCCTCCATCAAAATATTTATCAACTGTTTTGTTACCAGCATTGACCAAGGTAAGCAACAATAACATGTATGCATGTATAAGCGGTGTGTGGCTTCTCGAGGGACCAGTCATTAGTGATTATTTTGTTATGTGGCACAACGAAAACGTAAGAAGATTAAATTGCACAACGAAGACATTAGGAGATTGAATGTGAAAACAAGTCAACTTTTTGTTTTAATAAATTATGTGAAGAGAGGATTCATTCTGTCTTGATTACTTGTAATTACATCGACGCAACTCGGTAGAAGTGAAGGTTTAGTTTATTCTCTTCTTTGGTGACTCCTTCACCATTTCATTCATATTTCGAATCCAATTTGCAGTTCTTCCTCCGAGGCAATACGAACATTCTGAAAAACCAAAAATTGTAGCTACATAATATATAGTACATCTTGTTTGCAATGTTCTTGTTTCAGCTAAATACAAGTCATAGTAGCCAAGGGCGTTCAGTGGAGCACCTTATTGAAGCTTTCAAATCAATAGAGACGTCTTGTCCAGGCTTCAGTGACAACTTTGTAGAAAAGATTGTAGAGAATGTGAGAAGTTCTAAAAGGTGAGGCGTGGTAATATTAAAAGCAATGTTATAATCATTTTGGGATACGACTGTGATAAAGACTATCGTTCGCTCGTTCGTTCGGCCGCTTTGTGACTTAAAAAGCTTGCTTCCCTCACTAAGCAATTCTACTGTGAAACTCGTACGATTGTTGACTTGTGGCAAGTCTAAACTCCAGCCATCGAAACATGGTTATTTTTCACGCCGGGTTCTCTTTTAGTAAACGGATTTCTTTACTTAACGTGTGTCGAGTCATTCTAACGGATGACAAACTGTTAGATTACCCGTTAAACGGATGCTAATTTTTTCTAACGGCTCAGCCAACTGTTCTTACGGATACCAACTTAAACGGCTACGCTATCCGTTCCAACGGTCTGATGCTAACAGCTGACGGATACACTTTCCGTTCTGACGGTATGAGGTTTAGCGTTATTAAGAAAACTTTCTTACGGCCAACTAACGGATACTTAACGGATAAGCGTTAAGGTACGTTTTCCCGTGTGCGGTCACATATTAGGGAGCTTAAGCAAACCACGACGGCAACGTCAACGAGGACGTCGCTAAACAAAAGGTTTAATGAGCAGCACAATAGCTCTACACGTGCGTTACAATTATTTGTACATTTCTTTGCCGTTCTCTGCAAACAGCAACGTGAAATGACCAATTTCTGAGTAATTTGGAGAACGTGAACCTCGACGGCTAAATTTTCATTTTTTCTGTTTTAAAATAAACGCCGTCCAAGTTATATTTTCTACAAAAATTACGTTTGAAAGCGATAGATGCAACGAATACATCAAGGCAATTGCGAGATTCGTGAGTAAAATATGAATTCATTTTAAGCAGGCGCCGTCCTAGCCGTCGCCGTCGTCATTGCTTAAACTCCCCATTATCCTTTGAATTTCAGCTTGTTACTTAATTGACCCACGAAGCTACCCGTCCCCTCAGCACAGGGTCCAAGTCATGCTGCGCTTCGTGAATTTCAGCCATCTTCTCTGGTGACTTTCTCCCGAGAAAGACATGTGAGCCATATAACTGCTTATGCGTGCAGCCGTCTCAGTACTCGTCCGGGACGTCACTACCCGACGGAAAAGCGCATAGCGTAGTGTAGTATTGGTGTTTCCTAATTTGGATTCCAAACTCACCTTTATGGGGTATATTTTAGTAGCCTTCCCAGCTACTTTTGTCTGTGATTGTATGTTCTCGGAAAGCAAGCTTCTAAGTGATCTTTTTCGTTTCGACACGCTCCGAGACAGTTATGCAAACCCTCGACTGCGTCTCGGGTTTGCATAGCTTTAGAGAATTCTCCCAAACCCCCGAGTTTTTAGATGAGGCTATGTAAACACGGTAAAAGTCCTGTATTGCTTTTATAAAATATTTCTTACAAATACGCACGAAACTAATACGTCACAACCGTGTTTGCATAGTCTTATCAAGACACACCTATCAACCAATGAGAGAACGCGTAGTATCTCAGTTATTTTAGGCGTGACTACTGTGTCCTTTAATCTGACTTTAAGCTTGTTGATTTTGCCTGCAGGTGATGACAATCCAAGATTCACAGCTTAAAGCAAGAAGGCAGAACACAAGTTCCAGGTTCACACAAGCTGCTTCTGATCAGATCTTCACTCTGCTCACCAGCATTAACTTATTCCATGTTAAAAGAAAACATAACTTTTTATCACAGAACGTTTTAAAAATATATTGTACAGTCTAGCGTATCGTTTTCCAGTTTTTCATAATGGCTCATAAAAGTAATCAATCAATCATGAATGGAATGAATCACGTTTTGTAAAAAGTTAATTATTAATCAAGAATACAAACAGTGGTAAGTCCAGGCGATGCAGCAGCTCTCGTAAGGTCTCAGCATGAAAACAATAGAACAAACAACAGGAACAATGCCCCTAGCCCCTAAAACAATAACAATTGCTACCAGTAGAATTACAAGCTTGCAGGAGCTGCAACACTGCCGGTAAGTCCTGCTATTTTGGGCGATTTTGGCCTGAATCTCGTAACTGCTAGCGTTGTTATTCACATTCCGTACAAATTGTCTTCACTTACATTTTGTAAGCCTAAAACTTGTCTTCGCTCAAAAGAAAACCAAAATATAATGGTTTAGTCACGTTACTGAAGACCCTATTACGTTTACTGACGTCTGTTGTTATCGGTGGCGAGGATGGAAGTGGATTGCAAATTGAAAAAAATCGCCAATTTTTTCAAATTGTCAGCGATCTCCTGAAAAATTGGAAACCAACTATAGATCGTTTTCACTGTCACACAACAAAAAATAATCGAACACCGTTCAGTCAATGAAGTCAAGAAAAAGAAATATTATTGGAGATAGCAAAAGAAGTAAACCAAGTTTTATGACTGTGCGTTACCCCAAACCGAAGATATTCGTCGAAACGTTTTGCCCGAATTTACAGAGCCCAGTATGGAGCCGCCATGTTGGTGCACCTCAGATGTGCACCAACATGGCGACCGGAAAATAGTGTTACATCTGGAACTTACTTTAGTTATCTGGGCCAATGATAATCTGTTATGGAGAAACAAACATTTACATAAACACTTTTCCTACTACTTCGATTTCTCAAATGGCTAAAAATCACAATATAAGTATGACAAATGTGTCCGACACTTCATGTCACGCACCGCCATAATTCTGAAATTCAAAATGCGCTAGTTTCTTAACGGAGGATGCAATTGAGCTGAAAAATTGTAAACGGATATCAATTTAGTACCTCTTATGCCTGATAAGGACAGAAACTTTGATACTACTTTAGTCTTGGATTTTAGTACCCAATGACATCACGTGAAAACGATCTATTATGGTTTGTTCTCCCTGTTAAATTTTAATTTGATATCTTCGTTACAATTCTGCTGGAGAACGGAAAAATCACCGTGAGAGTGCCCCTTTGAAATCTTTCTGTTTTTCTTTTTTTACTGTTGCGAAACATTGACTAGAAGTTTGGTTCGATTTCATGCAGCCACCCTGTAGCCTTTGGGTGGTCACGCAATACTGAAAAGAAGCATTGCGTGACTGCTTAGAAGGATACTAGTTTGAATGCGGCATAATCGCCTAAAATAGCCTTTTTCTGGATGTCACGTGACAAGTCAAAGGTGTTGTGTGACATCCGAAGTAAGGAGTATAAAGGAGACGACCAGGAAGGAAATTTTGAAGAAACTTAATCGCTTAGTGTCCATCTTCCAGGTTGCTTTTAGTTATACAGTTTATCGTTTTGTGGAATTTTGGAATTTTCGTACTGTTCTTGACACTACAATACAGTCACCTTCTGTTACAAAGGACATGTTTGGGTTCTTAATGACAGGCTTCAGCTTCAACACTATGTTCGTAAGGTGTGTGTGACGCGTAAGTTTACTGCACTTTGTCGCGCTCATGCCATCCGTGGTGAATTTAACAAGCAAGCTTGTAGATGGAATTTCCTTGGACTATCTTTCGAGATGATAGTGAATACCAGTCGGTGGTTTCAATAAAATTGGAAGTATGCAAGTAGCCGACTGTTTCTTTAAGAATCTTTCTGTGTTCTGTATTGTTTCGAGGTTCTTTGTTGTGTTGTTCGTTCGTTGTTTACGTCACTGATGAGTTTCACAGGTTCTTACACCGAGGATGAGCTGGAAATTTTGTATGAAACCCCTAAGGGAGGCCAAGATGGGCGTGGCTCAGACCTTTTTACTACAAATAATATGTACTTATTGACTGACAGGGAGGGCCAGACGGGAAAATATTTGGCTGGAGGTCCGTGCGTCCTGACGAAGAGCCAAATATTTTCTCGTCCAGTTCGACTTAACTCAGTCAATAAGCATTTTATCATATTACACCACTATTTTTTACGATTTTCTTACGTATACCCGGCAGTCCATTTCGTGCGCATTTTGTGGAAAAGCCACGGAAGTGCATGCGAGCTTCCGAGTATGTGCAAAATATTCGAACTTCTGTGAAAACTATGGCCAATACTTCGAGTTTTTCATATTAGTGTTCTAGGGGATTTCAATCCAGACAACTCGTACATCATTGTAGTTAGCAGAACTTAAAGCGTTTCAAGGACTACGAAAAAGGATTTCCGTGACGTTTCTGATAACCGTGCTTTTCTTAGTGAAATCTGACCAGAACAACATGCCAACGTTATTTTCACAAAGTCAAAATTAATCCTTGGTTTAAACGGGAGGATTTATTAGTTTTAGCAAGAATTTTAGAAAACGTTTTTGAAAACGAGCGCCGGAGGCGCGAGTTTTTATGTGGGGGGGTGGGGGGGTCTCCCGGAAAATTTTGAAATCTAGAGGCTCGGAAATGGTATTTTCAACGTTCTCTATGAGATATTTCTTAAAAAAGACAACTTGGATAAGTGCAAAATGAAAGCTACTTTTTGTGCTACAGCAATATTTTGGAAGTTTTGTAAGCTTGATACATATTTTTCAGCCCCTCGATATATGATGAGAATGTTTGGTGAACAGATCCAGTAACTCTTTATCATCGCTTCCCTCTGTCATGAGATCGTCTAACACGAGTAATCCACCGTTCGGAAACCATTTTTGCAAGTGAAAACGTATCCCTTGTTGTTGCATGAAAACGAATCCATGTTGCCAAGCACCGTAGCAGTAATGAATGGTCTCGGGTGGTGCAGAAAACAACTCTTCTAAGTGATCCAGTATCCGACTCCGTAAGCCAGAGGGACCCACGACTAAAATACTGGAAGGTGTCTTTAACCGAACCTTCTCCTTTTTCTATTCCACTAAGGAGCCCAGGGTGCTTCTCGATTTTTTCAATTCGTCTTTGACAGCTGTGGTTCTCGTGGCGAATTCTACTGTCTACACAAGTGAAACCTCTTTGAAAATATTGACACCAACGAGACATGTTTCAAGCATTGACTGCTTGCTCTTTCAACTCTAAATGAATTAATCCAATTCAAACATTATTCTTATAATGAGGTCGTTGTGGTGGTTGCCTTGGCTATGGTGGCGGTGGCGGAAGTGGTGGTGGTGGCGGGGACGGTGGTGGCAGTGGCGGTGGTGGTGGCAGCTGTGGTGATAGCGATGGTGGTGGCGGTGGTGGTGGCGGTGGTGGTGGCGGCGGTGGTGGTTGCGGTAGTGGTGGTGGTGGTGGTGGTGGTGGTGGTGGCGGTGGTGGCGGTGGTGGTGGTGGCGGTGGTGGTGTTGGTGGCGGCGGCAGTGGTAGAGGTGGTTGTGGTGGTGGTGGCGGAGGTGGTGGTGGTGGTGGTGGTGGCGGCGATGGTGGTGGCTGAGGTGGTGGTGGTGACGGTGGTGGTGGTCGTATACACATGAGAGAAAAACATTTACACCACCGGTGCCACCACCACCACCACCGTCACCACCACCTCCTCTGCCACCACCACCGCCGCCACCACCACCGCAACAACCACCGCCGCCACCACCCCCGCAACCACCACCGCCGCCACCACCACCACCACCGCCATCACCACAGCTGCCGCCACCACCGCCACTGCCACCACCGTCACCACCACCACCACCGCCACCACAGCCAAGGCCACCACCACCGCCACGACCTCATTATAAGAATAATGTTTTTATTGGATTAATTCATTTGGAGTTGAAAGAGCAAGCAGTCAATGCTTGAAACATGTCTCGTTGGTGTCAATATTGTCAAAGAGGTTTCACTCGTGTAGAAAAACAAGGAGCGAATCCTGGCTCGACAAAAACGTTGGCGTACAGAGAACTGGGAGATAATCAAAGCCCGTCTTAAAACAAAGCGTGAAGAAATCAACAAGGCCAAGAGAGCATATTGCCAAAAGAACAGGGAACGCATCAGGAGTTATCAAATAAAATCCTGTCAAAACAACAGGGAACGGATCAACGAATATTGGCGACGCTATTATGCAAAGAATAAGGAACGGATTAATCAAAGACTTCGTGGAAGACTAGGACAGACAGTCGCGCAGGACCAAATGCATGTGGACGCGAGTCCGGAAGAGGACAGAGGATCACGGGACTTAGAAGTGAACCGAGATGTTACTGTAACGGATGGAAATAAGCCTGTCAAAAGAGAGACGATTGTGCACGTGATCGAAAAGTATTAAATGTTAACCAATAAAAAGTGTTCAACAAAATATCATGTCTTGTGCTTTCCATTTCTTTATTTTTAATCCATTTGAATCAGCTATTTATAAGGGCCGGGAGAATCGTCCCCTGGAACCAAGAACTGGCACATGTCAGGGGTGGGGGATACCCTTCCTGACCATTTACTTCTCAGTACAATATACCATTCATTAACGTATCGAAGCGTGCGAAATTGTGATTAATTGTATGGGAAAGGGATATGAGGTATACAATTCATTAGCGTATCAAAGCGAGCAGCATTCAGATTAATTATAGGGAAAAGGACAGGGGGTACACTATCGATTAACATATCAACGCGCACAACATTCTGATTAATTATAAAGGAAGGGATTTGTTTGAAAATTTGTTTTTAAAATTTTGCGTGATTTTTATTTGCGTGACAAAATGATGGATTACCGATAGTTTTCTTCTATTGTGATGAACAATAGTGCATTTTTCCCTAAACAATAGTCTATTGTCTTTCTCAGCTTCTTATTGGTTAGGGCGCAAACCGGCGCAATAAACATTCCTGAAATATTTCAGATGTTCACGGTTTTATGAGCAAGGCTGTAACGCCCTGTAATTCCTTGCTAACATAAACGTGCATAATATATGGCAATGGATTGTCTCCAGTGACATCCCCCATGTTCGTATTTTCGATTCGATACGTTCGTATTTGACTCAATTTTAATTTATAATTCGTTTGTTTTAAAGCTTGTTTTGTTTTGTAATTTTTTTAAAGTAGCCCCAATTTGATTTTTACGTTTGTGACTTAAGTTTTGTATTTGCAACTACTTTTTTGCACAAACGATCGCAACATTTAAGCAACATTGTTGGAACATGTTGCGACATGTTGCGAAGGACCTGGCCAAACGGACGCAACATCCGATGCAACATCACGCACATGTTGCGAATGTTTCCCGGCATGCTCAGACGTAAAAGTAGTAGACAGCAGATGGTTGCCTTTTTCACCAGCACTGTTGCTAAAGGATGATGATAGAGGTGTCTAAAGGTAAAAGAGAACAAAGAGAATCGTTGAAACTGCGAATGGCACTGGGTATTAATTAATTGCGCTGACAATTTCCAGTTCAAATGAAAAGTCGCTCACTTACGCTTTCTTGGTAAGATTTTCTTCCCTTGTACGGGTTGTTGATCTTTGTCGTGCACATACAGCGCGTCCACATACAGGTTTAGTGGCGGCCCTTGTCCACGTTGCAAATCTAGCTCGCACTTTGAAATAGCAATCGAGCAAGTGCGTATGCCCCAGAGCAACAATGTTGCACGAAAGTGGCCAAACAAGTTCAACATCATGCAACATCCACAAATTTTGCGCGAAAAGTTTGACCATTTTCAAAAATATCACAACAGGGTGGCCAAACGTATCCAACATGTTGTGCGCAACAATATGTTGCGTTCAAATGTTGTGATCGTTTTGCCGGGGCTTTAGGATTTTTTTTAACTTCGAGCCCTGCAAATTTGCTAAGTTCCGAAAGGTATTGAATAAATGCATCATTAATTACTACTTACTGCGCAAGGAAAAGAGGATTTCATAGCGCGCCTTTTTTTCTCTTTTTCTCCCGCTTTCCCTACTTTGTCCTTCTCTTTTCATCACTTTCTTCTCCACCACTTTTGTGTTCCCAGACTCCTCTCGGTCTTTCTTATTTATTCTTTTCTTTGCACAGCAGGCTTCGAACCCTAATTAATACCGGTTTAAAATTTATAAAAAAAATGTAACAGTTTTCAGTAATACATTAACGTGGGAGCATTTTAATTTGTACCAAATTAAAGTTGATATGAATATTGTATAATATAAAGTTATCAAAAAAGCGAATCGAATTGCCATTATAGCATGAATCTTTTACCTTTTTCTTTTGTTTTGAACGCGAGCTACCCATTGTGTTTCAATACTGTTTAAGTACCGCTATTGTTTGGCTGAAAATAATCACCTGCCATGTCTGTCAACACTATTTCTGATCATTTTAATTGTTTCAAAACCTATTCCAAGATTCTGACGGCAGTCACACTGGACGAGGTTCCCCAACCGCTGGCTTGGAATGGCAGGCATTGCACATATATTCTCGTTTTTGCTGATGTTTAGGAACATTCGATCTGAGAGCGTTAGTTTCTACTTTTCCGTTTATGAAAATCGTTTGCTGAACGCAAGAAGGACCTTTATTAGAAGCACACACGTGAAAGACGTCATGTTGTGCGCCCGAGCTTGTGGCACTGAATTAAACTGTAACACGGCAAACTTCAATTTTGAAGAAAACAAATGTGAAATTTTTAAAGAGCAATTGGAAAGCATTTCGCATGAAGCGGTCATGATAACGGCAAAGGGATATTTTTTAATTACAAAGGTAAGAATTTTTTAAATTCTATTCGTTTAAAAACTGAAATCTTTAACTAATGAGAGGCGGCTGAACGGAATTTCACAACGTTTAATTTAGAATATACAGTAAATTAAAAAGATATAGAGCCCCAGTGAGATATAAGCGATAAAATGTTCAAAACAGAAAGCAGTAAGTAGTTAACATAATTGAAAAATTGTTTGAAAGCAGATTTCTATAATCGATCTATAAGCTTACACTAGATCTGTTATAACTCAATATCGCCAACACGACCGGAAATTTCAGGAATAAATGTATTTTGGGCTTTAAAACAAATTGGAAATGGCATAATTCTGTTTGGATGAGCTTGGGAAAAATTCGTCGACATTTCGTGTAGAGATGGTGGATGTGGGATCGGAAAATAATGATATTAAATTGGTTTTTCGTTGTTTTTCTACATTTCGGCTAATTCTCAAACCTTCATCAATAATATGGATCGGAGTATGGAACAGTTCAAATTGAAATGATCTGTTTTGTCCCGAGTTCTTCCTTTGTACTAGCTAAATACAACTCTCTAATTGTGCGCTGAAATAACTGAAAGCCTCTACCTATGAGTATCCGAGAATTTTGCTTACAGTTTTAAATGTGACTGCGGCAAGAAGTTTGATTCTAATCGACACCTTTGTACCTGTTATGATTTCTCTAGAAGTTTTGTGTCACAATGATACGTTGTACTTGGAAACCTGTCGGCAACTCATATCTATCCAGGAAGAGATCAGTCATTTGGTGCACCTGTTTCCATAAAATACGAACTAATAAAACTTGCAACGCTAAAACGATCTTCACTGGCAAACAACTCAAACTGTTATGGAACACCGCCAACATATACTACGGGAAATTTGCCCAAGTTGAGGAGATGTTAGCCGTATTATGTTTTAACTGTTAAACTTTACTTCACCTGGTGGGCTGTTAAAATTTAAATGTTCCACTTTCCAATTTTTTAAATGGTACATATGCAGATGCCAGAATTTTTGAATTTCGGCCGTGTTGTCTTCCACAAGTAATAACAAACCCACACTGTTTAAAATCAGCTGTTGACCTTTTCATTGCTTTGTTTAACTTAATTCATTTATTGGTTCATGGTTTCAGGCTCAAAGCTTAAGTCGTCAGTTCTCTGATAAACTGATGCACGAAGGCTTGTTTTTATTAGGGCGATCTTCATACAAAAGTGATTCGTTAATGCACCTATCAATGTTAAGCCGGTGGGGGGTGACCGGGCATAGGCGGGGGATTTGACAACAGTTATCGCACCGTAGTGGGGACTTTTAACCATTTTAATGGCCTTCTAGCAACATTTTATTGACTTTTAGTTACTATTCTGACAATCAACGAATGCCCTGGGGCATTTGAACATAAAATCTCAGCTGGGGCATTTGAACAGAAAATCTCAGCTCAGTTCAAAGGCTTCACCTATGCCCGGCCTCATACCCTCCCCACCGGCTTAACATTGATAGGTGCATAAAGTACTTCATGTAGGTATAACTGGGCATTTATTGAATATCGTTGATCTGACCGAGAAAGTTTAATACTCAAATCTGCGCGAAATGTTTCTAGTGTGCTGTTTCCATGGATATGATAATATGAATTAAGCGATTACAAGAACTGTAAAAACGAAGTCATTTCATATTTGCTCAGCTGTATTTTAATCGCCGCACACTGATACATTCTTCCAATTTTCAAGTTTTAATTCTGACACATTTTACAAAACAGGCATCATTTAATAGTTCATTCTTTTAGCAATGCATTGCCGAGTTTATGGTGCATTTCAAGAGTTGTTGCAAGTTCTAGAGTTATTCTTCTTTTGTGTTTTCCGAAACATCCCTCGCATACCATGCATAACCCGAAGCATGAACGAATTAGGGACTGTGCAATAATTACCTGGAGGGGGGGGCCGTAAAACGAGAGGGGGGGGCACAATGTAAACTAACAGCCTTAGGGAGGGGGGGTAACATGTAATTTTCTAAATAAGTGGGGGGGGGGGGCAACTAAAAAACTGACTTTATGACTCAAAAACCAAAGATATTATTTTACTGAAAATTATACTCACTTTTTTCTGGACTGATTTATATAAATTTCATATGGCATGACCTAACATTTAAAGTAACACAGCCATGAGCAGTTCACCAATCTGGGACTGATTTTCAATGATACAAATAAAACATGAATAAAATAAAATAGAACAGAACTAGTTATTACATGCAATAACAAAACCATCAGCAGTTCATGTAAATGTCTGGTGACTTGATGTTTTACCCTATTTATGAGTAACACAACAGGGGTAAATCTAGAATTTATAGAAGTAGAGGATGTCCCCAACAGGAAACCAAGAACAAAATTAATTCTGATTGACAATAAATGTACGGAATTTTAGGCCCAAGGTAAGTATCACATCAACCTCATTACACCCCTCTAGATTTACCAATGGATATAATTAAAAAACTGGAAATGCAGGTAACAAGTGAAATTCACTTGAGAATATTATCAAAATGATACATGTTTTTGTTAGTGTTTAAGAGCTTGATGATAAAAAGTCTTCAACAAACTCTTCAGCTTCTCCCACAAAGCACTTAGAGTTTAACAGGTCTCCTAAACAAGCTTTATCAGTGCGAGACGTAAATAAAGCAATAATATCTGGATCGACATTATCAATCTGTGGCACTCCATATTTTTCTGGCTCATATTCTCCATCAACTGCTGTTCCTCCCAGTGAACGAAAAATAACAGAAGCTCTACCCTTTCGATTTTCCACAGCCAAAGAACTCCTCTTTTTGGCTTTTCTTTTCCCTTCTTTCTTTCTTCTGGATATTGATGCATTACTTTTGGAACCAATAGAATAGGTGGCCCTGTATTTATTTGTTGCAGTTTCAAGGTCCTCAATCAGTCTATCAATATTATTTTGAATTCCAGTTGAAATTAAGTGTAGAGTGTTTGAATTAAATTTATGGTGGCACTTGAGACCTGTTTGCAGCTTTCCTGTTCTCTCACTAAAAAGACTGTCATCATGTGCTGTAATTTTATCTTTAATAATTTCCACCTTTTCCTTAAGGCTTTTCGCTTCATTTTCACACCTTGAAATGTTGCTGTTGTCACGCGGTTTGGGACTGTATCTGTCAGACAAAAACCGCCCAGCACAAGCTGGATTGTCACTTATCATATATTCATAGCTGGCTTCACACTTCCTGATGTCTTGAACTAGTGAGTACTGTCGATCTCTCTCTGCTATGAACATTTTTTTCATGACACTGGCGTCACTACCTGCCCTCTCCTTGAAACTGTCATAGAATCCTTGTAATAACTCATTTCCAAACAAGCTAATATTCCTTTTAGCATTTGGAACCCACCCATATTTCTTGTTTTTCCACTTCTGTTGAGGCTGTTCAGTATAAGAGCTCCTTAAACCCCGTTCATTGCCTGGGTTGACAGCGGATTGTTGAACAGGTGTCGAGGAGTTCGAGCTGCTATCTTCACGTTTGTGTTTGGCTGGCGGACATGAACAATAAGTACAGTTATAACCACTCTCTGTGTTCCTTGGCATCTCATAATCCTCACAGTCGCATTCTTTCACCAAACATTCTTTTCTAATGTGTCCTCGATTATCAATTCCCATTTTTGCACTGTATGAACTGCAAACTCTAATCGTATACAGTCAGGCGTTCCTTCCTGAAGGAGTAGATACCAAGCATGATTCCACAGGGATCCCAATTTGCGCCGGCCATCATGGCGGACAAAGCTACTACTGATGCTATTTCGGAGATTAAGGATTCTATATCTTTGCAGGATCCTCTCACTATTATCTCCCGGGCGAGAATAAATGAAGTCTTGTTTAAATCTTTGCAAACATCAACAGTCGAACAAAACCGAGATAAGCTCATTGGTTTAATGAAAACGAAAGGTCAGTTGAAGCAGCAGAAATTAGAGGGTCTTATGGCTGTTTTGGATAGCCTGTCAGTGCCATCAGCATATGAAAGGAAATTTACTACGACTGGCAGATGTAAAGGATATCTTGACTTTGGTTTAGCATTCGACTTGTATGCGGATTTGGTTTACACGAACGAGAGACAATATGTCACGTTGCAACAACAGAGAGAGCAATTCAGGGAAGACCTCCTACATCCAGAGCACGGACTTTGTGTTTATATCTTTAGATGCCAAGGAACTGAGTTAATACTATTGCAGAATGATCAAGTAGAATTATCAGGAGTGTTGTCAGTAAGTTATTTTTTATTATTATTTTTAGGTCAAGTAAAATACAAGTTTCGATTGTAGAATCCTAATGGTTCCCCCAGGAGAATCGAACTACAACCCCTGCAATTCTTCTTCTCATTCTCCTTCTTCTTATATTTTTCAGTCGCAAGACTGTTACATGCAATCCATGAAGTAAGCAATAAGGTTGATTATTGTTTCTAGGTTATTGCAGAGAAAGTCATGTTTAAAGAAACTATAAACGAGGAGGCATCCTTGTCGTGGGAATTTGTTCAAGGAATTCTTGGCACCCTGGACTCTGAATGGAGCAGGCTAGTGGTCAGAGGACTGTTGTCAAAAATGATGTCAGGTGTGTTGTGGGCGCATGGAGTATATTTAGCGAGTTCTTTTTTTTTTAATTTCACAACTCCCAAACAGTGCCTTTTTGAAATTATTAAAGTGTAAAGGAGCTAACTCCACTTGAAAACTTACTTATCTATTTTGCGGTATTGTTAATAATTGCTGCTTTTAAATTATATGCAGAGAGGCAGTTACATGATGTTGGCATTAAGCCTACCACTGGAAATGCTTCTCTAGACAAAATAAAAACTGTCATCGAGGAGTCTAAGAATGCTAAATTAGCTGCCCAGGATATTGTTGAACTTAGAATAAAAGAAAGCCTGCATCATCTCTCTGAGAATAGCAAAATGTTACAAGACAGCTTGTCAAACGTTATGCTGTCAGAAGCTAATAGGAGAAAAATTGAAGCCCAGTTATCAGCCACTGATGAAAGAATTCAGCGAAAAGTGACATTACAGTCCAACAAAGACTCGGTGGCATTTAAAGCGATGGTTTCAAGAGTCGCCCAGAGTCTCGTCGAGGAAAACAGAATCAAAGACAGACAAGTAGGTGCAGGGAGACCCAGCATTCTTGACGAGGACACTCTTCAAATGGTAGTGCAGACGCTTGAAAGTGAGTGTAGTGCTGAAAGAAGACGACGGGACTCAGTTATGTACTGCGACAGAAGTCGAATTAAAGAGTCGGATCTTCTGAACATTGCAAATTTCTATCTGGAGCAGAAAGGGAAACCGTGCCTTAAGAGTTCAAGAACTGTTGCCTTGTGGCAAAAGCCAAGAAAAAGTAACACAAGGGAAGCACAACGCCATCAAAAATCTTCCGAGGGGAAATATTTGTTCACATGTAAAAAGCCTGAAAAAACCTTAGAAGATGCCCATGTAGATACGCACCACCAACGCGCACATATCAAACTCGTCCGAATGGATGCTTATAACGAGGACTCGCCGGTTAAATCCCTTACACTTGACATAAGTATGGACGACAAAGCAACTGTCAAAGCTGGGACGGACGTTGGATGGCTGGGTACGAAAGGCAGAGGTGTTTTTATGTCTACCCAAGAACCCCAGCAATATAGAGGACACGACTTTGTTGGAGTCGAGAGTCAGCTTACTCCAAGTGCATTTAGAGTCATGAAATGGAAAGTCGCTGATGTCAGTGAGAAGCCATCCCTAGTTCGCACATACGATCAGTCTTTTGTTACTGTGCGGCCAAAGGATAAAACGATGCTAGGTTCTTCTGGAGCGGTGTGGGCTTCTGAACAAATTCGTTTATTTGAAGAATACCCTGCTGTTTATTGTCTGCCAACCACCTTGCCACCACAAACAAGCACATTTTTTCTTAGGGTGCAACATCAGTGCCACCTCTATTTCTTCTGTACATGCGAGGATGACGAGGCAGATTTACAGGCATTGATTTTGTTTGAAGAAGATAGAAAAGCTCACCTTCTGGATAGCCTTGAAGCTTCTCTTAAAGAGTTTAAAGAGATGGACGATGGGAATGCAGAAATCAGTCAATGCAACCAGAATGAAATGATGTCGATACTTCAATCTTTAGAACATCTTATCGAGAAGCTGAGGCTATGTAGTATTCCACAAGATGTCGGTGACATTTCAAAACACTGCCAAAGCCTTTTTGATGAGATAAAGAGGTTCCCTGATCGTCCACGGCCATATCCTAACATATTGGAACTTACCGATAAAGGACCAGGAGCAGGCGTCCATAACGCCGAGGTCAACGACCTCTTTGTATTAGTATGTCTCTTACTTGAGTCTGACCATCGTATTCGTCTGCACAGGGCACCTCACGACTCTGCACAAAACGAAGCCGAGAGAACGAATGCAGCTATCGGAGAAGCACTGACGTCGGGTAAGCCTGTCGAGCCACCAAAAGACCCCTTCGATGGACTAACAACTGACGAGATTGACAATATGACTTTAAAAGAAATCGACCAACATTGTGTTCAGTGGAAGGCGAGGAACACTTGGGCAATGGCTGGAGAAATTGCCTCACGAATTGATGACGAACCTGGTCCAGGAAAGCACGACTTTCTCGTTTCCATTACTAGCTACCCCCAAGAGAAGCAGATATTACTCTTCTTAGCCAAGTATCTTATAAAGTGGAACAAATCGTCTTTGCAGATAAAAAGATCCTTGCCCGGTAATGCTTTATTTGAAAAGCTTAAGAAATTGAAAGAAGATCATGTTCGCCAGGGACAGTACTTCCTCGAGTACCTAAAGTTTTCATGCACCCCAACGTGCGATGGGTGCTTAAATGAGGGTTGGACAAGAGGCCTCCCAGTCAAACGTTCTCCTGTTCCAACCCTTGATGCTGCTTCGCCTGAGAAGTACTTCCCATCCACTACGACAACGTCCACTGGAGTCGAGATCGACAAGTTCCTTCCCAGTGTTCAGATCAAGAAATTGTTTAACGAGGGAAAATTGCCTACCTCTGAAGAAAGGTCTTTGCAGGACGTATGTTCTCAGTACAATGTGGACGAGATGGCTTGTAAAAGTTATGTACAGCACCTTGAGTTCCTCGATGCGAAGGCCAAAAAGAGAATAAAAGAAAGGAACACTCTGCCGCAAATTTCTTGGACAAGTGAAGCCGATGTAAAAGCGCTTACAAACAAGCAACTGAAAATGTATCTGAAGCAAAAGGGTCTAAAGATAAGTGGAAGCAAGGCTGATTTAATCCATCGAGTTCTCACCCACGCACGCGGGAACATCTGTGCCAGAGATGCTGTAGAAGATGAGGAATCTCCCAATTCATGCGAAGACGACACAAACTCGGAATCCAGTGATTCTGATGACTCTTCAAACGACTCTCCAACATACATCGAAGAGTCATTCGAAGTGATGTTTGTGCCGGATGAAGACATTCAACAAGTTAACTAGGTACGAGGGAATCAATGGGAGAAGTTGTTTTTCCAAGGGAGAGGGGGAGGGGGGGGGGGTCAAACTTAATGTTATTATTGTGTGAGGGGGGGTTGAAGTTAATTTTTGCTTAACGAGAGGGGGGTATGACTTAATTTTTGGCCATTTGGAACCCATTTTACGCCCCCCCCCCCTCCAGGTAATTATTGCACAGTCCCTTATAGGTAAAAAGTTTAAATAGCGACACCAAATGTTGAGATTTTCACGATAAGGAAAAAACTCGCCTATTCTAATCGATCCAGTTTCAATGTTAGCGATCTTTTCAGTAACAATAGTTCAGTCGCTAAAAACTTTGAAAGTAAAAAAGCAAGAGATGTTAGCCATTTTAATGAACTAAGTAAAAAAATTCACGTTAGATTTTTAAATTTATAAAGATCATTATTCAAAATGACCACTAACGATCAAGTACAGCGCTGATGCAACCTCGGTAATCCGAAAATGAAACCAACTGTGTGCCAGCAACGTTTTTCTACTGTCTGTTCTTCTGATTTGTTTGATTGTTTTTTTTTTAATTTTGAGAAACGCTAGCGCTATCAGCCTTTTAGTCACTTTAAATAATATTTTCAGGTTAAAATGTTCAGAGCCTCACAAGAGATGATGGACCAAATAGGTAAGTATCTACATAAACATGACACAGTAGCTAATTTAAAAATACTTTAACCCCCGCACGAATAGGACGGAGGTAGTGAATGCCACCAACGCAAATTTATCTTCGTAATTTTGAAATGGGGGTTTACGTTTCGCCAAATATGACCAAATATCGAGTTTTTTGAGAATGGGTCTTAATTTTTCCAGTTTTCTTTAGGAAAACTGCAAAATCGATGTATTTTATATTTTATTAACATTTTGGCATTATTCTGCATTAATTTGCGTTAGTATAATTTCGAGAGGTGAATGCATAAAACGAGATGTTCTGACTGGTCGAGAAGCTCAGCATATGACCCTTGAAAACCTACCGATTAACTTTTGCGCGCGTTCATTGGTCAAAGCACGTCACGTGATAAAAAATCTACCATTTTCGCATTGCCCATAATACAAATTTCGCATAACCTTTGTTTCCCAATTCTCCTGGGTATTTCACTCGTCCTAAGAGAATCGGAAGACCATGCTTATGCAAAATTTTGGGGGGTAAACAAGGTGTATTATGGGCAATGCGAAAATGGTCAATAGACGAAGATACCTCAATAAACCTCGTTCGATTTGAAATATTGTTCCCTTTGCATTGGAGCTACAAACAACAGTCAAGGGTCCAAACGTGATTAAACATGTCGTTTGTTCGACTTATTGAGCTGAGTGAGTTATTTATTTATTTTTATTTGTTCATTTCGGTAAATATTATCTTACTTCGTTTTCATTGAGCAATTATCTATTATTTTCTGACAAGATGGCGGATCCAATGTTGTAATATGACATCACAGCCAACAATAGCGTCACTTTATAGAGCAAGTTCAGCGCGTCCATTTTTCTAAACAGAGCGCAATCCTAAGAGGGAAAGCTCCATCAATCCTCCTTGTACGTACCACAGTGGGGTATGACTTTGCTTGTATGTCCGAAGGATAGGAAATTGCTTGCCGATTCACTTTATTTCGACGTAAAGTATATGAAATAATTTATATGTAAACTGCGGATGTAGATGATTATGAGAGATGACCATCGCAGTGATGGGATGATCGTCTCTGTGATAATCATCTCTCACATTCATCACTTTATTTCCTTATATGTCAGTAAGTAGCTCTCGGGCGTCCAACATAACATAGAAACAACCTTTGGCTCACAGCGACCTTAGAAATAATACGAGCTGATGATTTAAATACCACGTCGATACACTGGATCTATCTAGTCGTGGATGTAAAATTCTGAAAACGTTCTAACGTATTGAACGTTTCACTCGATGCTTCTCTTTTCAACTTTTGAGATTAACAGCGAGCATTTAATCTTTCTGGTTTAGCCCTTGATGATGGTTTAACTTATTGGGAATGGGGAAATTAAAATTGAAAGATCAATGAAAGATTAATTCGAACCCTTTAAGGATCTTTCGTTTAAAAGTCGACCTTCAAAGCTAAGAGCTAGACCAGAGAAATTATGAACAAGTTTATGTTCTTTTCTTGAAAATGTTGATGTTGTTTTAGATCCGAATCCAGTTGTTAAATGGCTTCACTTCACACCTCAGTGGTGTACCTTGGCAGGAAGAGTCAAACTCGGTGATGGAAAAACAGCAGAAGAATGTAAAGAGATGTGCAAAGAGGGATGCTCAGGAGTAGAATGGTGGCAAAATGTTACCCGTTCATGCTATAACTGCACAGATCCATCTAAAAGAACTTCATATACCCACACAAATGATCTTGCTTATCCGCCTCACGTATTTCTTAAGGTTAACTAGACAGCTAGTTCGTGTCTAACGAATTACGTTTTTATTGCTCCTATGTGTTTCTTTGATGTTTAATTTATTATGCCAGAACTAAATTCTTATAGGGTAATCTTTGATGAAAAATGGAATTGAATGCGGAGCTGTTTCTCGCTCAGTAGTGTTTACCCGATCTTTGTTTGGAGATCCACTTTCCGAATTAATTTAACTGTTTATCACTTCAAAAACGTATATTCACGTGCTCAAATCAGTGCGATCACAAAAAGAAAGGATAGATACCAGGCTTTACCTAACAGCCAAGTGGAATCTTCTCAAGTGAAGAAACGGCTGAAAGAGATAAACTATCTTTAAGCAAAACATTCTTAGGACGAAGGCGTGAAAATGGCGACTATGGAGTCGCGGAAAGGCGGCACTAAATAGGCCATTTTCGAGTTCTCTTTTTCCTCAGTGTCAAAATGAGTCTATGTGCAAAACCATTCATATGAAAATGTGTTTTACCTGAATTGAATAGATATCGCGAAGAGAACTGGACTCTTGCATTAGGGTCGCACAGACGGAGAAATTGATGGATGAAAACGGTGATGGAAATGTGAGTCATTAGGAACTTTCAAAAGCCCTTATTGAAATGTGGCACTACTTAAAAACAGGCATCCTGAGAGAGCTATAGCTGATGGGCAAGGTGCAAATGGGTTAACTTCAAATGCCTGGCCGCGGGCAGGTGGCAACAGTCAGTAGATCCTAGCCTAACGAATTGTAAATATGTAAAAATGGAGAATCTAACTTGAAAAAATACTATATGCGTTTAGTTTGTTAGTTGGGGAGATTCAGAGCAATAAAGAAGTCTTACTTGAACGTTACATGGATTCGGTTTAGTTTTGCGTAACATATACAGATAAGTATAAAGTTAATCTGCAGCAAAAGGAAAAATTTACACCTTCAATTAGTATGATCTTCTTGTAAGTTAAGTATCTCCGCGCTGAGAAAATGAAAACGTATGGCTATAATGATACATTTTACATCCAAAAAATTATGTTGTTTAAACTGTATTGTTTCATTTTTATGCTTTGTCAATGGCAATGGATATCGGTTTTGGGCTCACAATAGTGTTCTAGCTTGTCGAAAGAGAATATTTTCATTAATTTTGTGAGCGGCAGAACCGGAACCAGATTAGACATTTCATGATATTCTATAGTGGAGCTCCAGCACCCCGAAGGGCCGGAGCCCCATAACCATAGGAGAAGCATAGAAATAGGAGAACCATGCATTCTTAGTTTTCATAGTCGACGTGGCCAGTGGCATGGATCGCGGGCGCGTGCGCCCCCCGACGACGACGACGAAGTCGCACAAAATGGCGGCCATTGGGTAGCCATGCCTTGTAAATGCCTTGTCAGCCTTATATTATCAGCTTACATCTTTAGTATTGGACATCCATGTTATGGTCAATTGACAGCTGTCAAATCAAGGTATCCGCTGACCAGTATCACATGACCAGATCGTGGGCTCAGATTTTGAATTTATCGAGGTAACGTTGACCGCTGACCAGGCACTGCTTTTTTCATTGATCGCGGGCTCAGGTCCCATATTTTTTCTTCTGGCAGCATTTTTTAATTTTTTTATGGTCATTCTCAGCGGAAAATCTACAATTGGAGTTGACGTTTTCGATTATTCTTATTTATTTTAGAAAATTTATTAAGAACCAGCAAAAATACGGAGCTCCGCTTTTAGGCTTGACTAAATCTATATATTATTCAAAGGGGACAGACCACAATCTCAATGTTGGCTCCTGTAAAAAATATCTAATTGCCGTAACCGTTCATCGGTAGGATGCCTAAAATGCTTGTAATTCCACAATTGGTTTCGGCTCCATTAAATCCTATACCAATTGCAGAACATTTCAGGTGGAGCCATCCACGATGTGGGCACAGTTACTGACAAGAAAACGTAATAAGGAAAACGACTAAGCATACACGTCAACTTAATAAACCAAACACGCGCACCACATGCGAAAATACACGCGCGCGTGCGCCTTCAAATCCAAATGAAGGATCCGGAAGCAGCGCGTATATATGAACTAGAGTTACTAGTGGTAACCACAGGTTAGAAAGTGCGGGCCTACTTAATCCGTTGCCAACCGTGCCGGTCGAACGGAAACTGGCCGTACGAAAACCGCCCCTGTAATTCCCGTTCCGGCCAAAACCGGTCGGGAAAAGCACGTGCTGACAAATATTATTTTCTTCCCTCCATGGAGACGTTTTAGTTTTCCTATTGTTCTCCAGTAAATTGGGGCCAATAAACCAATCAGAACCTGTTTTCTGCCCATATTTTTTGTGAACTCTTGGGGTCCTACAAAGAATTTTTCCTTAATCTGTGCGTGCAAAATGTACAAGAAACAGTATGGCGAGACTTGGCGTGTCGCTGTTGTGTACAAAATTCCAAGGCCTTTGGGCCCGCAACAACTTGTCTTGTCTTGAAGACGACGTAACAATTAAGTTGTTGGTTCTCAATCACAAACCGCTGATCTCAATTCCCGAAGTGTAATGTCACATTTAACGCGAATGATTTCACCTTGGCGTTTGAAGACGTGAAGAAAGACTACGAAGCCTGTTTATAAAGTCCAATTTGGATGTGCAAATTCTAGCATTTCACACCAATTGAGATATGAGGAAAATTCACAATCCGGAATGAGAAGTCATCTCTCTTGTTGTTGACGTAACATATCAAACAAGAGAGACAGTGATTTAATCACATTTCCAAACACCGAGAAGAGAGTTGAAAAAACGACGCGCAGCGGAGTATTTTTGACGAACTCGAGTGTTTGATATATTTTCTCAATCGAAACTAAAATTAAGGAGAAAACGAAGAAATAAAATCGTAAATTTCGTGGATACAATTTCCAAAATTCGCATTGTTGACGCTGAATAAATCGTCGATATAGCGAGTTCGGTTTCCTCCCCTAGATCCGCCACTAGTATACGTACTATATACAATTTTGCTTGCAGTATAATATTGAAAAAAAAATGGGATGTTTGGCAGCTTACTCTCACTTAGCACCACACCAACTGGACACTTCCGGAGTAGAATTTTCCCGGGTTCGATTCTCATTGTTTTTAAAAAAGTAAAACTGTAGAATGACCTTCATGTAAAAATAAGTTGCTTTTTCGTTTCATACAGGATGTTGCCAAGGACTGTTTTTCTTGCACGCAATTATTGTCTAGTTGTTGAGTGTTTTTAATATCTGCCTAGTACTGAACATGTAGATGTTCATTTCTGTTACCTTATAAGTGAATGAGTCAAAGGTAGTGGTGACAAAGATCTTGTTTTTGTGTTGCAAGATAGCTGCATACTGAGATATCAGTCTCTGTTGCAGTACTGAGCTTAGTCAGGCTTAATATCCATGACATGCAGAAACTGGTTTAAGGTGATTCCTCTGAATTGCATTGCGCATCCTTACTTTGCAGAATTTTACGCTTAATTAACGTACGCAGGTAAAAATGACAGCTTTTCTATACGGCTTGGATTGCGAGAGAGACAAATCATTGTTTTACTCGAAATCGAAGTCCGCTGGAACCAAGTAGTTTCTTGCTTGAACCTATTATTTTTCTCTTAATTTGAAAGTAGCTATCACCTGCTTTCTTTTCCGTAAATATAGAACAATTTCTATTGCAGAATAAAAAATTATCGCCGATAACTTGAATTAAGTTAGCACTCGTAAAAGATAATTGTGGTCTCAAGAACACTGCGTTCTTGAAACATACCATTGAATCCCTGTCGATAGGATGCCTCCTTGACATAAATACTGTACTATAGATCCGTGTTTGAATTTTTCGCTTTGCTGTCTCTCTATTTTTCTGATCTTCAAGAGCCATTCTTGTGGGTAACTTGAATCATGTTGCAAGATGGACATTCGACAAGAATTAGATGGGAGGTATCAGTTTTGTTTTAAGACTGGCAGTTGCATCTAGCACATTGATAAAAATTAAGTAATAATCAAAGGCTCCTTAGAGCAACCTCATGGTATTACGTAACATTTCTAGCATTTTGCAGTTGTATGTCTTCACTTTTGAATAAATCACTTGTGTCTACAAGATATTTTGCTGCATCCAATCATTTCTTAGGTCTAACATTTTGAAACTGATAATGATGCTTATAACTGAGACGCCTTTTGAATGGTCTGTGATTCATTGATGGGCCTCGGGCGGCAATGAACAGTCCCGTTTACATCACTTGGTACATTGACAATGTTTCGTGAATAGACAATTCACCACCCCTTGGTAGTTCACAGATTTGCATAAAAGGTATGCATGGTGATATTAGCGGCTCTTCTAATGAAGTCAAATTCAATACATCAGGCTTGTCAGGAAAACCCATTTTGTTGGCTTTAGAACAGCTGGGTAACTTGCCTTTATTCAGATTTAAATCCCAAGTTATGCAAATCCATTCAGAGTTATCAAGACAAGATTTAACAATTTCTGGCAAACACGTCTTTCCGGTATATTTGTTTGCATCACATTTAACAACAGAGCACTTATACCACAGTTGGCCTAAACAAATGCATTCACATTCTGGGCCACATGCAATGCTTTTGTGAAACAAATTTACTAACTCCAAAGTTCAATTTTCTAATGTGGAGACAGAAAGTGTCCAATATAAATATTTAGGCCATCTGTCCGATTCATTGGTTCAACAGCAGTAACAGGACAAAAACTTGGATTTGATTCAGCAATATGAATTGATAAATTAAAACACTTGGCAACAGCTTGAATTACCATTGCATCAGGCCATGTTCCCTGACATGACATAATTTCCTTCTGAATAGTCTTGCCAGGATTGCTCAGTGTGGGTGATGTAAAAGGTACTGGATTAATAAAACTGATTTGTAGGCCCTGGATTTGACTGCACATCTCCACTCAATAATACAATTCTTCTGCCGTAAATGACACGTTTTCATGTGGAGCTGCCTCAACTTTCTGAAAATACTACCTTCAGCATTCTTAGAAGAAACCATCAACCTTGAGTATCGCTCAAATCAGATAATTTTCGGACATTTCTCATTGTATAATTTTACTGCATTTCTAGTCTTTTTCCTATTATCGAGTCTGGTAACCATTCACATGCTGCAAGTTTTACACACAATGCAATACGATAACAGAAGACCTTAAATTAATTACCCCAGCTGATAAAGTATCCATTCAATATACTGCATTCTTCCAGCTGATCGATTCGTCGTCGTCCAAAACGACGTCCCAACGATCGGTTGCTTATTTGTTTGATATTGTCTTATGTCATCGTCACTTTTACAAATCTGAAGCCCAGTTCTTTGCTGTCGAGTATTCTTTGTCACATTTCCTTTCCATGTTAGACTCTACAGATGTATTTTGATCAAGAATGAAACGAAAGGAACGGAAAACCCATCTTGATAATTCCGATACTACGGAGGCCATTTTGGATTTATTTCAGACTCGTACCCAGTCGCTATTTACGTAAAATTGCCGCCTTTGCCTTACCCTCCAATTACATGCACAGAAGACAGCACAGAACTTTGAGAACAAAAGTAAACCTGGTAGGGGAGGAAGGGGAAAAAGTGTTTAATCCAGGTTTAATCCATAAATTAATTGTCTAACAGAATGGAGTGAGTGAGTGCGTCAATTTGAGGTTCACTCCTAAACCTCACAGCATGACTTACGTCATACCATGAGGTAAAAATGGGGGACACGGAGCTCGTTTTTGAGCACTTAACCCTAAAATTAAGGGTGTTTTTAACAGATTCTTCTTTTGCTATGGTAACCAGGAAGGTCACGTTACATATTTAACGTCCTTAGAAAGGTGTAACATAATTTCGTGGCTGATCAGTTTTGCCCGAGTTTGCGTAAGCTCGCACACGCAGATCTTAAATGCTTGCTATCACTGAATTGGAAGAAATAAAATAAATCGGGAATGGTGCAGCGCCAGGTGGGAAACAATTACCTAAACAGGGAGAAAGGGGAGAGGCGTTGAAACCAGCGGCCGGGGATCCAGCGGAAAAGCCTTGATGCAAGGTCCTGGGCACTACCGAAAATCCGCGCTGAAGTTTCCCTATAAAACGAAGTTGAGGATATGCTAGTGTTTGACTCACTGATAACGCCCAAAGAGGAGATAGCTGAAAAATCTTCAAACATCGAATTTTTCCAAGTGCAGTGGTAAAACGTGAAACAGCGATCGAGCTGAAATATTCATTTCTGAGGACTGAAACGCATGAAGAATCACATATTATCATTCTAAAAATTTGTATTCACAAATAAAACGGGTAAGAATAGTGATTTAATAAGAATTTTAGGCTTTTGTTATCATTTGATATTAACTGGCAAGCTTAATTACAACCTCCACCGTGACAACGGCTGAAAGATAAATTGCAACCTTCATCATGACAACGGCTCAAAGATTTCGAAGAGGACGAAGGCCCTACCCCATCCCCCGGAGAGTGGAGCTGATTTAACTGCTAAGGGAAATCCTACTACATACACATCAATACCTAAACAAGGTACTGAGCTTCAGCAGTTAAAGATCAAGTTTGGTGACCAAGACGTCACTACTTATGGAGGTTTACAAGCTGATTCATCTGTCAGCCCAATTTTTTTTGTGGTCGTCTTTGAATTCTTTGCCAAAGTTGAAGCTTGACATCTCTGATGACAACCCAGTTCATTGGAATGAATACAGACATCTCTTGTAATGCTAAGATGCAACACCATTAGAATGCGGTCACTGGTAAAGTGAAGGATGCAATAACAGGCTGTGGTTATAGTGGAGAGCTGTATGCAGAAGCCCTTCAGAAATTTGGAAAGTCTCACATTGTGGTGAAAGCTCATTTGAACCGCCTACAGAAATGGAGCAAGCTGAGCGATGAATGTTTACATGAAGTCCTGCGTTTCTAAGATGTTGTATCAACTGCTATTAAAACCTTCAAGCGTCTTCGTTATGATGACGATTTGCAAACAACGTGAATAGGGTTCTTGAAAAGTTGTCTCCTTCTCTCTTTTATTTGTACGCATTACATGCCTTATCGTTTGTCACGTGATAAGCGATTTTGTCGCCATGTTTTGAAATAAATGGTTGAAGGTTGAAATAGCAGTCCTTGTTTTGGTTTTCGTAATCGCTTTTGGCAACAATTCGTGCCAGTTCCTTGGTCAACAACCCTTGACCCGAGGTTGCCTAAAACGGAATTCACCAGAGTGCAGAGAACGCTAGAATTCAGTAAGACAAATGATCGGAAAAATATGGCCGCAGATTATGTTTATTTGTATTTTTCTAAGTAAAATGAAGAAAATTCATTATCGCTTCATTATGCGCTGTCAAAAACAGGGCAGAAAATCGCTCACGCCATGAAAATAACCAACTTTGAAGGCGCAATGCCAGTATGTCCAGGTTCCAAGAAAAAACGTTTCCCTTCTTTTCTGAGAAAAATGCAAAGATTATTTTGGACAAAAACATTTTACGGTTTATAGGCTCCTTTATTTCGAAATTACGTTTTCTTTCAGACAATATTAAAACAAATAAATACTAAGGTGTAACGTTTTTTTTGGTGCTGCAGGTATTTTGTGACCTCAAATAATTTGACCTGTGTATTAAGTGGCGTTCATTCACTCCTGAAAGTTTAGCGTGAACTTTTCAAGTTTTACAACTACCTACCATCATTTTCAACCCGTCTTCAGGTGAAGCAATCCTTGTTTCTTCTCAGTTTATTGCATCGCTTTGGTGGTTTTCTGCCTCTGTCTGTAAAGGTTTCCGTTATTTGAAGGCAATTTTACATCTTACGACGAAGCACTTTCAGGCACAGGCCAGTATTTTACACAATCATTTGTCTGGGGTTTTGGTCACATGGGTATCCAATATTTCTCTACATTCAACAATTAATCGACTTTGTTTTAACAATTAGGTTACCACAAAACGGTCGTGCAACTAACTGAAACTGGCTCTTGACTTCCCCATCGAATCTCTGATTCTCTCTACGAGGCTTGCACGCAGGGAATCATGCATGGTTTATATTAAAATGACTGTGTGCACGCCATCTTCGAAACATGGGTGCCCGAAGTTGGATCCAACAACCATGAATTTAAAAGTGTTGGTTTTTGTGGAAGAGGAAAAGCCGGAGAACCTGGAGAAAAAACCTCGGAGCAAGGATGAGTACCAACAACAAACTCAACCCACATATGACACCGGGTTTGGGAGTCGAACCCGGACCACACCGCTGCGGGAGGCGAGCGGTCTCGCCACTGCGTCATCCCTGCTCCCTATTTGCAATGCAGATTTCGGTATATCGCAAAATGGCGTGATGTCAATAAGCAGTGCAGCATTGAATGCATACTTTTGTTAACTAGGAAAACACTTTAACTGTCTGATGGTGTCCTTTACTGCTTGCCTCACTTCCTTCATCTTCCAACAGTACAATAATGGATTCAAGGCTGAGTTTCCCATAAGAAGAGTGTCTGTTGCATCCCATGCGAGGGCGAGAGATGGAGTGCGCACTCCGCCAACAGCAATTAAGGCTGCTACCATAGCAAATGGAAGATAACAAGCAAGTAACGCTATTTGCACCGACAAGGCACTGGAAACTGTTTTTCTGTATCGTGCTATGTTCAATGGAGTGGCTCCTCCGTTCAGTTGGCCTTTGTGGACATGTTCTTGTACCGTTACTCGATGATGACGAAGCTTCAGATATATCTTCGTGTAACAGAATGTTGAGGTTATGATGCACACTGACATCGTTATACACATAATGTATGTAGCAATACGATAGTTGTAAACCGATAAAACTGCAAAAGCTGTCGTGGAAACCCAAAAGATAGCAACAATGACCCACATTCGTCGCAGTGTTATCACGTGCTTATATCTTAGTCCCAACAATAAGGCGAGAAGTCTGTCCACGCTTACTGCAGTTGTTGTCAACATGGATACACCACAAAATATTACACCTATGGTCTTCGTAAGGATTTCAGAATAGTAGCATTGTTTGGAATTTTGTGTTGTCAATAAGCCGTGAACGTAGAGGGGCTGCGTGATGAGACCCACACAAAGATCAGTGGTCGCAAGACAACCGAAAAGAAGTTTTGATGGCGGATGGAGGGACGACACCTTTCGCAGAACAACAATGATCAGGACATTCTCCAGAAATGCAATGATGGATAGAAGAATGTTAAATGCTGAAATTATAATGTTTTCATGTGGTTTGTTTAGATTCGGCAAGCAGTAGAGCTCTTGAATTGTCGTGTGGTTCCCATCTTCAGTTAGGTTCAACATTTTCCTCTTTGTACTGATAGTTTTCTTACTCGAAATTATAACAGTTATCTTTCATTTCGCGTTATCAAAGTTCACCGTAGACAATATTTTTTGGCCTGTCACATAGACTCTTCCAACACTGTTTTGTCGCCTCAACTTGTACTCTGTGAAGAAGGGTCTATGAATTTCCGAGTGTTTAACTTCTCCTGAAAACAGATTTCATTTCAGGGTTAGTGAATAATTACTCTATCGTTGATGGTTTTGTAAACACTAAAGGAGCGTGTGCGCGCATTGAATGGAATAAATTTCTTTTCAGCAAACGCTGTATTTAAATTTAGCAGTTAAATCTGTATTCACATAGCGGTTTAATTTCAGTACTCTCTGACGATTTCTTTGCATAACTTGAAAGGTAAGTTAAGGTGCATTGACTTTATATACTTCTTGTTTTTGTGTACGTTAGGAAACATCAAGAAGGCTGTACCCGATTCTGTTATGTTGTCCTATGTTGTCGTGGTTTAACTTAGCCGGTTAAATCGATCTTCACATAGCGGTTCAATTTATTCTCTGACGATTTCTTTGCATAACTTGAAAGGTAAGTAAAGGTGTATTGACTTTATACTTCTTGTTTTGTGTACGTTAGGAAACACCAAGACTGAAGACTGTGTCCGATTGTGTCATGTTGTAGTAGTTAAACTTCGCAGTTAAACTGATCTTTGCATATCGGTTCAATTTATTCTCGGACGATGTCAAGTTCTTTGCATAACTTGAAAGGTATGGTAAAGTTAGGCACTCTCTAAAATACAAAAACGACGACCTTTCTGAGGCTCTTTCCTTTTTCTTCTTAAGTGACTAATAAAATGACTGTGTGCTTTAACTTGATAGTAGTCTGTTAAGCTCACTTACACCCCCATAAAAACTGTAATGTACGGTCGTAGCGGCTGGTAGATTCCAGATCGACATCTTTAATTTCAGCATTGTATCTTCGACTCGTAATTTTGAAATGTGCAATAGGAGAAATCAGGCTGAAGTATTTTCAAGATGAAATGGAAGGCAATCCACTGTAGGAAAAAAGATGGCGTATTGTACATGTTACCACAATACCTACCTTACGACCCTAAGTTCAAGTTAAAGTTTATTGCACACTGTTTACAGAAAACTAAACATAAAACACTATACAATTATTACAAAAAAAAAATAAAAGTACACTCATAGAAATTAACTTGCCGAGAAAAAAAATAATAGTGTACAGTGATCAAACTAGCCAATGAGCTTTCGAGTTGGTCACTGTCGCGTGGATATAAGCTGACGTTGGCCGTAGTTGATCATAGTGACATAAATGATCATAAATCATAAGAAATGCGAGATAGAAAAAACAATGTCCTACATATGGTACAGCATTATTTAACTATATAACTAGTAAAACTATGGTCAGTTTTTAGTGGTCGATAGAAAACTTTTATAACGCTTTTTAAAGATATACCATAATTGGTGCGTATACTGAAACGTATTAACACAGCCCACAGGGTATATAGAAAATTACAATTTGAAAAAATTCGTTCCTGTAGAAATAACCGAGTTTGAAAGTTTAGGGGATTTTCTCCGTGTTTGTATAAGGGTTTTTAGGGCTTTCGTGCGCAGATAATTAATAGGTAAATGTACCAGCCGTTTGTACTTAAAACATCATGCATAAATTTTACAACTATATTTCCACGATGAAACTGGTTAAGGCTCATCTAGTAGGAGAGACCTCAGTAAACCCAGAACTGGCGTGAAGGATAGTTATTTAAGACTGAGTAAAAATTGGCCCAATTCTCTTTAGAAAATCGAAAGAAGTTATATGCTATTGAAATACAAATAAAATAACCAAACAGTGAAGGAAGGGGCATTTCCGTGGGTATTTCTATATCTGAAAAAACTTTCCAACCTATGTGGTTCATTTTATGAGAAAATGAATCTACCCATGCAAAAAGAAGCCATCCTAGTTACAATTTCTAGTTGGATTTCGAGGTTAATTTTCGAGTTTCATTTCGAGTGGTATTTTCGAGTTGGATTTTCCGCGCGTTTTCTCTTTTCAGATTAGAAGCAGCATGTTATCTTTGACTCGTGCTTAACATGCATGTGCTTTTAAAATGTGCACTAGAACAAATCAGGCTGAAGCAGTTTCAAGTTGTAATGAAAAGCAATTTTGTCTTAATATTATAAATCTGTCAACTATATTTCCACGATGAGACCAAGGCTCATCTATAACGTGTGAAAATTCAGTAGCCTTCTGGGCTAGCCAATTGCGATTGGTCAACGCACAAGGATTTCATTTATTTAGGAATGAGTGAAGTCCTAACTCGGTAAATAGGTAACCTCCCTTTTAAGCATATAAGTTGTAAGTTTATTTAGTTTGCAAGAAAATCTTTTTACAATCAGTAAGCACCGCCTGCAAATAGCGAGCTAATCTAGGCAGGCGGTGTTAAGGACATACAACACAAATTACTAAAACACGAATTACTCAATTAAATCGCTTTTAGCGCACAGCTTCCATGAAAAATTACCGTACATGCATCTCTTCCCCACTCCCAGCGGAAAAATAAAACGAAATGACTCATGATCAATAAACAGGTCTAATAGACTTACGTCAATCAACAGGCGAAGTCTTTCGTCCTATCACAATACACTTCTGCCAGCCTGTGCTTATTTCCCTGAAAGGCTGAAATCGATAATATTAACATCGCTCCTTTTTTTATTTTGGATTCGATTTATTGTGAAGTTTTCGTTTCTTCCTCGATTTCAGCTCTGAATAAATTACACTTTTTAAAAATCAGTCTCTGCAGATGCGGACAAAACACTACCCGGTTGATTTAGCTTATACAGCTGATGTTTTGAAGAAAGGAAACTTCTGTTGGTTTTTCTTTACGCTCTTAGCAAGATCATAGAAATCGTATTTCATTCACGACAGTAGAAAACCCGAGCCGGGTCTATCAGCCATTCGACGGAGCGAAATTATCCGCTGTTGATATCAGATCACAGCGACACAGAAAATTTCCTTTTATTTCTTTTGTGAAATCGCTTATGCCAGCCTTGCACCCGTAATTAAAGCTTGAGTTAAGAGGCTAA
>OX393570.1:15337443-15372443 GCA_947652115.1 Blastomussa wellsi | reverse complement strand
AGAGTTAATGAGCAGAACAATTGTCCTGCACGTGCGTTATCCATCTTTGTTCATTTCTTAATCGTCCTCTGCAAAACAACGACGTGAAATGACTAAATTCTGAGTTGCGTTGAGAACGTGAACCGCAACGGCGAGATTTTCATGTTTCTCGTTTGAATTAAATAAGCGCTTAAAAATCCAAGTAGAAATTAGCGCTGATACTGATAATCACACTAAACAAATTCTGATAGCTGCGAGATTCTTACGGACTCCTTTAAAGAGAAAATCATCAAATTTGTTTTCAAGATGAATATGTACCCGCAAATATGTACATGCAAAGGGCCGTAATCAGCCACGCCTTTGTTATTGTTTACATGGAAGGGAATAAATCATTGAAAAACTTGCTAAAGGTGATTAAACAAGTCCAGTAACAGTCGTAACATAACGTGCAGCATACAGTTTTCATAATTTCGATGACATCGAATTAAAATGTGGCTCATCCTCGGTGTACAAACCGATACTCACCAGTGACGTAAAACAAAGAACGAACAAGACAACGAAGAACCTCCAAACAACATAGAACAGAAAAACAATAGCTCAAAAACAACAAATGAAGTCACAGGTTTTCACAAGGCCAGGTAAACCCTAAAATGGCGGAGACTGACTAGGCTGGTTAGTAAGATCCATTCCCGTTATTTATGTTGCAAACGCTGAAAAAGATTGAGCGAATAAGGTTATGACTGAAATTTTTCCACTCTTTAGGTAGCAAAAAATGTTTCATGATGAATCGATCAAGCAATCAATCAAACTTTATTTATAGATGGTAACACCTACTTAAATATACAATGATATGATACAAATCTTAGATTAAATATAAATTCGAATTGTAGATTAAGTGGCGTTCATTCAGTCCTGAAAGTTTAGCGTGAAGTTTTCAAGTTTTACAAGTACCACTGTTTTCAAATAAAGCCATCCTTGTTTCTTGTCAGTTTATATTAATTGCCTCTGTTTACCATTATTTAAAGGTTTCCGTCACTTGACGGCAGTTTTATACCTTAAAAAATACTTCATTTATACATAGGCGTACATAGGTGTACGGGCGCTCAAACATTTGGAACCGCAAGAGGAATTTGGACAAGGCAGCTTGGGAGAATTTCTTTGGCAAATAGTTCACTCCCCTCAAATCCTGGCAAAAAATTGCCTATGGGAGGAAATCCGAAATACCCGGAAACAAAAACCTGGTAGCAATGACGAGATCCAACAATAAACTCAACCCACATGTGATAGTGGGTTCGGAAATCGAAACCGGGCCACACTGCCGTTGGCCTAAAGCGAAATTTTTTCTTTTTCGCTTTAGGAAATGGCTAGCTTGCAAAGCAGGCGGCTTTTGTGCGGGGCAAAAACCGCCTGCTCTGCAGGCTAGGAAATGGCAGACGGCTGCACAAAGGCTACGCTTTCGGGGGAGGGCTCTCACCACTGCGTCATGCCTGCTCTCCTATTTACACTGCAGGTCTGTGTATCGTAATATGGCGTCATGTCAATTTGTAGTGCAGTTGAGTGCATAACACTATTAATAATAATAACACTTTAACTGCATGATGGTGTCCTTTACTGCTTGCCTAACTTCCTTCATCTTCCAACAGTACAGTAATGGATTCAAGGCTGAGTTTCCCATAAGAAGCGTGTCTGTTGCATCCCATGCGAGGGCGAGAGATGGAGTGCGCACTCCGTCAACAGCAATTAAGGCTGCCACCATACCAAATGGAAGATAACAAGCAAGTAACGCTATTTGCACCGACAAAGCACTGGAAACTGTCTTTCTGTATCGTGCTATGTTCAGTGGAGTGGCTCCTCCGTTCGGTTGGCCTGTGTAGACATGTTCTTGTACCGTTGCTCGGTGATGACGAAGCTTCAGATATATCTTCGTGTAACAGAATGTTGAGGTTATGATGCACACTGACATCGTTAAGCACATAATGAATATAGCAATACGGAAGTTGTACATTGATAAAATTGCAAAAGCTGTCATGGAAACCCAAAAGGTAACAACAATTACCCACATTCGTCGCAACGTTATCACGTGCTTGTATCTTAGTCCCAGCAATAAGGCGAGAAGTCTGTCCACGCTTACTGCAGTTATTGTCAACATGGATACTCCACAAAATATAACACCTATGGTCTTTGTAAGGATTTCAGAATAGTAACACTGTTTGGAATTTTGTGTTGTCAATAAGCCGTGAACGTAGAGGGGCTGCGTGATGAGACCCACACAAAGATCAGTGGTCGCAAGACAACCGAAAAGAAGTTTTGATGGCGGATGGAGGGACGACACCTTTCGCAGAACAATAATGATCAGGACATTCTCCAGAAATGCACTGATGGATAGAAGAATGTTAAATGCTGAAATTATAATGTTTTCATGTGGTTCGTTTAGATTTGGCAAGCAGTAGAGCTCTTGGATTCTCGTGTGGTTCCCGTCTTCGGATAAGTTCGCCATTATGACTGTTTTCTTACTCGGTATGAAAATATTTCTGGGCCCGTAAAATAGGCACTTCCAACAACGTCTTATCGCCACAACCTGCACTCTGTGAACTTCAGAGTGTTTAATTTCTCCTGAAAAAAAATAAGATTTCAGTGTTAGTGAATGGTCACTCTTTCGAGGCTGGTTTTGTAAACACCCGAGCAGTATTTTCTATCCAGCGTGTGCATTGACTGGAATAAATTGTTTTATTAAAAACGCCCCAAAAAACATTGCAAAAATGCGTTCTTTTACGCGTACACGAACCTTTTTGGTAGGTCAATGGTATATGAGCTACCATTGCTAGCTCTCAACCAATCAAAACTCAGGAAATGCAATATACCAGAGCAATATATCAGAACATCAGAAGCCTGCCTACTGCTGGTGTGTTTTCTAGGAAACAGATGCTGCAATTCGCCCAAGAAACACATCTCATAATTTGTAAAACTCAGATGCTTTTCATTGGAGATTCAACTTCTGTCCGCGTACAGAGTTGCGACGTTGTACTGTTCAAATCAGCCTTATTGCTATCCAAGAAGAACCTTGTAGCGAAGATAGTACAACTCCTGGTGCGAATATATAACAGTAGATTTCGATCGATGCCATGACAGTCGTGAATTTTATGTTACATTTTAGCTTGCATGTGCGTTTGCTGCGTTAATTTGTTTACATTTATTGGGCGACAAAGAAATGATATTTGACATTCTCGTCTTGTCATGAGGTTTGTGATTATTTGGCTACTGCTACTACTTGTCGATTTTTTAATGTTTTGGCTGACAATTAATCAGTGCAGTCCACAGACTGCTGTTTTAAGTGCACCGTCTGCAACTTTAGGAGTGTATCGAAGGCGTCGAACGCACTCCTAATCTTTGATTATTACTAGTCATAGTTAAATTTAGCAGTTAAAGCGATCTTCACATAGCGGTTAAATTTATTCTCTGACGATTTCTTTGCCTAACTTGAAAGACTTTATACAGTTACTTCTTGTTTTTCTGTACGTTCGGAAACATCAAGAAGGCTGTATCGGATTCTGTTATGGTGTGCCATGTTGCCGTAGTTAAACTTAGCAGTTAAATCGATCGTTGCATTAAGCGGTTCAATTTACTTTCTGGCGATTTCTTTGCTAAACCTGAAACTTCTTGTTTTCATGTACATTTGGAAACTGGGCCAGCGCTAGCGATTCTGTCGTAGGCCCTAGTAATCGATCTTTGCGCAGCGGTTTAATTTATTCTCGGACGATTTCAGGACATTTCAAGTTCTTTGCATACCTTGAAAGATTTGGAAAACTGGTTAAGCACTTTCTAATCTACAAAATGCACCGACCCATCTTTCTTCTTTTTCAACCAATAAAATGACTATGTGCCTAAACTCGAATGAGCTACGTCATTTTTTTTTGCGACGAACCAAATTACCCTAAAACGTAAGAAACCTAAAACTAATAGTTTACTAAGAAAGAAAAAAAACAAAGGTGATACTAAACCAAAAAGGAGCAAGGATGGTTAAGGATGGAGAAGATTGAGACGGATTGCAAAATAGGCTAAATTTTTCAAAATGCACAAACCGTGACGTAGATCCTTCAAGCTCAGCTATAACCCACAAACGAAGCGGCTGGTAGATTGGACATATTTTCAGCATTGTACCTTTGAATCGTACTTTGGAAATGTGCAATAGAACAAACAGGAACAAATCAGGCTGAAACACGGCTTTCAAGATGAAATGGAAGGTAATTTTTAACATCATGTATAAATCTCGCGATTTGAGAATGAGTGAAAATTGACTCAAAGATCGAGACAATGAATCTAATACAATACCCGTGCAAAAAAGCAGCCATCCTACGGGCCTCTTTCATATACATGTTGCTGCAGAGCAACTTCGAGGCTAAATTCTAGTTACAATTTCGAGTTGGATTTCGAGATGAATTTTCGAGTTGCATTTCGAGTGGTATTTTCGAGTTCCATTTTCTTAGTTGGGTCTTAGAGTTTCCAAAGTGCAACTCGACAATTCAACTGTTGAAGTCTTAACTCGGTACTGAAGTATGCAATCTCAGAAAAAATTCTTAAACCTTTCACCTGTAGCATGCAAGTTTTCTGTATTCAGATTAGATGCACACCATGACTGATGTTCATTTTGCCAATTTGAATGTCGTGTAGTTAGCCCACAGGCTGGTAGGTCCAAACCGACACATTTTCAACAAGGTATCTTGGACTCTTGCTTTTAAAATGTGCAATAGGTTGAAGCATTTTCAAAATGAAATGGAAGGGAATTTTATCTCAATGTTATAAATCTGGCAACTATATTTCTACGATGAGATTAGATTGAGATTGGTAAACGCACAAGGACAATTCCGTTTATTTAGGCATATATAAATCACTTTTAGCAGCTGTCATAATAAATTATTATGCATCTCTCCCGGCTACAACTCCCAGAAAAAAAGAACGAATTGACATAAAATAACAGATCTTATGGACTTGTGACAAGTTAAAAGACAAACAACAATCACTTCTAACCGAACAATCATCATCAGAATCATCAGCCCCAGTCTATCGTCCAATCAGAATACACTTCTGCTAGCCTGTACATATTTCCCTGAAAGACTGACAATCGATAATATTAATATTGCTCCATTATTTTATTTTTGATTTGTTGTAGAGTTTTCGTTTCTTCCTCATTGTCACCTCTGAATAATTACACTTTTTGCATTGTTTTTAAGACATGCTGGTCGAGTCCAATCCTAACCAAAGTTAGTCTGCAGATGCGGACAAAACACCACTCTGCTGATTTAGCTTGTATAGCTGGTATGTTTTTAAGAAATAAAGCCTCTGTTGATGAGTCTTTACGTTCTGAGTAATCTTTCGTTCACGAGAGTAGAAAATCCGAACCGGAGGGAAGGGCTCTATCAGTTATTCGACGGAGAGAAATGGTTCGATATTGATATCAGATCGCAACGACATAGAAACGTTCCTTTTATTTCGTTTATGAAATCGCTTCTGTATAAAATAGCAAAATAGAGAGGCTCCGGCGACAATTTGGTCTTCATTTCGCGCCACAAAAAAATTGACTCAATACTATACATACCGCATAAGCCATGTCTATTCTTTATTTCTGTGATGAACTGGAATAACTTTTAATTTTAAAGTGCCCATGAAATGATTTTTTTTGTTTGTTTTCTTGCAGTCTGCTATATTCAAAGAACGAAAATAACTATTATTTCGAGTAACGAAACTCTAAAAGTCGTTTTTTCGCCTCTCAAAGATGACTGACCAATTCCGCTTCAAAAGTGGTTCTTACTTTATGGGGAGACTGGGGCGAGATACGGACTTGATGACGTAGAAACGTTTGCATCTCGTTTTGTTGACACGTGAAGCTCTTGTAAATTCCTTAGTGAAGCGTGGTATTTCGCTGTTGATTTCCTCGGAGTTTTCGTCTTTAGAAATGTCAGACACTGACGAATTTGTTTCATTCTCGGAATCTGAAGATGACAGAGATGTTTCAGAAGACTCCGATTCGGATGAAATGGTTTTCTCTGGTTTAGTTGAACCATACGAAGGGGAGGCACTTGCGCACTCGAGCGACGACGAAGAAGACAATGAAGTTGAAAGAATATTTTTCCACGAGAGTTAATCTTGACTAAAAGCAATTAAACTAAACAGCTTGCAGCTGCTGCTTTACATACTTAGCTATTCTTTATTCCTATAAATAAGAAATGACCGAAAAGTAAACAGTCCTAATGGAAGTGCAACAAGTTAAGCCGAAACGTTAAGAAACATTACGGCTTTATCTTCACGACTTAGCTCGTTAAATGGATAAATGTTCCTACGTTTCCTCATAATCGAGAATGGTGACATATCTTTAATTTTTCAACTTTTTATAGTTTGGTGTTAAAAAAGTATTACAAAAAAGAACTAGGTTGTTAATTAATCGTAATGTATGACTTCGACATCACGTACGCGGAGAAGATGTTTAGTCAATGCGCTTCATGCAGTGTGCTTTTATCGTAAACCAAACACATTAAGTTGTTCCTTTTGATTAATGCATTATTCCTACGGCCCTATTTCATGAAAAAATATACATTGCATAACCAACTTTTATGAAATATAGCTTGAAGTGACATATAATCAACACACCCATGTTGTTTCAGTTGACTACATAGTTTTAAAACCTTAATCTCTTCTCATTTTTAACCAAAAAACCTGAAAGACGGAAAACTATATAAAAAAGGAATGCGTGTCTTAACACACTACGTTAATAAAACAATTTTGAGGTGAAAAATTTTCTAGACGAAGCCTAGGCAGAAACAAGCATTGAACGCAGGATGGGCCCAGAGTTTCCCCACAGTTAAAAATTACCTTCTAGTCGTGTCGCTGAGAAGAAATGCTTTTAAATATTGCATTTTCCTTTTGAAATTTTGTAAGAAAGGGCCTAGCTTTTGAGTTAACAACTAGGTAAAAATTCGTATTATGCCCTAACTGCGGGTGAGATAAGTCAAAATTGTACTTTCTTTTGAATCAATATACAAGTTTACTTCGCGACCCTGCAACGTCTATCATCGCTTTGCTGCGTGCTTTTCTCACTTTTCTGTTGAGCAAAGTTCCTAGTTTAGGTTTTTCCCTAAAGGTACACTTTCTCGTCTAATACGGGCAATGACAGAATGACTCACTAAAACCAAGAAGTTGTTTTAAGACCAAATGCAAAATGTTAAGTACCTGTCTTTTTTTTATTTATTATTATTATTATTTAGTAGGAAAGCACGTTACTTACAGGGCAGAACAAATAAACAGACCTGTCTTCGATCCAATGCTTGTCTTGTCCTGGGAAGTCTGCAGTCATTTCAGTATTCTCAGGATATAAATTAATAATAAACAATTTGCAATGACTTACACAACTGCTCTACGAGGACTACGAGTTCGATCCATAATTTGAAAGTTTTCGTATTAACTTTGGTTCACCTGAGGCGATTTTTGACTAATTGATAAAATTCAGGATTGTATTTTCTTACGAGGATATCTATTATACTTCTTCATAGACCCTTCTGATTATGAATGAATATGACCAGTACCACTGCAGATTTTTCAGCGAAAAGATATCCTTTTAAGTATAAGTTTAGGTAGAGAAATCGTCTTCGCGTGATAAACTGATGTGCAGCTTTAATTACATCCCAGAACTCATCAATAATTACCAATCAGATATCAGGCAGTGTGTCAAACCTCATTTACGCGCCATGCATGAGTTATTGCAGGGGGCACATGCGTAGACGGAAATAAAATAGACCTTTTAATGATTTCATCTTGTGTGGGTGACAAAAAAGGTAGAAATGTAAATATATTGGAAAAGTAGGGAATTTAATATCTACCAATCATGGAAAATCCTAATTCCGAAATATTTGTGAATTAAAAACTGAAGACACTAGGTAACAGAATTTGCTGGTAGAATTAGCCTATCTGGGAAAGCCTCCATTAAGTTATAAAGAGGCTCAGTTCCTGGAAACTTTTCTGACATTTAATTGTGTGGAGAAGGTCAGAACTAAAGAATGTCATTCATTGCTTCTCGATTTGCAACACAGCATTAACGTTGAAAACCTGAGTTCCAATCAAAATTTCTGATCATTTAACTCCCAACCCCCACCAAGATGGCGCCGAAAACTGTGAAAATGCCTTGCGATTAAACTTTGATTAATTTGTTCACATCCGCCACTTGAAGTGGGGGGACTGCAGTGCACGTACAATGGAGCACGTAGGCATAATTGAGTTGAAGATTCCTCACACCGTGAATTCCAAATTTTCGCGTCAAACATGAAAGACGAAAAGGGAGTTTAAAATACGACACGCAGCAGAGTATTTATGGCGACGTTCGAAATCTTTGGAAATGTAATAAAACATTCTCTAGAGTGTTTGATGCATCTTTTCAATCACAATTTAAACGACCGAGTTATATCAACGTAAAAATCCATATCCAAACGACTGTCTTTAAATACTGTTTGAAAACTTTCACTCCGATATAGTATAGTCCAAGTTTTAAGTAACCGCTCATAGTCTTTGCTTGCTCCCACCCAAGTTTCAAATATTTCTACGCAACACAGACTTGATCTAAACAATGTACATCTGCTGAAACACAGCGAAAATGTGAATCAGCAGTCTTTACGTAATTTGTAAGATGACTCAATAACTGATATATCGCGTTCATCCTGTTTTAATTTGATAGCTGTGGTGAGTCAGCGAATGTGGATTTGTTCCCTAAAGAGCCATTCGTTATTATTGTCATGATCCAGGGCAGCCTGAACTGCCTTTTAATCGTTTTACCTCAGTTTCTTTTAGTCCTAGCTGCTCTATGGTCGGATGACACTATCCACCAGATAAATCATTATCCTGCGGATAGTGTTGTTTGTTTTGTTAACAGTTATGCCCTAACGATTTTTCTACCCTTTGAACGTTAACAACTGGACCACTGGACCCCAACGAACAACTTATGTCAGTTCTAATTAAAAACGAAAGATTATATTCTAATTTACCAAACTTCTTTTAAAATTAGAATTTGAATTTTGTTCAAATAATTACCAAAGGTTGAATATAAAAGAGTTTTGTAGACGCCCAGCTTGTTCTGTTGGAAATCATCGAATCTGATTGGTTCTACCATTGACGCCTTTTTGCAAATAGAACAATCGCACACGCATTGCTCTTAAAAGGAAAAATTCTTTCTTGTTTTGTTTTACCTTTGGCTTTAAAAGATTATAAGCTGCTGAATACGATCTTTTAGAGAGTTTAATACTTAAACAATTGGATTACTCGTTTCTTTACGAGCTGGTCAATTTGATACATATGGCGCCTCGTTGACTATACGCTCACGCAAAACTCGGGTTCGTCTAAATAGCGACTTTAATTAATTTCTCTTTAAGTATTTTTCTCTTAATAGTATGCAGCGAACTAGTTTAGTAAAATGGTTTTGTAAAATAAACGAGAGATCCCCAAATTTATTGTTGCTGTGTGGTGTTGTGTTTCGGTTTATTGATAAAAGATGTTTAAATGAATAGAAATTTTTGTGATGAAAGTGACTTAGAAGTAAGCGAGAGACGGCGTTTAACTACATTAACGAGGCTCGATGCAGTTTTTTTATTTAGCCTTAGGGTGGTGGTTTCGATCTTAAAGTGCAATTAACCGCAAAATATTTTTTCGCTACAATAAACCTTTGCAGCAGTTCGAAACACGTTACACCCTTCGTTTCTCCTTTTTACCAAATACGGACTATTTATAGCATTAAAAAGCTACGAAAAACTGTACGTTATTTGGTTCACGGCCGAGTCAGAAGGGGCGTGGGTCTAACCTGGGTTGACGTCACAAACTGATTTGCATGCCATCAAGTCTTTGTAAAAATGCATGCAAATCAGTTGTGACGTCTACCAAGGAATAGACCCACCCCTTTCTGACTCGGTCGTGAACCAAATAACTTATCAATTTTTAATGCTATAATTCACAGTCCGCATTTAGTAAAAAGGAGAAACGAAAGATGCAATGCGTTTCGAACTGGTGCAAAGGTTTATTTTAACGCAAAAATATTTTGGGGCTAGGTGCACTTTAAGCCAATCATCGATGTTTTTGCCAAACTGCATCATGACTGCAAGGGAAGATTTTTTATTGTTTTACACTATTTACAAAAATTATGACTTTAACAGTATTTATAGAAAATACATATTAAAAGAAGGAAAAGAAATATAACAATAAATAGTCAAAATAAAGTGCGCTCAGTGACCAAAGTAGCATAGGCTTTCGTGTTGGTCACTGACACGTACAAACAATAGGACAAAAGAAAATAGTGCTTATCAAACAACATATATAAACAATAAACGTGGAAAAAGATGGCAGATGGTAGGTAAGCTATTAAGCACATTATACAGAAGACACGAGTAGGATTGAGTTTTTAAAAGGTATAGTTTGTATTGCTCGTAAAAGGAAGTGCAGTGCAGTGCAGTGTAGTAAAGAATCTGTCTTGGCTAGTTGTTAAGAAAATTGCGACAAATAGAGTTCGGTGAAGCGCCACAGTGGAGGCCCTATGCTCCCCGCAGGCGTGATAACGAGAGAGGTCATCATGAATTATGTTGGTAATGTAGCTAAGTAATTAATAATAAGTGTCTTCTGCAAATAATAGAACAATGATAGCTGTCTGTAGGCACTTAAACCTGTTTTTCTTTCTTCTTTACTGTTGTGTGATGATATATTTGTCGATTATTTGCCGGTTTTCTATTGGTTATTTTATCACTTCATATCCAACGCGGGTTCATGGAATAATTGTTAGATATTGTTACTCACTTAATTACTGACTCAGTCCCTCACTTACGCCCAGACTTCCTCAATACTTCATCAATTTAATTTCTTACAAACTTATTTTTCTGTGTCAATTAAAAAATCGTCTGATTAAATTACGAGTGTCAAAAGTGACAAAAAAAGTTGCAATAACTAAGGGGAAAAGCTTGGATAATGACATCAAGCAAATATTCAAATATAAATTGCTTTTTCTGTAACAAGTTAGTGATACCTTTAGTTCCCAACTGAAAGAGATAATCACGGTGTCAGCAGTCTTTCAATATTGTGACTTCCCCATCCATCTTAGTTTAAATATAGACACGTGTGCTTTGTTTAATAGCAGGTATAATAAATTTCCTCATCATCGGACTTCCGGAAACACGTGCTTAAGTGGGAGTAAAATTCAATATTGATGACCAATAGATAACACTTACAAACATTAAAATAGACCTAATGCTTCACATTTGATTGCTATGAAATATGTTTCCTTGTCACTGAAATAATTTGTTTATGTGCAGGTGCTGAAAGCGTCAGTGTTTTAATGTGAGAGAAACCAATTGATATTCAGCACTTCCAAGTATACCCTATTTTTATTTCAAATCTTGTTTTGAAGTACTATATATAGAACATGAGAACTGTACATTTTTCATGTCCGGGGTCAGTTTTTTTTAAGAGTAAGATTCATGATTGTGAAAATACTATTGGACGGCGGAAATAAATGAGTGTCTGGATAAATATTAAAATCACGGAAAAGACAAATCTGAATAGGGCTGTGTAGGGCGGCCGTGTGAAAGAATATTGACCCAAGGTATCGGACAGTACAGAACAAAATCATCGATCCGATATTCTCCCGAGCAGGTTTGGCCAGCAACAGATTTATTAGACGACTTTAAAATATTGAAAAATAGCTGTATCGTAAATACTCTTCACCTTTGGCCATCGTAGCTTGATAAGAAATAACACGCAAACTGCGATGATAAACATGACGACCAGTCCGATATTGGACCAGTGTTAAAGCACTCTGTTTGTTTGATTTTGGTTTTATTACAAAAAACATTTTATATATAAGAAAGTGTAGATTTTGGTCAGAGCTGAACATTCATAATTGTTTGGAATAATTTTGAGTGTAAAGACAAATTAAAAGTGGAATGGCAGAAATTTTATTCCGAACCGATATGTACACGCTTACGTCAGGAATGGATTTGAATAAAGATTGATTTTTTTGGTGAATATATTGGCAACAAAGGAATAATAAATTAAGTTCGTTCTCGTCCTCATCTAAGCCTTCGGTACATTTTTTATGTCATTAGCCTTTTGCATTTGTCAGGCTGAAAATGCCAAAACATAAGTAAGAACATTATAAAAATGTAACTATGTTCCCATGAAAGGGTTTTAATAAACGATGCTAACTGTATTAATTTCGACTATGTGTTACGTAGTTTAATAATTATATGACGTTCGTCATGCGAGGTCGACGACGTCTGATTAATTAAAAATGCATTTAAATTTTTCTTTACGAATTTCACATTTTCAAACAGAAAAACGGAAATTTAACCGAAAGGTTCACGTTCCTCAAAGTACTCAGAATTTGGTCATTTCAAGTTGTTGTTTTGCAGAGGACGGCAAAGAAATGTGCAAAGATTAATTTATAACGCACGTGCAGAGCTATTGTACTGCTAATTAAATCTTTTGTTCTCGTTGACTTTGCCGTCGTGGTTTGCTTAAGCTCCCTATTAAATAATAGTAAGACCTTGGATTTCTAAATAAAATGTCTCCAACAGCCACGTCATGTGTTAACGGGATTTTTGTTAGGGTGTCGTTTTTGTTTGGTTTTAATGAAGTGTACTTTGTTCAGTGTGAAAAATATGCTATAATGTTGTCAGTCCGTATCTTTGTTGATGATCTATGATTGAACAAAGATTGATTTACTACGTTCATATTAAACTTTACCCATTTTTCACTGTTTGGAGCTATCGTTTTCATAAGACTTCTAAAAGCGACAAAACCCTGAATATGTTTTTCTAAATAAACTAGGCTTATTACATTTTATTTCGCTAGTATTTTTTACAATTGGGTACCTCATGTTAATAATTAAAATAGTTTTGAAACTCTGTCGCACAAATAATCGATTCAAAATAATATTATGTTCACAATGTTTCAGCTTGGCAATTAGTGCTAGTTTAACAGGATGATTTTTTCTTTCTTCTTTTAGAAAGAGGTTCCCAGACGTACGCAAAATAGGACCAGCGGCATACTTGTAGCCTGGCATGTTCTGCAACAATTTGCTAATTCGCGAAGAATTAGATTTGGTCTGTGCAATATCTACAGGACTCGAACTTACCTCGGATTTTCGTTAAATCTTTGTATCAATGGCTTGTCCGATCTCAATTTGAAAGAAAAATCTACAGAATTGGAAATGAAATAAGTCGTCAGTTGAAATCTGCATCTTCATGTTCCTTCCTCAGGACAAAACTATCAAGCTTCAAACTGATTTTACCCAACGTTCTCTGGTAAACATCCCGAGAGCTGGTATTGACCATACTGAGGGTAGGCAAGTATGCCCTTATGCTGAAAACGTGGCTGACTTTAGCGTGTTTGTTTATGTCACTTTGATTCGATGATTAATGGTTACATTTAATTGGTGACTTCAATTCCGTCTTTCTTTTATCTTAGGCGGGTTACACGACAACTCTTTCACAACCTTGACAACGGCGATGGTTTCTGCAAGAATCTTGGTAAATGCGCCCACATACTACAGGCAAACAGCCTGAAGAAAGCAAATATTGTTTTATGTTTCTCTCCGCGGGCTATCCAATTGCATGGTGGGCTTTATTTTGTAGAGACACTCTCATGAACATCACTGCGAAAATTCAAATGCCAAATGAAATAACATATCTATGTTTATGGAAACCTAAAAATCAACAAAACTTTTTAATCCCAGCTGGGCGATAGCTGTCGACGCTGCTTTAATTTATACTCCTTCTGGATGGGAAGCTAGTTGGGTCAGGCCACCATATGTTACTATTCAGCAGGCCCCAAATAATTGGTGCGCACGCTGCCATTAATACTCCAGAGTGGAAAGTGGCACTGTGTCATGCCCCAAAACACAGCACAATAACTCAAGTCTGCGCACTAACCATTAGACCACCACGCCTACTAGCTTTGTTAAAATGATGATGCTCTTTCACTGTCATTACGAAGGAGATATTTTACTAGCTGACATGAGGTCGGTTTTGATCACAATTAGGTTGATATAGCAGCAGGACGGGATCGTCCTGAGGAACAGGCTTTTCTGTGCGCTCTTCCTTCCTCTTACTAAATCGGTCTATAATAGAAAAGTCTTCCCAGCTCTATTTCAAGGCGAGTCTAAGTGCAAAATCTTTGTAATGAAAATGCGTTTTCATTCATATGGGAAGCAAAACTAATTACCATCACAAAACTTTCGCACTTAGACTCGCTTTGAAATAGAGGCTCAAGGGAACTCGGAAATGGCCAATGCTATCTTTAGTAGAAACAAAAAGCAAACTGCGGTCACAAACATGACAAAACAACGCATGTTGTAAAAGCTTTGATTCCAAGAGCTTAACGTTTCGTATGCTTCTACATACATCATCAGAAGTATAAAACGGTCAGCTACATTACAATAAATTTAAACGAGAAAACTAGTACCCAATAAGGAAACCGGTAACAAATAAGGAAATAAATAAATGAAAATAAACAGACTAAAATTCTGCTGGAGCGAAAAAAAATAACATAAATGGCTAGCAGAGAAGAGGTTTCTCACTGCCAACATTTTCATTAAATGCTGGTTGCAAATCACGAATCAATAATGTTTCTTTAATTTTATAATTTATATCAGATCGACCGTTGGCTAAAATGTCAAAGTGATTCCATTTTATCCTGTGGCCTGTCTGGGTCATATGGTCTGGAAAGGCAGAAGCGTGGTTAGTAATCGTCATCATAGTTATCTTGATTTTGTCTGCGTATATAAGAAATGAGCTACGGCTGCTAGGTCAAAAGTTTGACTCCGTTTAAAGACCAAACTGCATCTGATCAAATTCAAATATTCGAAACTGTCCTATTTTAGTGTCAGCAACACAAGCCTGACGCTGTTAATTGAATCCTAAAGTTGCGTTTAATGGATTATTTACCCAACTTTGTTTTGCTGTTTCAATAATAACAGGTGCCACGCATTTTGGCAGCAATGCGTGGTACTATTATCTGCTCGAAATGCAAATCAAATTTCCTTTCTAGTTTAACATTCAAGCAGGGTTAAGGACAAATCGCGGTCTTTTTTTGTCAAAGCCCTTCCAAAGATGAAAACTGATGAAGGGTCCATTAACTAAATTGACCTTAAAATAATAAAAAAAATGACGCCAGTTTTTCATGCGTCTGTCTCTTATTCATATGAATAATGATTCAGAAAACTGAACAAGCGTAGACTGTTTTAAAATTCCTGAGTTTCGACAACAACCGGAGTTGAGAGTTTACTAAAACAACTATTCCATTCGCGCTTGTTTGATATGAGATGATATAGGTTATTTATCTCCTCATATCCAACGCGCGCGCAAGGAATAAAATTTTGTTTAATATCCCACGAGTGACTTGATTTTTCCGTATACAGAAAACATATTCTGATTGGTTTCTTGGCCCTAATTTTTACTTGGAATGGGAATTCCAGGGATGGTTTTCGCGCTACCGGTTTCGGTCGGCACGAGAGCCAATGGATCAAGTAATCTTGGATCGAGAACTTGAGAGCTTGATGGTACCCAGTCCTCGTCTTGATTGGATCGCCTGGCACGCCTGGGAGTATTCGTGAGCTCATTGAAAATTTATTATCACCAAAAATGAAAGGAACAACAGAGAGAAGTTGAGTGTTTATGATGGCTTATGGTATAGATGCGTTTTCCTTTCTCAACAGGAAATTCAAAATCTTAATTTTATTCATTTTTGGAACTATTTTAGTTGGTAAGTGAAGCGATTCTGTGATGCTCGATATTGAAGATCACACGTGTAAATATTTCGTTACGTCTACTTCTACACCGAAGCTCGTTTCCTGATACATGCAAGCCATAAATTGCCCCTTGTCTATCGATTTCTAGTAAGCTGGGCTACAGTCAATCGTAACAGAACAGTCGTACAGAATGAACGGAGGTAAGCACATTTTAATAATAACATTGCTTATAGAAGCTGTGTACACGCGCCACATCAATATCAACAATAAGTTGAACATATTCCACTTGCTGGCTTGGTGCGCTACAAATGTATAAACATGTATAAACAATAATGGCATGTGCTTAACGAGTGGAGGAGTAGTTTAAAATCACTGATGTACTAAATACTGTGTAGATTTAAATGAAACCTTAAAGGCCATTTGCAGTCCGCACTGCGCAATCTCCGCCTGCAATGTTTATCAAGCCTCACACGACGAAATGTAAACAAACCAAAATGAAAATTAAGGATAAAAACTTACCTTTTCTGTCATTATTAGCATCCGATATACTTGCAAAACAATAATAAAGAGTAGTCGAACCTCGACGATATTCTAAACTGACATTTCAGCTCATTCCAAACAAAACGACCCGTAATGGCGGACTCAAAAACTTCATGTATGCAGTTACCGAAGTGTAACGTATCACCGAATTCAAAACACAAAATGTAAACAAATCACGAGACTGCGCAGTACGGACCGGATATATTCTAGCTGCCTCAAATTTTGTGGTTGCTGTGACGTCTTTATAATTTGACTGGCCCATCAAATAGTAGCGTCGCATTGGCTGAATTCGAAAGATATCTAAAAAGTATTTTAGACATTTCTTTTGTATCTTGTTGGGTTGGTGTTATAAATGATTACATGCGCTGTATGGCTAGAGCTTGAAGTGTGCTTGCCTATAGGATGTATATGCTGGGCTTGATTTTCAAGTAATGTCAATGCACAACTGGCTGGCAAATGGAGGCAAAAGTACAGCAAAGACAGCTGATCTAAAAGCCTTTAATAGACCTCTTTAGCTTCGTATGTAAATTGCCCATTTCAGATCATGTGATGCTCTCCAGGGAATTTGTCCTTTGTTTATCTGTAAATTATTCAATCATTTTCAGGTATATTTGTTTTTGAATTTGAAAGAAATAATTCTCAAGGGTAACATCACATGGTCTGAAATGGGACAACAAACAAACCAAACTAAAGAGGTTTATTAAAGGGGCACTGTCACGGATATTTTTCGGCCACAAAATTATGACTAAGTTCTTTAACCAAACAGGAAATGCTGCAAGAACATTAAAAGAAAGAAAGAAAGAGAGTCGCCGTAAAATAATTTCTTCCATTTTTCCAAATCCCAAGGACAAAACTTCAAAACGTCAGCCTGACCTTTTCAAGTTGAGATTTAAAGGTCCTGAGGATATTGCAGTGATATCACTCCACATAAATTTCCAGTACATAGTACATGTAATTTTATCAAAACTTGACCACTGTTTGTCAAACAGACAGACAGACAGACAGCCTTTATTTTAGCACAATGATAATAAAAGCTATGCAGCTTATGGGGTCGTGCATAAATAGTAAACCTAAGGTTGTTGGTTGTAGGTTTCCATTGGTGTAAACATGTTTTTGGTCTGTTGAATTTTTTAAGTTATACTCGTGACATTGTCCCTCTACTCTCTCTACATGTAGCTCGAAACCATACAGGGAGAATAACCCTGGCTTTGCTCTATCCTAATATGGCCTTCATTCTCAGCCTTTTTATAAGCACTAGGAAATCTTTGATATCATTTCATGTACACATATTTAAGAATGTTCATGATTTTCTCAAGCAGAATATCCCAAAGAATGTTGGATGATTTGAAAAGAAATTTAGAAAAATTTAATATAGAGGTAAGGTAGTTAAAAGTGACTGAAATACTGTAAATCCCCCATTAAGCTATGGCCAACACCTCTAATAAACCCACAACCACCTTAAATTAGCCACCCCATGTTAGATAGGGTGGTAAAGTGATGATGTCAGAAAAACTAAATTTTTAAAATTATGGGATTTACTGAGATATTCTGAATGTACATGATGAAGAATGCCCACTTGGCAAAAACCAGCATCTTATTTCAATTTGGGGGTGAAATATTGGCCCTTTCATGCTTCAGTGACTCCATATAAATCCTTGTAATTTTGTTTGAAGCATGAAAGGGCCAATATCTCACCCCCAAATTGAAATAAGATGCTGATTTTTGTCAAGGCGGCACCCTTAAGGGTACTGAACAGGTTCGCGGGTCAAATTCGTTCAAAATTGTGATTTTCATTGTACATAAACTGTGTGCATTTTTCTTTCTTTTTCAAAAAACGGAAATAAAAAATTTTTTCTCAGTCCAAAGTTATTGCGAATTTCCTTTTGTGCGTGACTGTGACTTTGTGACTTTTGTGCGAGCTGTCAACACTGCTAGATCAAACGCGGGAAATTGGCTTCCAACAGAGGGAATTTCCTTTGCTCGCATCGCTATCTTCTGTCTTTGTACTACAGTTTTGGCTTGAGTTTTTGGATGGAGACAGAAAAGAACAGAAACAAAGCGAGAAAAAAGTCCTTGGGTTCCAAAGGCTGATCGGTTGTACCGTAAAAAGTAACCAGGGAATTTTTGCGAAACGTAGAATGCTGGCGGAAAGCGACAAATTGTCACTTATGTTTACGAAACTTTCTTTGCCGTATTTCTCGACACACTTTTAAAGCCAAACATGTGCTGAGTGACATGCAGTCATTTTACTTCGAATGGCCAAAATCCGACGCGAGTTTCATGCACTTATAAGCATTGTTCTATTTGCATTTAACTGACTGCAGCTTCTCTTATATTTAATTTCACCAGTTAAAACATTTCCACGACATTCTTGGTTCTATAATCGTTTAAAACAATGTATAGGTTTAGGCACTTCCCTCAAACTACGCGTGCATGAGGATCGTTTTGCGCAAAGCACCTGCAAACCTGTTCAGTAACCTTAATCATGTACTTTCTGAAGATCTTAATGAATCCCATAATTTCCAAAATTTAAATATTTTTGACGTCACACATTTATTAAGCCACCCCACCCCTCCTCCTTCAGAAAATACACTCAATGAGATGTCTCGAAAGTCCTATGCATGATTTATTTCATTCTCACCCAGAGCATCAGGGCACATGATCCTTCTGGTCTGCGCCAGGGATTGAGATCTCTGGCCACCTCAAAGACAGGAAGTCCATGATTCATAGACTTACTGTGAAATCTGACCAATCTGATTGGCTAAAAATTACAGAACGAGTACTCCGTGCATTCTCACCTATTTGGAGCGACCAGAGGTCTTGATCCCTATTTTCGTGGGCTCTTGGGAGGAGAATGGATTTATTCAATTGTCTTGGAAGTTACGTTGTAGGGAAAGGGTGAATGATTTACTGGTACAATAATTATATCTTACACTTCATCATTGGCATTGATTGTGTATGTAGAAATTACAGATTGATGCTTGAATAAAGTTAACATACCCTAATGTATCCTGGTTGGACCCAGTAGTGTATATCAAGCAGCATTTTGCAAAATTAATAAGCCACCCCCAACTTTTATGCCATTACCCTCAAAAGTACCTGAAATAAATTTATAAGCTACCCAGGTGTGTTAATACAGGATTTACAGTAATAGTGTGGAGTAAATTGTTAATGTTGATCTAAGGAATAGTCTACATCAGGGTATGGTTATTGCCCAACATCACCGGGGGTCGTTCTTAAAGTGCACCTAACCCCAAAATATTTTTTTCGCTAGAATAAACCTTTGCACCAATTTGACACGCATTGCACCTTTTTACCAAATTCTGACTATTTATAGCATTCAAAAGTTACGATAAACTGTGCATTATTTGTTCCATGACCGAGTCAGAAGAGGCAAGGGTCTATTCCTGATTTGATGTCACAAAATGATTTGCATCACATCAAGGCTTTGTAAACATGCATGCAAATCAGTTTGTGACGTCAAATCTGGTGATGCACAGTTTTTCGTAGCTTTTTAATGCTATAAATAGTCAGCATTTGGTAAAAAGGAGAAACGAAACGTGTAACGTGTTTTGAAAAAATATTTTGGGGTTAGGTGCACTTTAAGATCAAAACCACCACCCTAAAGCTAAATAAAAAAACTGCATCAAGCCTTGTTAATGTAGTTAAAACTCTGTCTCTCGCTTACTTCCAAATCATTTTCATCACAAAAATTTCTATTCATTTAAACATCTTCTATCAATAAACCAAACCACAACACCACACAACAATAAATTTGGGGATCTCTAAGAGCAGATGCTACATGTACGTAAGTTATGAACGAAGGCTTTTTAGTCTTTCTTTAATCTGTTTGAATGCTTTAATCCGTTTGAATGCTATAAATAGCCAGAATTTGGTAAAAAGGAGAATTGAAAGGTGCAATGCGTTTCAAACTGGTGCGAAGGTATATTTTAGCAAAAAATATTTTAGGGTTAGGTGCACTTTAACCATCAATTTGCCATTAATTTGTTACTAAGGACGTTTTCTGACCATCATAATATATTATTTGAAAACCAGACTTCCTACACATGAGATTTTGTACTGATTTGTTCCATTAGAGGGTTGTTCAAAAGTTTCAAATTACAGCCTTATTTGACCAGTCATACTTGATTGACTTAAAGTTTTTACAGTAACGAGTGTAGCATATCATGTAACAGTCTTGTCTTGTGACTGACATACCCGTTGTGGCCCTTGAATGCCTGATTGAAAAATTGGAATTTAGAAGTGTTGATTTTTGTGGGCAGAGGAAAACCAGAAAACCCTGAGAAAAAAACCTCGGAGCAAGGACAAGAACCAACAACAAAATCAACCCGCTGCTAGGATCAGTAATGTCATAACAACATCACTGTGAGAAATACGTGTATAATTGATGTGGTAATCTTTGTCTTATGCGCAAGTCAAAATTGATCATTTCATCTTTATCATTTATTCAATGAGCTGAATTTACATGTATCATATTATGTAGATCACACTCATGTTGTTTCAGCAGTACTGAGCCTATAAGTATGTTGGACCCATGTCTAGTAAATGCCCCAGCTCACCAAGAGCTCTCCGTGGCTCAGTTGGTTAGAGCATCCGGCCATTATCTAGAAGGTAATGGTTTGAATCCTGTTTGGGACTCAGCTTGGTCATAATTGATCATTTCAATTTTTTTATTTAATCACCAAGCTGAAAATTCACCATGGACATATATTTATTTATTATTACATTAGTCGTGGTTATACACACCTTCCACCGAGGTGTCCCCATGGGAAAATTTGCTTGGGTTGGGATCAGCTTGAGTTTCCGATCAGGTTAAAATCTGTCGGTTACATTACAAATGATTACCCGAGGTGAACTTTTGCTTCTTATGCAACGATCTCAAAATTCAACATTTTGTCCAGAGAAGAATGTGCAAAATGTGTCTGCGAAATTACGTTTTGGTCATTTGCTCCAACTACTCCATTTATTTCATAAGCCTCGACGAATGCTGTCCCATGCTGGTTGGTTGCCGACCGAGATGTGCTTGGGTATTTCCCCGGCCGCAGAAGTGGCTCTAGCAACTTTTGAACATTCAAGCACTCGATTTCTCGTGAAAGTAAAACTTTCGAGTTTCTGGAGCTACATTTGAGTTTATCTGCCAATGTGTAGGGCCGGCAATGCAGCGGCAAAGTACTACAATGCGTGATGTTATTCCGTGATGCTATTCAGGCCATGCATGCTACTCGTAGTTAATTAAAAAAATGCTCCCAGCGTGTCTGCAGTTTCATGTTATTAACATTTGCTGTTTCACAATTGGTGGAACAGCTTTGTGATTAGATAAACCATAGATAAAGCCTACGACTTGCTTCTGGGAATGTCATGCGTAATTCTTTTGTTCTTTTTGATGTATCCATAGTGATTTCCCGTGGGCAGTTTCACTCTGGGAATATCGGTCACACACAAAACACTCCCCTTGGGTAAAGTCCTACTTTCCCAAGGAAAAAACGGCTAGTGGAACTGCAGCTATTGTTACTTTATTACACATATAAAACTACATCATTGCTCACCCTTTTATTATTAAAATAATAAACTGGGATATTAATTTCTTGATTTCAGACTTTTAATGAAAAATTGAAGCCATTGGACCTCAGAATTAGAAATTTGGAGAGCAAGTATGTGGGCAAAAAAATGTTGTAATTAACCAATCAATAACTATTTCTTGTAACTGGTTTTATGAAAAACTAGCCATGATGAAGTTGTATGTAAGCTGTTAAATTTTGCTTGTTTGCTAACATAATATTTTTTTATGTTAACAGGGAACGAAAATATCCTCCAGTTAAATATTTAGCTGAAAAAGATCGTAAAAGAATACTAGTAAGTCAGCTGTTCGTTATTGTAGAACTCTAAATCAGGCCTGTTCTCTAAGGGTGCCCAGGTGCCTCAGGCGATGTTCTTTTGCCTTTGGGCGACCAGATAAACTGACTTTTTTCGTAGAAGCTTTAGTGCTGGGTACCCTGGATCTCACTATTTGGCTCCTTGTAATTTTATTCGTTGAGCCTTGTAAATAAATTTGTTTGAGGAAATTGGCTATTTCAGTATGTTAAAAGGTTTAATGGCCATTTTTATAAAACCAGAAACACCTGTAGGAGGCCTGCACAGTAAATTGTTATTTTTGTTTTGTACTTGCCATTTTGGATTTAAAATATGCGGTCCACTGGCGAGGTCTGGGATGGGTGAAAAATTAAAATTCAGCAATTCTCCAGATCAATATCTGACCAGCCTCAAACAATAAATATTAAGTATACAGTCGTGACAAAAGGTAAAACTCTTGGTTTCATTTGGCCGTACAAAATGTACGTATACTGTATCTCTGCCACGTTGGGTGAACAGAATCAGAATGTCATATGCTGACTGGAAGTAAAACAATACTCTTATAGTGTAAAACCTGAATAGACATAAAATTGTCTACACTGCATTTGAAAATGTTTCTGAGAAATTTTCAATTGTTATATAATTATTTTGAAGACGGTGTCCATTTAAATGAAAAAATAAGCAGTAATGTAGCCATTTTCAATTTGCCTATCGATTGCTGGATACAGCTTTATATTAAAGGTGGCATTCAAATCCAAACAAAAATTTAAGAAAAATTTAATTTTCCATTTTGATGTCCCGTTTTGAAATAAAAACAATAAGAATTTGGCCATGTCAAGTTGTCATTTTGCATAATTATATTATTATTTCTCTCTTATTTCTCTCTTATTATGTATGCTCTCAGGAATAGAACCTTGAAATTGTCTCATTCCTCCTAAATGCCATCCTTATAGAATTCTGTCATTTTGTTAGGAGAAGAAATTTCTCAAAAATAAAATTAGAATTCTTCTGAAATAAAACTGCAATGTATTGTATTGTATTGGAGATTACTTCTGTCTTGAATCTGTCAATGAATGACTCTAAATTCTTACTTCATTTGGAAACATTTGGGCAAAATATAGCCACAAATTTCTTTTTCAATCTTTCTCCTTTCTGCTGAATATTTTTTGAAATTTGGATAGAGATTTTGCTTCAAATTTGGAGGTTTCAGTTTCATCCCTTGCCATAATTATTATAAATGTAATAAGTGTTCTGAGCAGTTTCTAAAGATTTCTAGGTTCTTGGCCTTGCACCAGCTGACATAGCATAATTTGTTTTCAGCTCCAGACCTCTTACAAGCAGATCACATATTTAAGGATGTTTGCACTAATTGTTTATGCACATCGTTACTGCACACACAGTCATGTCCCAATATCACCATGTAATGCATCGAGCACATGCGCTGAAGAAAAACCAAGGACCAAAAGCCTCTGCGTTAATTTTTCTTGTAGTTTACTCTCTTAAATGGTCGGTAACCCCTACGTTTTTTACAGAAACATATTTTATTTACCATCCTTGACAGATTTTCACAAAATGAACCAAAAAAATCGATGTGGGAATTTTAAAAATTTTCAAGTTTTTTGCCCACGCGACATTGAATTCTGCCATCTTGCGGCTGTAAGGCGAGTGAAACTATAGTCGCTAAATGTGCAATGTTTCTTTAAGGAACACTGCCACTTGAATAAATTCACTTAATAGGCGCACATAAGCAATATTTGGCAGAGAAAATTTCACTTCAAAGATTTATTTGCAATATTTTTGGGCTTACAGACACTGTAGTCATGTTCGCTAATTAACAAAACCCAATTTTCATTTTAATTTTTAGGGTGTTCTTCCAGGCATTTTATCTCCAAAACGAAATCGGTGACCCACAATATTTTTCACATATCTGACATTACTAACTCATTATCTTACAGTGGTGAAATTCTTCGCGCAAACGTCCTAAAATTGATGCGAGTGCTCCTTATACATGTCTCAATACAACAGAACGTCTCCTTGGCTAATATAATGCATATTGTTATAAAAAAATGATTCTGTGAATAGTAATTGATCTTCTGTGTTTACAGGTGACAGGTGGGGCAGGATTTGTGGGATCTCATCTGGTTGATGCTTTGTTAATGGGCGGCCATGAGGTACAGTATACAATCTCCTTTGATCACCACTGTATCAAGCTGCAGTGCTGTTGTAACTCTTACAATAACAGTTTGAGGGCTGTACACTAATCTTTATTACCGGTAGCAACATGATCTAATAATTAAAATAATTTATACCCAAACATGAATTACATTGGCCAAAATAGACCTCCCTGCCTACTATTTGATTGTTTTGAGTTACCGTAATTCAAGTTGGCTTCAAAGTAAGTTCTAGTACTAACAATACAGTTATTGTTGCATTATTTATATTTAATTTATTTACAACTGAATATTTCCACCAGCCAATGACCTTTTCGTATGGAAGGTAAAAGCATCTTGAAAGTAGATGGAGCCTTTTGAGGAGAGTAATAATAATAATAATAATAATAATAATAATAATAATAATAATAATAATAATAATTACTTAATTGACCACTCCCCATTGGGGCTTTTCAGGGCCAATGTAAACAAACATTGTAAATAAACATAACAGGATTAAGAATCCCAACAGGCAGGAGACTGACCAGTTGGCTATTTACAGGCGTAGCTGAGGAATTAAGTCGCGGCTACCAAGAACAACACCAGCTAGTGGTCAGAACGGGACTTGAACCTGTGACTTACAGATTTCAACACTCTAACCACTCAGCGACGCTGCCTCCTATATAGAGAGCAGAAAGAGGGGGGGGGGGGGGGAGGGAAGGTTAAGTAAAATAAATGTTCTGTAACTTAGATACATGTATGTACCAATTAAGTTGTATTTTCCACTGGCTGAGGAACGAAATAAGTGGAAAATGTTTTCTCACACACCTCTGGGGCCTGGGCCCGAGGGTCTATTTTTTGAGTCACGTGCTCAGTGTATTTTGTCAGTTGCTGTTTTGCTGTCCGCCATTGCTGACGTTTATTTTTGAGCCCCAGTTCCCACCCAACCCTTCATTTCAGTCGAAAACATACACTCTGTTGGTTAGATATTCTTTATTGAGATTGTCAGCATAGAGTCGTACTAAGCTTATGACTGTTGTTTAATACTACTGTATTTTGCCTACATTACGTATAATGCTAGGCGGTATTGGTTTGAGAAATAAAAGAGTCAGTTGGCGGCGGTCAGCTTGACTATGGCTCCCAGAGGTGTGTGAGAAGACACCATAAGAATTCACATCCGGCTGGTCAGTTAGAGATCTTCAAAATGATACCAGTTCCATATCATGTTGTTTTTGATTATAAATAATATGTAGTAATTTTATCATTGGTGTGATGTCGGATGACGTTACTGATGCAATAAAATGTAGATGTAGAAATCTTGCATTAATTTATTTTGTGCTAATATGCCTAACATTGGTGCATTTACTATCTGTTTTGTTACAGGTCACAGTTGTAGATAATTTTTTCACAGGAAGAAAAAGAAACATTGAGCATTGGTAAGAGTAATTATTGCTCGAAAGTCAATATTGTTAAGGTTGCTGAACAGGTTTGCAGGTGCTTTGCGCAAAAAGATCCTCATGTTTGTGTAAATTGAGGGAAGTGCCTATAGCCTATACATTATAGGCTAGAATGTAGTGGAACCAAGAATGTCGTGGAAATGTTTTTAACTGGTGAAATGAAAATAAGAGGAATGCAAATAGAGCAATGTTTATAAGTGCGGCAAACTCACGTTGGATTTTGGCCCTTCAAAGTAAACAATGACTGCATGTCACTCAGCACATGAATAGAGGGGATAAGTTTCTAAAGAAACTGTGGTGCTGCATCGGTGGGAAGTATAACAATATAACTTGGTTTTGTCAACTAGGTTGATAATGTGAATTGGCCACTGTACAGAGATGCGAGAGCTGACATTTCGAGCGTTAGCCCTTTGTCGGAGTGAATCAAGGAATTGTGGGTCGTGTGTGGTTTATATACAGAAAGATGGAGCTTTGCTATTGGTTGGTGCCTGGTAACGTGTTTGGCTTTAAGTGTGTCGGGAATCGTTAAAAGGTTAAAAAAAGTTATGATAATTCAAAGTTCGTTCACATACTTTTCTCGGATTGACACAGCATTTGGACTTGTATCTTCAAAACGAAAAACAAATAAACAAAAGCCCGACATGCACTTTTGCTTTTGCTTATTATTTAAATTGCTTTGAAATTATTTAAATCGTCTTTCATGAGGCCTAAATGGTAGATGTGGCCTTTGCAAGGCCAAGACCGTCCATACACAACCTTGACCGTGGTAGACAATTCCTGATAAGCCTTCCTCCTTCCTGGAAATATTTTTAAAATATGCACTGAGGAAACATACGACCTAAACAACATGGATATCTGCTTTCGGACAATGTATTGAATTTTTTCAGCGTTTATAACAGATTACAAGCAGAAGTAATTTTGCTGTGTTGCATTTATTTTGGTGGCAACACTTTCTGCACACCCGTAGTCTCAGTTTCGACAAAATCCATACTGGGCCGCCCCGCCCTCTAACAATTTTTTTGTAATCTCCCAGATTCTGGGAGCCACGTGACCAGCCTGTGCCAGGGTTTTCTTTTTTCACTCTGGGAGGACGGTAAGATGAGAGACCCTGGGAACAAGGTTGGATCAAAGTATCCTTTGAGCATACTCGTGAATTATAATGTGATAATTTCTTGCGAGTTTTGACTGTGATGGGGAAAAAACTGAAAACTTTCCGGCCCCTTAAGAGGAAAAAGATCATCAAAGAGTACAAGGGCTTCAAAAAAGGCGAACGAAAATCATGAGCAAGCCACCGATCGGGAAAGCGTGCTTTCTGAAATGCGGTCCCCTCCGGGGAAGCAGGGTATGTAACACACATCTGTAAATTATTTCTTTGTTATGATTGCTTTTCCTTCTTTTCAGTCCATGTACCGGTGTGTAGGAAGAACCTTCTAATATTCTTGGATTAAGAGTCATTGGATAGCAGTAGCGTATTGTTTCATGTATTGGCTTCAGTCTTGTGTTCCTTTATAATAGTATGAATTTGTCGCTGTTGTCGTGTGATATTTCAACAGATTTGTCCAATAAAGAACGCCTAGAATCCACCTTTTCTGAATCCAAATCTTCGCCTGGTTCAATGGAATTCTTTGATGTCTTTTGTTTTTTCTCTGCTTGCGGAAGCCTAGGAAAGTATCCGAATTAGCAGCAATATTTAGTGTTCCGTTTGGTGGTTGTGACAATTTGTCTCTTTCCGCCAGCATTTCTTCGTTTCACAAAAATTCGCTGATTACTTTCTATGGTACCACCGATCAGCCTTTGGAACCCAAGGACTTTTTTCTTGCTTTCTTTCTTTTGTTTTCTCTCTCCATCCTAAAGCTCCAGCCAAAACTGTACCACAAGGACAGAAGTGAGGGAGGCAAGCAAAAGAAATTCCCTCTGTTGGAAGCCAATTTTCTGTGTTTTTTTTTTATTTTTTATTGTTTTATTTTTTTTTTATTATTTTTTTTTATTTACAACACAAACACTACTTACATACTTTACACTGCTTCTTACACTACTTACATTACTTACACTACTTACAACACAGTACTATAATACTTATTCTTTTTTGAAAAAGAAAAAAAAAACCCAACAAACAAACAAACATCAAAAAGAAAAAGAAACATTGAAAAGAAGGTTACACTTAGCCTAATTACCTTACTCTTAAAGTGGTAAGAAAGCTATCGCATCACCTATGCAGAGAGTGGTCCACTTTGCTTCATACTTTTTATAGCAAGAGTTCTTAAAAGCGATGCTGGGGGTTTCTGATTGATTTCTTGTGAGATATAGATGGTATTTAGCTATAAGAAGATAGTGATTAAATGCGTGTAGGTTGGTGTTTTCGGGTTTGTATCCATAAAGGATTTCCAGACAATTAGGCTTAAAGTTGTCCGAGCGCTTTATATTCCACCATTTTATAACGTCATCCCAAAAAAGCTTAACTTTGGGGCACTCGCAAAACCTATGTAGGAGCGTTTCGTTTTCGCAACTGCAGTGCTCGCAGCACGGTGACTCTTTTATTTTCATTCTATGGAGTGATAGATTGGTAGGTATGATGTTGTGTATGAGTTTATATTGAAAGCTCCTCATTTTACTTTCAACGGTAACTTTAAATGTAAGTTCATAGATATCCTTTACGTTTGACACTAGATTTCTTAGAGTGGTTTCGACTATTGGCGGAGAAAAGGACTTCTCCGCAAACATCAAGCGGGCTTGTTTTGTGGAGACGATGTCATGGACATTGGTGTGTTTGGTCGAGCATTGTTGACAGCTCGACACCTTTAAAGAGTGACATAATGAGTCATGCAAAAAAGGGAATTCACAATAACTCCGGAGTGAAAAAAGATTTTGGATTTCTGTTTTTTTTGTAAAAGAAAGAAAACTACACACAGTTTATGTACACTAAAAATCACAATTTTTGAAAAATTTAACCCGCGAACCTGTTCAGTAACCTTAAACAGTGCTGTCAATAAGCACCAACAGCTGATGAAAAGTCTTGAATACATGTGCTTCACTCTACTTTGCTTGGAAACATTGGCTACTTTTTCCTAAATAATTCTAGAGACATTTTTAAAAGACAGTCGGCAGAGTGAAACACAGTGGCCGGTCAGTCTGCTCAAACTGGCTCCCTTAGATTTTTATCAAAACTCCTAATTGTAGACCTGACTGTCTATGTTCGGTGCACATAGCATGTCATCTTAAGGTGACTGAACACAGTTTCTCTGGGTGGTCAGCGGTATTACCCAACACGGCGTGGCTTTTAATCATTAAGGTAAACATCCGGCAGCAGCAAATAATCTCAAAAAGTGTCAACTGTGGTTTACAGTTTTTTGTAATGCCAAGAAGGGTAAATTGAGGCCAGCACATGCACAGTGCATTCAAAAATTAAATGGAATTTTCTTGAAATCCAGTCATAAGAAATTGATGATTTTTTGCATACTTTCAGACAATATTATGATTCAAGCACCTGAAGCATAAAAATAAAAATCTGACAGAGGAAATCAGCAATAGGCTTAGAATTAAGTAGAACATAATTTTTGTCTGTCAGAATTGCGTAAAGTTCCTGCCATAGAGATATCACAGTCTCATTAACATGGGGATTTTTAATAAAATCTAATGAGTGGATTTTCCACAAAATGGAAAAAAAATATTTTTGGGCAACATTTGATCTATTCCATTGCCATGGAAATGGCCCACTTTAAAAAAACAACTTCACAAATAAACTTAATCAGTGCTATTGTATAATATGATGTATGCCAAATATGGGCTCATCAGCTGTTAGCATTTAGTTGTGAGATCATGATGAAGTGCAGGTGCGCAAATCTTCCAAAACTGTGTTCAATAGGGCTTTGCAGGTTTTCTTTCTGGCTTTACACAATTTAAGATACATTTAAATTGTCCTAATGTACGTATTTTAAATTCACAGGCCTGCCTGCATGTACATGCATCTGAAAGAAATATCAGTCAATTAAAAAAAAGTGATTACTTTAAGACTATGTTCGATTTAATTTCAATGGGAGATTTTCTCTATGGTAATTAAGCACAGGGAATCATAGTAGCATAGGCGTACAAGCCGAGGGGGCCAGGGGGTTGCAGCCCCCCCCTCCCCCAGTTTCGAAAATTTTCGACATTTTTTGGGCAAAACGCTCAGGATTTGGGCAAAGAAAGGGCGTAGCAATTTTTGGGCAATTGCATACCGGTTTAATTCTAACGCATTCGGAAATTGTGTAATTTTTTCGAAGGTGCCCGGCCATACGCCTATGCATGGTAGTTTTATTCAACTTCACATATTAAGTCTCAGAGATGTTGTGTGCGTGCGTTACGTGCGTACTACTACACATGTACATTGTGTATAATCGTGGTTCCCTGTATGCAGGTCTCATAGGGTGAATGGGGAGTATTAAATCAAATTATCAAATTTAATGTACAGTGCATGGCTACTGTAAGGTAATAGATTGTTATAATACTGTATGTATCAAGATTGTCATGCAATTTTGTTTGGTTTTGCAGGGTTGGGCATGAAAATTTTAACCTTGTAAATCATGATGTAGTCGAGCCACTGTTGTTGGAAGGTAGGTTTGATATTGCAACTGATTATTCTTGCAGTGATCAAGTCCAGCATTTTGACAGTAGCACACTGTTCTGTATATCTACGTTTGTAGCAAATAAATACAAATATGGCTACCAGTTTCACCCAAAGAGTTATTCAAAGCTGATGAATGAAAATAAACTAAACCTGAATTCCACATTAATTCCACATTTTGTGATTCAAATTGCAAGGGTACTGATATGAGTGATATGAACTTTAGCTACCATTACAAGTCAAAGGCGACAGACCACAATCTCAATGTTGGCTCCTGCAAAAAATATCTAATTGCCATAACCGTTCATCAGTAGGATGAACAAAGATTTACCAAACTTTACGAACACTGCAAAGATTAACCAAACTTTACTAACACTGTTTGCATTTTTGCTTGTTTCCATTTTTGGCAGTTGACCAGATTTATCATTTGGCATCACCAGCATCCCCACCTAATTATATGTACAATCCCATTAAGGTAATAAACAGAGTGGTAAACATTGCTGTATCAAGTCAGGGGCTTATTTCAAACAATAAACTTGTACACATTTATTACAAAACTGAGGTCATGTTATCACATGAGCCAATACAAACTAAAATCAACCATTCAGTTTTCTCCATTGCCAGTCCAATTATATTAATTTTGATAAATGTATTGCACCCAGCAATGATCCTGCACGCGATTGGTATATTAGCGGAGCTCCAGTGGCCCGAGGTGCCGCAAAACAGAGCCCCATAACCATAGGGGAAGGGCAATTGTGCATGCATAGAAATAGAACTGTGCATTCAAGTTTTCATGGTCGACATGGCCAGTGGCATGGATTATGGGAGCGTGCGCCCTACGACAACAACAAAATGGTGGCCATTGGGCTAGCCATGCCTTGTCAATACCTTGTCAGCCTTATCAGCTTACATCTTTGGTATTGGACATCCATATTATGGTCAATTGGCAGCTGTCAAATCGAGGTATCCGTTGACCAGTATCACATGACCAGATCGTGGGCTCAGATTTAGAACTCATCGAGGTAACATGTTTTTTTTAAGTTGACCACTGACCAGGCATTGGGTTTTTCATTGATCTCGGGCTCAGGTCCGAGTTTTTTCTTCTGGCAGCATTTTTTCAATATTTTCTGGTCATTCTCAGTGGAAATTTTTGCAATTGGAGTTGACGTTTTTAATTATTCTTACCGGTATTTAATTCAGTGAAATTAATAAGAAAGAAATGGCCTTACACCCTTATTGCTGTGTAAAAAAACAATGGGAAATTTGTTTCGCATCAGGCGGTTTCTCAGTGAGAATCTCATTCCTTGCGTTAAGTAAATAAATTAGTAAATTAATAATATAATTGATGAAATGGATTACATGTAAAATATTATTTGTAGTGTGCAAGTGTTTTCATGTGTTTATTTTTAGACAATAAAGACGAATACTCTGGGGACTCTCAATATGTTGGGTAAGAAATTGAAAATAACAGTGTCAAAGGAGCAAGGTTCAATTCTGCCTGTGAATCATGCCAGATTGTTTTTTCTTGTTTTTATTTTTACTTGGATGCTGTCAATCCAAATTTTTCAAATTTGCAACTCTCTCCCTTTGTTGGACTAGTAGGGTCACATCAAAAATCTCTTTTGGCTCTTCCTGCACATGTTTCTCACAGCACAGCAGTGTAGCCGTTATTAGTCAACCATGCCAGCTTTGCACCCATAATTAAAGCTCGAGTAAAGAGACTAAAACTCTTAAGTAACTTTATCAAGATTTAATTCATGGCGTAATGTTGGATAACCAATTTTAAGGAGATTCGAGCCATCTTTAATTTGACGTAAATCTTCATTTCTTTTCGCTCTTAATAAAAGACACGGTTTTGCATGTATGAACGCCTGATCACCAGTTAATCCCATGCACCTGTTGAGTCCGGTATATTCCTCTTTTTTCAAACGTCTCCTTATAAAAAATCCCATAATAGGAACACCTCCATTAAATGGTCAGTTCACTTGGACCCAGAAAAAAGCCGTATCAATCGTAAACAACTGTGATATCTACCACCATATGATACAGTCATAATACCGACATTCAGCCCTGCCCCTTTGATTTCCGTTTTAATCACCGTGTATCATGAAAATTTTGCAGGTTTTAACTTTTCCGGATTGCCCCGATCCGCAAAAATATAATCCCGCAGAATAAAACGCGACAAAGATTTTGACCCTTCAGTCCAATAAAGAACCGTGCTCGTGGCGATGCCCGGGGCGATCTTCAATAGATAAAAAAAAAAACAGATAAAAAGATTTCCATTACAAGCATTACCATTACGTTTTTAAACGTTCAACAAGTAATAAAAGTTGAAAATATAAGTTACCTTCCTTGTTAATGTTCTGCTGCTTAAAGAGAAAAGCACAGAATCAGTCATCTCAAACCGCAAAAATGTGTTCCCGCTCACCCAAAAACTCGCCAACCCGCAATTAATGCAAACTGAAATAAACTCCTGCAAAACTTTCATGGTACACGGTAGACTCTACTGTACAATGTTCGTTACTGTAAGTACGCAAACGTTAGTAAATAATCTCCATGCATCTCACCGTCGTCTCTTTTATAGGACTCGCCAAGAGAGTACATGCAAGGCTTTTATTGGCTTCAACATCAGAGGTGTATGGAGGTCAGTACAATTATTGCTTCGTGCATTGCTGAAAAGAGTTCGGCATATTTTTTCCTTTGGAATCGAAATGATGCCCATAGTCCTTTTCTGAGTTCCCTTTTCCCTCACTTTCAAAACGAGTCTAAGTGCGACACTATTCATATGGAAATAAGCTTGTTTTGCATGAGAATGAAAATCGAGGTAAAACACATTTTCACATTGAATGGTTTCGCACTTAGACGTCAAAAAGAACTCGGAAATGGACTACTGATATTTGTTGGCATGGACTTCACTCTTCTAATAAAATTTAAATATGAAGAAGGCTTTAGTTTAACCGAAACGTTGGATTTTTTAGACATTTAAATTTTATTGTACAATTTTTTTAATCAGTTTAACGTTTTTATTTCTTATCTTTAATATCATATCGTGTTTTAGTTTGCTGTTGCTCTTTTTCTAATATTTTCCACGGTAACTAACTAATGCGTAGTGCCTCTTCTTTTTCTACCTTCATGTCGTTTGCTGTGTGGATTCCAGACCCAGAGGTATGCCGTTTGACTAAACGATTTGAACATTTTTTGGCTAAAGTTTCAAATCACTTTATTTGGCGCACATTTCTGTATTGGATTAATCATGGATTGAGAACATTGTTCCTCTCTTCTTTATTTCAGAAACATCCCCAGCGTGAAGATTACTGGGGTCATGTTAACCCCATTGGACCGCGAGCGTGTTATGATGAAGGCAAACGTGTTGCTGAGACAATGTGTTACGCATACGCCAAACAGGTACACGGCCTATGGATTTGAAGTTAAATAAATCTTGTCAAATCCTGTAATGCATAGGAAGAACTGGTTTGTCAATCGAGACATGGAAACTGATGAGTCATGTGTAAGAATATGTATAGACTTTTCCTTTGTCCGTCGTCTTTGCCGTCGAGTGTGAAGCCAGAAAAAGCACGAGTCGAGAGAATCAAGGGTACAGAACAAATTTCGCACGGCTAGATTAAGAAGAAAAGGGAAGTCTGTCATCAGCTTGTTGTTGCATGAATGTCTAACCTCCTTGTCGATTCATCGGAAGAGTGTTCAATCCCTCTATTTTCTCGCATTTTTCTCCGATTGTTGAAAACGAGAAGAGTCGCGTGCGAACTGCAAAAAGGGCAGCTGAACGGGGCTGGGGGTGGGGAACGCCCGCTTCTCGCAACCACCCCGTGCTTCATGCTCCTGCTAGCGTTCCGCGACGTTGAAAAAATAGAGAGGCCGTGAACAGTCCGATAGATCAGTAGTGCATGTCCTCATTTCATTATATTTTGGAGGAGTGTTCTGATTGATATCGGATACCAAAGTTATGTTTTACGATACATTCTTGCAAGAATACGCCCAAGTAGTATGACTCGCAGCGCCACACCCCTTAAGTGTTTTTCGTTTGATTCTTCTTTTAGGAACACGTGGAAGTCCGCGTGGCCAGAATATTTAACACATTTGGACCAAGAATGCATATGAATGATGGTACAGCTCTGTTTTGCTTTCTATTGGTCATCTTGTTTGTTTTAATACATTTTTGTCCCCAGTCAGAGTCTACTCTTCGGTGATATGCATGCTAGCAAAGAGTGTTTTTCCCGTTCCTGGTCAGCGGTACAGGGATTTGAAGTTAACTCTTCTAACGCGTCAAGGTTAACCTAGTGTGTTTTGGCATTTTTTTTCCCTGGGGCAGGTCGTGTTGTTAGTAATTTTATCATGCAAGCATTAGAAGGGAAGCCTTTGACGGTAAGCAAGACAAAATTGTTCAATTTAAGATTGAGGCTACGTCCAACTAAGCCGGATAAATTTGAAAACGGCGTTTTCGCCTAGAAAGCAGATAAAATGTCTTCTCAATCTGTCCACATTATGCCGTTTTCAAATTGTTTAACCATCGATTTTGAAACGCTGCCTCACCAGAAACGCTTAAATACATGCTAGGACATGCAGACATTACCCGAGCCACGTTATCGACTCTTGATGTCAGCGTTTTCAAAAAGTTCAGT
>OX393570.1:15277522-15334743 GCA_947652115.1 Blastomussa wellsi | reverse complement strand
CAAATCCGAACCATTTTCCACCTCCTCTTGGGAGTCGTCGTCTTCAGCGTAGTGGGCGACCCTTTCCTTCCGCAAGGCATTTCTCTGAGCATGGTTGAAAGATAGAGGGTATTGGCGTCGTAACCCAAGATCTTTTTGCAAAGACGGGAGTCGAATTGGTGCGATCTTATCTTTGTCACCCCGACTTCGTGGTAACACGAGGCTCGGGCTTCTGACCACAGCTCCTTTCAACATCTCGTACGCTTCTTCGCCTGGACTGTAAAGCTCCGCACCTTTCTCGACCGCTCCCCGGAGTAAGTAATGCAAACTCACCCCCAGGACACTGACCGCGAAGGTGCGCATGCCCTTTTCTTTGAACAGGCGCTTACACCCCTCCCATTCATCTCTTGTGAGCACGTGGCCGCCCTTCAGGTGTGAGTACCATGCTGGATAGTCTGGGAGCCCTGGATAGTTGAGCTTTTGGGGCGAATCAAACCACTCGTACGGAAACCACGATTTCTCTGATGTACATTCGTAGGCTTTTACCCACTTTTCGTAGCTGGTCCCCAGGCCAAGATAGTTTATTATGTCAAGGAAACGGAAGCCCCAGGTGAGGTAGAACATTATCATGTTTCCTTTTTGTGCCACTCTGACTTTGCCGGTTGTGTCGGCAAGCCGCTCCGCAAAGTGGCTTTTGATCAGGTTTAGATTGTAACTGCCCGAGTTGAACCCGACGACTGGCACCTGGTTGCACCATTCATCAATTTTTAGCCACTGCGCTTTCGGAAGCAGGCACACGTCTTCTGGCACAAACTCCACCCTTACTTGGGCCGGGATTTTTTTCCCGCGTCTCTCCAGCTCTTCCATAAACTTGCGAACCAGCTCAGCGGGGTCTCTTTCGCAGATGTGGGTGGGCTCTCTCGAGAGAGTGTCGCCGATGCTCACCGAGATTGGCACGTGCACGTTCTCGATCGTTAGCGTGGGTGTGGGCTTCTTCCGCTTATTATTGTCGCCGTACGCCTCGAAATCGTACAAGATCGCATGCGGGTAGCCTTTTGTTTTGGCCTGCAGGGGTTCGGCATCAATTTCCCCAACTTCACACGCCCAAGCCTTGATAACTAGGTAGCCGGCCTTACGGAACGCTATTGTGCGCCTCTGCGTGGCCATGAACCTATCTTCGTGTGTTTGGTCGTAATGGGTTATGATTTTGTCGCAATCGCGCTGGAAACATTTTCGGGCCCCATGCCTGTGGCATCCGTGGTATTGAAATACGGTCTTTGTTTCATGGTTGTAACCGTCGACAGGTACCCGCTCAACCCACCTCTCACCTCCGTGTCCACACACTGCGTGGTGAATGTGAATTTTCCGCCGCTTGGCTTCATGGTCAAGCCACCGAAGAGATTCTGGGGAAGAGATATGTTTTGGATAAAAAACCTTCTCAAAAGCTGTCTGCGGGGCTTTGACTTTTTCGCCCGGGCAATCAATTATTGTATTCCCTTGGGCACACCTTTGGGCATGCCGTTGAAGATTGCCAGCTTGTGTACATCTCGTGCGGCAATAAACACATGCATACATTTTCGCAAGCTTTGCTATGTCTTTTATGACAAATGCATACCCCTCGTAAATGCCGATTGTCAGAATGTTTGTCAGCTTGGCCAGCGAGTTTCTTCTAAGATGCCAAACCACTTTGTTGTCTTCTCCCCGCTCAGGCTCATAAACCTTTATGCCGAGCCAATCTGAAAAACCGACCCCCTTATTGAGATGCCTTTCAACCTTATCCAATTCATCAAGAGGTGTTTTTCGACAGTCGTTTGGAACAGTTTTGAGTTTGAAGAAACTCTTGGCAAGCTCACGAGCTGCTACTGTACTTCAATCAACCCGGGCTCCTCTGTGCACAGCAATGCAGCGCATGAGGCACAATATATCGTGGTAGGTGTCCAGCACCACCATTGGACCAGCACGCCCATGAGCAAGGTTGCGCAGCCAGTCTGGCAAGGGGCCTGTGCCCAACAAAGGCTGGCCGTCAAGCACAACCTTCACAAAGACATCAGAATAGCCCCTGAACACCCACTTTGTGTCCGGTCTTTCGATGTCATCAATTTGCAGACGCGCCTCCTCCTTTTCATTCAACCAGTTTTCCGCTTCAGACAGTTCGCTTATCCTTGGCGACCCCCCGGAGTTTTTATAAAACAAGATGAGGGTTCCATCCTCGACGTTTTGCAACCAATAAGAATAGTTGTGCCTCAGATACAAGGATGTGTACTCTCTCTCGAATCTTTTCCATAAAATACTCTGTGAGGTTTTTTCCCTGTCCTTGGTTAATCGTCCATCTTATGAAACATCGCCCTTCTTCCGTTCTTCCCTCAACCTCTGGTCCTATATTAAAGAATCTTTCAAGGGTTTGTCGGTAGTTCTCCCTCGATTTGACTTTCTGGGCAGGGATTGGATCAAACATCTTCAGGATGCTATCCATTTTTCTTGCCCCCCTTTTTTGCCTTGGGGGCGCTCTTGGTTGGTATGGTTTTGGAAGTAGAGGTTTCATTTGACGCTCTTGGTCTTCCGGGGGTATGTGCTTATCAAAAACATTCCGAATTTCTGCTTGTATTTGTTCTATCATTTTTTTCAAATGTTTCTGGATCAATTTCCGCTAGTTCTTGTTCTAAATTCTGCCACGCTTCTGGTCCAATTTCCTTTGCAGCCATCGGCAATAATGTGTGAGAAAATAATTGAGTTGCTTTCGACAAGTATGCAAATCTCTAATTGCGTGCCTTTTAATGACAGGTATGCAAATCTCTTATTGCGTGCCTTTTAATGACAGGTATACAAACCTCTAATTGAGTTGCTTTTGATAACAAGTATGCAAATCTCTAATTGCGTGCCATCAGCTCGTGCAAAACACGTTCAAAATTTTTCTTTGCCTTTTTTGTTTTTGCGAATTAGATGCTGTTTAAGATTGCTCCCGCCGCAAGAAAGACATAGACGGTAATCGCACAAAACTCCAATGCCACAGCTGCGGCATGGTGCGGGCCTTTTCGTTCCCTTTTTGAGTTGAAAGTTATGCTGTCCGCAATATGCTCTGACACACTTTTTACCGCAATTCTCTTTCCGATTACACATTAACCACTTGCAGTTGTTTGCTCCGCGTACCATTGTGCTGTTGGAACTAACATGGTGCCGCTTCTTTCTAATTGCCCGAACAGCCAACGGCCAGGGGGTTGTCCTTAGCCGGAAGTTAACAAATACACAGCTGATCATCAGCATTTTAGTTTCCTGTTTTAAAGCTCCCAACGGCGAAGTTTTGTTTGCACATTTGCTTCCTTATTTGTTTGCACGTTTGCTTGCTCATTTGCTGAAGTTGAGATTTCGCTTCCCTCGCGGACGACCCAGCTCAACAAGTCGGGGCTGAGTCTACCTGACGTTTCGAAATCTCGACTTCAGCGGATGGAAGCAATGTGCAAACTGTTGGGAAGCAATGTGTAAACTATTGTTTTTGTTGTTGGGTCCTTTAAAACAGGAAACTAAAACGCTGATGATCAGGTTGTATTTGTTTCCGAACAGTCAATGCCAAGCCAGGGGGTTGTTCTAAGTAGCCGGAAGTTAATGAATAGACACCTGATCATCACCGTTTTAGTTTCCTGTTTTAAAGCTCCCAATGGCGAAGTTTTGTTTGCACATTTGCTTCCTCATCCGCTGAAGGCGAGATTTCGCTTCCCTCGTGGGTGACAAGCACGACAAGTCGGAGCTGAGTCTTCCAGACATTTCGAAACCTTGACTTCAGCGGATGAAAGCAATGTGCAAACTGTTTTTTTGCCATTGGGAGCTTTAAAACAGGAAACTAAAACGGTGAATGATCAGGTGGTATTCATTAACTTCCAGCTATACCACTCAGTTCGATGGGCCTATAACTGGGGGGTGGGGGGCTTATAAGCAGATTTTGGCTTTTTATCTGATTGGTCAAGAAACAATGCTTATGACATTCTTGTGTTCTCATTGGCTGTCTTTTTTAAATGAGGCTTCAGGTCGAGACAAAGCATGTTTACAGGGAGGAGGAGTTCGAATGAGTGTAATGATTTAGCTGAAACCCTGACAAATTTACGGGATAATTCTTAAAAGGCCGAGCATAGAGAGCGTTTTTAAACGCTTACAAGACGTGTAATTTGTTTGCGTGGAGATGTTTTGGTGTTTAGCCCAACAGGTTTTTCAAATAATTTCAAACGCGTTTGATAAAAATATAATATGTTTACTGGTAAATTAAAAATACATCAATCATGCAATGTACGTTAATTGTCCGCGTTATAAGCCCACTCGAATGTTGATATAGAAATAATTCATATATATCAGGCGTAATTTTTTTCTTCTTCATCATTTAAATAAAAAAACATCTAAAAAATTCGCCTGGTTGCAGGTTAGGTGGCCAATCATATTAGAGCCATTGTTCGCATATTTATATAAGCAAAGGGGTAATATATGCACTTGTGTTGTGTGTAACCAACGTGGAACGAGCGAGGACAAGTCACAGATCACTTGCCCATTTGGCGAGTACGATTTTCATCTCCAAGAAATTATTTAAATTGCAAAATAAACAATGTTTTTACATTCCATTTTGTCGAGAAAATCCCTAAACATAAACTTACCATTTCTATTTTACAAACAAGGTTTATATTGTAGTAAATGGTTTGAACCCGGGCGTAGCAGTTGATTGTGTAGTTTGATCATCTGGGTGAGGGTAGTCCTGAGAAGGACTGTTGTCGGTAACAGTGACTGACATTTCAACAACCTGAGCAGAAGTCATCATCAGAGTCATGTGAAGAGTTGTTTGTCAGTCGAATGTTATAAATCTGGTTCATGAAAACTGATTGGTCAATTTAGCTGGGATGTTACTGGCTGTTTAGTCTGGCTTGAACCAGACCATGGTCTTTGCAGCGGTGATTGAACCGGAGTTGTTGTCGTATTTGTCTGACAGTATTTGTTGTTCGCAAGCTGTTTGCTCTGTCATCCAAGTGAAGTGAACGTAATACAGTAAATGGTTTGAACCCCGAAGTAACAGTCGATTGTGTAGTTTCAGAACTGTCCAATAAATTTGCAGTTAAACACAACATTGGTAGTGATACTGCTGGTCAATATTGAGCCATCGGTGATCAGGTTAACATGCCGCCCAAGGATCGCTCCTGAGAAGAACAGACATGTTTGCTTGCAGGGATCTCATGAAGATTCATCCATTCAATAAAAAAAATCTTTGAAATAAAAGGTAAGTGCCTCCATTGTGATTTCTTGGGATTTAAGGTCTAATTTTTCATTAAAGTAATAACCCTCAATCTGACGTGTGCTTGATGACATTGCAAGCAAATTGTTTTCCAGTACTTTACCAGCACTCAGATCAATGTGTGTACCCCTGGTAAGTTTAAAAATGGTGTGAACTGATCTCGGTCAAAGTGTGGAAACATATTTCCGGAGTTTCCAAAGTTGTCGATGAGAAAAAGAACAAAAAAATGAAAGTGGCCCATGATAAGAGGGAATACAAGAAGACAAGGATGAAGAAGATTTTGGGCGAGTGAAAACTAATCCGGGTGAGTACAGTTTGAGGGTTACTCGCCAAAACGGCGAGTGCTCTCAAAATTAAGTGTCCAACCCTGTACAGATATCATAAAGACCTTTCGCAGATAGCGTATTAGAAGAGCTAGAAAGAGCGTTTTCAAGTTGCAAGGAACAAACTTATCGCCATATTCTTTGTTTTGTTGCGAGTTTTTTGTATCTTTTTTCCATAAAAATCCAAAAGGGTGGGTTCTGTGAGGCCCTAACATGTGAGGTTTTTGACCATGTAACTTGACCAAGAAAATCTTGGGTTGCCCCGAGGGGAAGGGTGGGTGCTTTTGGAATTGACTGATACCTTAAGCTCAAGGTTAGGTTTTAAAAAATTTCACACCATCAATGTTTAACACGTATGACATACTGTAATAATGTGACATTATAGCTGACATTTTTAACATTGCCACAAAATTATACATTAAAATTGATTACGTTAATTTACAATAATCATTTCTTATTTTCCAGTTTTTAATAAAGTATGGCTCATCCTTGGTGTAGAAACCTGTGAAACTCACCAGTGACGTAAAACAAAGAACGAACAAGACAACAAAGAACTCAAAACAATATAGAACAGAAAAACAATAGCTTTAAAACAAAGGAAAAAGTCGCAGGTTTTTACACCGAGGTAAACCCGAAAGTACTCACGCTTTTTCATACTCACCAGTGGTTTTCTTGGTCGCTAAAGTGATGCTATTAAACCAACTAACAGAAAGATGCCCTTGCTTTCCTTTTCGTTGGAAACTCACCAAAGATCTGTAAGATCTCAAAACTGTATTCTAAAGTCACTGCGCGTTTATCAAAACTGCCGCCATCTTTTTTTTCCGTGGGAGTCTAGTTTCCAGATTCCTCACGGTAATAATCTGGAGTTTTCTAAAGCCAATACACGGTTCAACATTTGTTGAGCAACAAATGTTGCGACTGGGGTTCAACAAATGTTGAACAGTGGATCATGTGAAGTTGAACGTTGAAATATGCCATTCAACATGTTGAACTTTGTTGAATGTTGTTGAACGAAAATAGAGCTTGGCTCTATTCCGTTCAACAAGTTGCCGTTTGTTGAACAACCAGGAGCTACTTGGGAAAACGCAAAAACGTTTCAACAAGTCGCAACGATGTGCAACATTTGTTGATCAACAAAAGTTGAAAGATGTTGAACCGTGTATCATTGGCTTAAAACCAAAGGTTTTTTCCAGGAGCTATCAGCTGATAGAATTTGATGTTCATAAAACAAATATTTGCCCGAGAAGCAGAACACCAAATTTCCAAGGGGCAACTATCAGACCGATAGTTTCGAGAGAGAAACACTCTATTGTCTTTATTGTTCACCACTAAATTTTCTTCCGCGCGCGCACATTCACAGACTAGCGAATTAAATTTAGTGCAATCCGAAATCTATGAATAAACTAAAATCAGGCAAGAACCCCTCTAAAATGCAGGTCAATTAAATAGCGTTTGAATGTATTTTTAACCGAAAGCCCGCTTGTTGACAAAAAAATCACTTACGGGCACTATCCATCCGGGTATTTTCCGCGGACGGGCACTGTGCCCTGATAATGCCCTCCGCGGATGAACTCTATCGCGTCACGTGTTTAATTTAGACCAATGAGAATCGGAGAAAATTTAGTCGTAAGTAAGAAGGGACCGTTCATTTTTAGAGCGCTGGTGGAAAAAAATATGGCTCCAAATTAGGGGCCATCCGGAAAGTATGGTCTGTAAAGGGGGGGGGGGGGGTGGTGTCACTCAAAATATACTATAAATGGATAAATAGATAAAACAGCTAATATATTTGAAAGACATTTGCCCGATGTTTCGGTTTGCAAGACAAACCTTCCTCAGGGGCTGAGCGAACAAAAACATATGACAAAATAAGAAAAGGTCATTACAAATGCTGTTTGAAATTCAAATATAGACATTGATTTTTTTTTTTCATTTTTGTGTTGCTGTCACTTGACCATCACTTTTCATCACCGCCGTTAATTTATAACAGCTGTGTTGAGGATTTGAATTTATTAGCAAAACATGAGTCACGACTCGTTTTCTTCACCAACTCTATCTCAGTATCGTGGTACTGGAGTTTCCCTGGTATATGCTTACTTAACGACCACTAACATTCTCGTCCCCAGAGGCCACGATCCTTTTGGTCAGCACCAAGAATCACGACCTCTGGCCGTAACCAAATTGTGAGCATGCGTAGAAAACACGTTTTGTAGCTTTCAGCCAATCAGATTTGTGAGATTTGACTTTGTGCATGCGCAGAGTAACGGGAAGTCCGTGATTCGCGGGCTTCCGGTGTTCGACCTTCCCAGAGGTCTCGATTGTTGGTGCTGACCAAACGAATCGCGGCTTCTGGGGACGAGAGTGGACCACCAAGTGAGCTTTCCATACACTTAAATTGCCGAGCATGCGTAGTAGCATCGTGTGACAGATTTCTGGTACATTTGACGCGAGCAAAAGTCTTTTTACCAGATGTTCTCTCCCGAGTGTTCTCTGTGTTTTATATTGCTTGCACCGATTTTTTTTTTCCACTGTGCCCTAAGCCTGGTTCACACTTACGACATAAGACCGACATAACGTCTAGGTCACGAAAAAGCGAAAAAAATACCTTACACTTATGTTTTATGTGACCAGTGTGAAGAACCCAAGAAAACGACAGTAGGAACATGATAACATAAAAGCTACATGAACATAACGACATAAGAAAAAGATTGATCTTTTCCTTATGTTGTTATGGCCATGTCGTTATGTCGAATTGGCTCTTAGCACACCCTATTTAAATCCAATAACAAGGCTTGTGTGCTACGCATGCGCACGCCCTTTTAGTGGCGTTTTTATTACGACTGAAAACCAATCTCGTCCCCAGTAACGCGGACTCTTGGGACGAGATTGACTGAATACTCGTTATTATTAAAAACTAGCTATGGTATATCGCATTTCCTGAGTTTTGATTGGTTTGATCGGTCGCGATATATTTGCCTTAAACTGTTATAAATTCACGATAATGGTCCCTAAATTTATGTAATAAGAACATAACTAAATGAAAAGCAATTTATTGAAGAACGCCCCCACTGCAGCAACATTTTTGCAGAATTTCAACGATTTTCGAGCCAAACTTGAACCTGTCTGTGTGTATGATAGTTAGTATATTCATTTGCTATAGTGTATTTCCGCTGTTAACATTTAGTTTCATTTATTTGATCCAGCGCCCTGACATTCTTAACTCTTTAGTTATTTCAGGGTGCTGGTACCCTTTAATTACTATATTTATATTTAATTTTCTTTGTAATTTATTTGATTTTGACCTCTTGGGTACAATAAACATTGCTGTTGTTGTTGTTTAAAAACCGACATCCTGACGCTTTTTCAGAAATCCATATCACAATCCATTTCCATCCTCGCCATCGTTAGCCATCCTCACTTCCTAATGGATCCTAATCATTTGTTGAGCACTGCTCTACAAAATAAAACCATTATTTTTCAGCTTCCAAAGATCGTTGTATGTTTTGGAGATTTCCAAAATCATGCTAAAAGTGGGACATCAAGGACGTTCGCGCTAATTGCTTCGCGCATCGTTGCTGCGCAAAGAAATTCGTCACGCCACGTCATCCCTCGAGCGCGCGCGCTAAGAAAAAACAAAGGGCCAGAAGCCGTTTCGTAAATTTGCTGGTAGTTTACTCTCTTAAATGGTCGGTGACCCCTACTTTTTTTCCATGAACTGGTTTTATTTACAATTCTTGGCAGATTGTCAAAAAAAGGAACAAAAAATCAATGTGGAAAGTTTAAAAATTTTAAGGTTTTCTGCCCACAGGACATCGAATCCTGCCATCTTGCGGCTGTTAGGCAAGTGCAAATGTGTCGCTAAATGAAAATTTTTGCTTTAAGGAACCACACTAATTGAATAAATTCACGTTATGGGTCCATTTAAACAACATTTGGAAGAGACACGCTCATTTCAACGATTTATTTGCAATATGTTTGTGCTTACGGACACTGTAGCCGTATTCGCTAACGAAACGCGATTTTTCAGATTTATGGTGTTCTTCTGGGCATGTTATATCCAAAACGAAGACGGTGACCACCATATCAGTTACTCATTATCTTACAGTGGTGAGAGTTTCAGAAAAAAATCGATGGTAAAAAATTTTTGCGCCAACGTCCTTAAGGTCGCGGAGACAGGATACTCATTAGCATTCATTTGTGTAAATAATATTCTGGAAGTGGGACGACCAAATCCGATAATGAGCAAAATAATTATGACAAGGTTCTCAGTAATCGAAACATGCTTCAGTTGCAGTCAGGGATGGACATTAGTAATACAAATCTAAAATTTCTGCCACTGACTTGTTTAAATGTTTAAACAACATTTATTACCAAAACCAGGTGAGTTATTTTGGTCACTGCGAAGGTGTTGGCCCAATCATTCCCTTAAAGAGTTGTTCCGGAGACGATAGGTGAAGAAAACGATTTGAAATGTAAACTACTTTTAGACTCTGCACAATGCAACCAATAGGGCCTAAACAATGTTTTCCATTTAATACAAACTGGGCGCACGCTTTTGGCTTCCGTGTGCTGGCGTCTTTTAAATGTACAAAAACCTATCGGCTGGTGAATGGGAAGTATTTTTGGTCGCGACAGCTGAAACAGAACATCACTTACTTTAAGACAATTATTTTGCGATACATGACAACAAAGAAATACTGAAGAATTAAAGCCTATGTCTTGAAGACGGACGTAATACCGGTGGTTTAGGCTGCCTGCGACGCAGGCTAAAGAAGTATAGTTTCAATTTTGAACTGCGGGATTTTTCAGTATTCTTCATTTCGTTTTATTTTTTTCAATTAGAGATCTTTGGAAAGGTAAAAGGGAAACAAACTAACTGGCGGCAGAGACAAATATGTACTACAATTTGAATAGTGCAAAATATCGCCAGCGCAATTTCCAGTTGGCTAATTGAGTGGGACATGTGTTTTTGTTGCGACAGCTGAAACTGGACATCATTCACTTTGAGAGAGATATTTTGCAATCAATGACAACAGAAAATACTGAAGAAACTGCGATTTTTTTCTCGTTTTTTCGCTTTAAAGGGCGACATCCTTGTCGCTGATATTGAAATGCAACAATGTTCCAACAAAATCAATGCCACCATAGCAAGAAATGTCCAGGGGCGTAGGTAGAGGTTTTCAAAGTGTCGCATCCTGTGTACTCACCACAATCTCTTTACGGTGGCCAATTGACATTATCAACCCAGTTGATAAAACCAAATTATATTGTTCTACTTCCCACCGACGCAGCACCACAGTTTCTTTAGAAACTTACCCCCTCTACAAATTAATTTGAAACTGAAACTTTCAAATAGTCACCACTTTGCAAATTTATTGGCGCAAACTGCTAATTAAAGCCAATTTTAAAGGCTTAACTGACAGTTTCTTGTGAATCTCATAGAGTTAATTCATCATTTACCGAGAGACTTTAACGAGGCGAAACTCAGCTAATTGCTGTAGTATTATTGTTTTATCTTGCCCTCGACACAATCACGTCTTAAAAGATTTTAATACGTAAACGCACCTCAACTGTGGGGAAGCGATTTCTTCGCAAACAAATTTAAGGAGTCATCTTGTCTACAACGAACATGAATGTCACCGGAGACAACACCAGAATACTTGGTTGTCGTTTAGGAATGCTTTCTTTAAATCCAACGAATATTTCTGCGGGCGTGTATGTTGGATTTGTCACCAGAACCGCTATTAATGTTTTCACCTCCCCTTTTACCATTTTGCTCAACATTCTGGCATGGTGATGGTCATCGTGAAAACGAAGCGAAAGCTCCGCGCCAAATCTAACATCGCTCTCGCCTGTTTAGCCACAACTGACCTCGTAGTTGGACTTGTTCTTCAACCTGTGGAAATCGCCACCTCAAGCTGAGCAACTTGACAGCAGGATTTTTGGATCAAGAAAGATCGGAGTTGCAGCTACTGCAGAACAGGAACTGAACTCGAACAGAGCTAGCCGAGATGTGTAACGAGAAAATGAAACATTGAACAGTGGACATTACTTGGTAGTATTTTTCAAGATTAGGTCTCTTTGTATTATTGTCTGTTTCCTTTAATTTTTCTTTAATTTATTTTAATGTTTTTAAGGCCGTGCCACGCGCCAAGATTAGCCTTAGATAGATGCGTGGATATCAACTTCCGTACTCGTTTGAAATGATAAATTAAGAGAATTTGTGTTGTTAGCTCAACGACAGAGGAAACACAACCGCATACATGGAACACATTAGTAAATTTTATTTTATTGTCTCAAATGTGGAATGCCTTTTCATTTTTTTGCCTATTATTTCACGATAGGTTTCTTTTACCATCCCTTTTTCATGCGAGATTTAAGTCTTTTTTCTCGCCTGTTCTATTTAAAGGTGGGCATCCTTGTTAATGAGACTGAACCGCTATCAATGCTCCAACAAATTCATAGCCACCTATGTCTAGCCGGAGCCTGCTCGCAGGCAAACAAACAAATTTTACCTGCTGAATTTTTGTCGCTGCGACAGAAGTTTGTAGATCCATTTGAATGGAAAAAATAGCCGAAATGGAAGATATCAACCAAGACAATTCTAATCAATGTGAAACTATTACTTTCAAGCAGCTAATACTTGAAGAATATATGGGTGGAAACTGAAAGATTACCGACAATTTCTCAGTTCTGAAGCTCATAATGAATTGCTGGTTTTCACCATCAAAATATAATCCGAAAAAATTCAATGAGAAAAGCTGATAAATTCAAATTTAATAAACTATTAATAGACAAACAATATCTCCAAATCTCAGGTCTTTACGGTACACCATTCTTGAGTTTTTTTCCGAAGCATTCACGCAAATTTGTAGAGCTCAGTATGGAGACGCAATATTGGTTCCCACACGGATGGGCACCAACATGGCGGCCGGAAATCAAAAAATTAAAACATCTGGCTCTGTCTTTTGATATGGAAGCGATTGCTCTTTCCTTATGATCTAGTATACATACACATTAACATCTTTTCTAATACTTGAACTGTTTAAACTGTGAAAGACCTTTCTTCAAGCACGATCACGTACGGCGGAAATCTCGAAATTTCAACATGCTGTATTTGAAATTAAAGGCAAAGAAGACTATTTAGACTTTCGCGTGGGATAATAAAAATTAAGCAGGCCCAGCGAATTTTGTTTTTAAAGTTTTATGACGTCACGTGAAAACCGAGAATTCATTTGCCGTGAGATTTTAGTAATGGTAATAGGAATGAGTGGAGTCCAATTCGGTCTGTGATCATGCGAGTGATTAACAAAATCGGACGACTATGATTACAGACAGAAATGGACGACATGAAGTCCTACATGTAAGCGGAGTCAATTACTGTAAACCTAATTTCCTGGTTAATGCTAAAATCTAACTAGTGACAGAGACACAATAAACGCAATGGTCCTCATCTTTCACTGCAAAATATCGCCGGTGAGATTTTCCAGTTGGCAAGTGCGTGGGAACTATTTCTATTGCGACAGCTAAACTTGAGAACATCACTTTTGTGCTGAGAGAAATATTTTGCGATAAAATACAAAAAAAAATACTAAAGAAATATTACTGAGATTGAACCACAAATCAAAATTCGAGAGAATTTCGAGTTTTCGGACGAGAAAGTGACCCACCTATTTAGGCTTTTGGTTTTCTTTTTTTTTTTTTTTAACTTTTCCTTTTTCCTACTTTCGTGTATTCTTTATGCATTGGTTGGCCTTTCTCTGGGCTTGCTTTTGGTTCAAGAATGGCCAAGATAGCATCAGGAGTACTCCAAGGGTAAGTAAGGGAGATTTTCCTCCTAGTTTTTGACGGGAATTTCTAAGCGTTTTCGTGCATATTTAAAGCCACATTAACCCAATCAATATCATCTGGGTATCAGTGGAAAGCTCTTTCCCTTCTGTTGAACTGGGGTAAAGGGATTCCTATTTTGGTCAAAGCTGATGACGTCAGAAGCGGAACAAAGGTCAAGGTCTGTTTCGGCTCGTTACGGCCGCTGCAGTAGTCGGTGGGTTAAACGCGCTAAAAGTTACCCTCATTACACAACGTATGTAAACGCGCCTCAACAGAGTGAAGTAACTTCTTCGCCAAGAAAACCATCGAGGAGTCTCTTAACCTAGCTAAGATGAATGTCACCGAAGACGACACGACAAAACGCGGTTTTCGTTTTGGGCTTCATTCTTTAGATCCTAGAAATTTGTGTCCAGGCGTGTATGCTGTATTTGTCGTCAGAGCCGCTATTAGTGTTTTTGCCTGTCCTTTTACTATTTTGTTAAACATTCTGGTGATGGTCACCGTGAAAACGAAACGACAGCTTCGCACCAAATCTGACATCGCTCTCGCCTGTTTAGCCACAACAGACCTCGTGGTTTGACTTGTTCTTCAACCTGTGCAAATGGCCACCTTTAGCAAACTACTTGAAGGTGGCGGGATTCCAAATACTCTTTCGGACATAACCAGGCTTTGTAGCTTGACATGCACTTCGGCGTCACTTTTTCACTTGCTTTTAATGAGTGGTGAGCGTTATTTGGCGATAAAACTCTCCTTCGCGTACGAAAATGGCTTGGTAACTGAAGCTCGCATACTCATAGCCTCTGGTCTGGCGTGGATCGCTGCAGCGATCGTCTTACCCATCTACTTTATCTTTGAAGCCAAATTTGTGGCAGCATTACAAATATTCGAAACACTTTTGGTCTTTTTACCGGCAGTGATCTACTTTCATGTTGCTATGTACAGAGAAGTTCGCCGGAACGAGAAACAAATTATTGCTAATCAAGTTTCCTTAGAAATAAAGGCGAAGATGCTAAAAAATAAGAAAGCTTTTTACACAACAACCATCGTACTACTTGTAATTATTCTATGTTATGCTCCTTCAAGTTCTTGGCTTTTTATTACCGCAATCTTTAAGGACAGAATCCCTGCTAATGTGGGGCATATCGTTTTCTCGTTTACTTCGTCATTTCTATTACTGAATTCATTGTTTAATCCGTTGATTTACGCTTTTCGCTTAGCTTTCATTCAGTTGCTGGCAAGAAAAACTCTTGAACAAGCTGAGCAACTTGAAAACAGGATTTTTAGATCAAGACGGATTGGAGTTGCAGCTGCTACTTAAAGTGCTACTATAATCAAATTCTCGATATTCATATTTTCATATTTTCGTGCACAATACAAATGTCCTAGATATCTTGCCAAATTTCAACCCGTTACAAACTTTAGAAGTCATGTTTTTGGGACTTTTATTTCCGAGAGTTTACAGCCGCCATTAATTCTCCTTGTTCCAAAGCTTGGTTGAGAATTTGAGAAAATGATGCCATTTTCTCAAAATACCTCACGGGTTGAAATTATAACAACAACAAGTACAGAAAATTGCAGGAGGATAACGTCCAAAGCTTTTATTCTTTTTCGTGCGCTTTTCTGTACTAATTGTTATTATAATTTCAACCCGTGAGGTATTTTGAGAAAATGACGTCATTTTCTCAAATTCTCAACCAAGCCAAGGAACAAGCAGAATTAATGGCGGCCGTAAATTCTCGGAAGTAAAAGTCCAAAAAAGACAACTTGTAATGTTTGTAATGGACTGAAATTTGGCAAGATACCTGAAAAAGTCGTACTATTAACGAAAATGTAACAAAATGGATATCGAAAATTTCATCGTAGTAGCACTTTAAGAAAAACACGAATTGAGCAGCCGAGAAGATGTGTAACGAGAAAACGAAACATTGAAGAATGGACACGCAACTTCAGCGGAAACAAAACCGTAAACACGGAACACGTTAAAGAAACAGATTTTACTAATAAGTTCATTTCCTCAAATATGGAATGCTTTTTCATTTTTCGCTTTTATTTAACGCTATTTTTCTTGTACCCTCCCGTTTTCTTCATATAAAGTTCTCGGCGGTATAATTAACGATTATGTTACTGATATTGAACCGCTATCAATGCTGCAACAAAATCAATGTCGTGAAAGCGAGAAAGGTCAACAAAAAACCAAGCTAGCTTGACTATAACAAAATACACATCAGTTAAAGTGCCCCTGATGGTGGTCATCATTTTTTTACAATTTTCGTGTACAATGGGACTTTCTTAATCATCTTGCCAAATTTCAATCCATTCTGGACATGAGAAGCCATAATTTGTAAACTTTTATTTCAGAAAATTTACGGCCGCCATTAATTTGCCTTGTTCTAAGGCTTGGTTGCGATTTCGAGAAAGTAACGTAGAAAGCTCAAAAAATACTTAGTGTGCCCATCCTATAACAGAGAAGCGGAATGGGGGGTAGGGGGGGCGGGGGGTGGGGCGCACTTTCCAAGACATCCAAGCCAATGTGAAACTATTACTTTCAAGCAGCTAATACTTGAAGAATATATGGGCGGAAACTGAAAGATTACCGACAATTTCTCAGTTCTGAAGCTCATAATGAATTGCTGGTTTTCAATATCAAAAAATAATCCGAAAAAAATCAATGAGAAAAGCTGATAAATTCAAATTTAATAAACTATTAATAGACAAACAATATCTCCAAATCTCAGGTCTTTACGGTATACCATTCTTGAGTTTTTTTCCGAAGCATTCACGCAAATTTGTAGAGCTCAGTATGGAGACGCAATATTGGTTCCCACACGGATGGGCACCAACATGGCGGCCGGAAATCAAAAAATTAAAACATCTGGCTCTGTCTTTTGATATGGAAGCGATTGCTCTTTCCTTATGATCTAGTATATATACATATTAACATCTTTTCTAATACTTGAACTGTTTAAACTGTGAAAGACCTTTCTTCAAGCACGATCACGTACGGCGGAAATCTCGAAATTTCAACATGCTGTATTTGAAAGTCAAAGAAGACTATTTAGACTTTCGCGTGGGATAATAAAAATTAAGCAGGCCCAGCGAATTTTGTTTTTAAAGTTTTATGACGTCACGTGAAAACCGAGAATTCATTTGCCGTGAGATTTTAGTAATGGTAATAGGAATGAGTGGAGTCCAATTCGGTCTGTGATCATGCGAGTGATTAACAAAATCGGACGACTATGATTACAGACAGAAATGGACGACATGAAGTCCTACATGTAAGCGGAGTCAATTACTGTAAACCTAATTTTCTGGTTAATGCTAAAATCTAACTGGTGACAGAGACACAATAAACGCAATGGTCCTCATCTTTCACTGCAAAATATCGCCGGTGAGATTTTCCAGTCGGCAAGTGCGTGGGAACTATTTTTATTGCGACAGCTAAACTTGAGAACATCACTTTTGTGCTGAGAGAAATATTTTGCGATAAAATACAAAAAAAAATACTAAAGAAATATTACTGAGATTGAACCACAAATCAAAATTCGAGAGAATTTCGAGTTTTCGGACGAGAAAGTGACCCACCTCTTTAGACTTTTCGTTTTCTTTGTTTTTTTTTTAACTTTTCCTTTTTCCTACTTTCGTGTATTCTTTATGCATTGGTTGGCCTTTCTCTGGGCTTGCTTTTGGTTCAAGAATGGCCAAGATAGCATCAGGAGTACTCCAAGGGTAAGTAAGGGAGATTTTCCTCCTAGTTTTTGACGGGAATTTCTAAGCGTTTTCGTGCATATTTAAAGCCACATTAACCCAATCATTATCATCTGGGTATCAGTGGAAAGCTCTTTCTCTTCTATAGAACTGGGGTAAAGGGATTCCTATTTTCGTCAAAGCTGATGACGTCAGAAGCGGAACAAAGGTCAAGGTCTGTTTCGGCTCGTTACGGCCGCTGCAGTAGTCGGTGGGTTAAACGCGCTAAAAGTTACCCTCATTACACAACGTATGTAAACGCGCCTCAACAGAGTGAAGTAACTTCTTCGCCAAGAAAACCATCGAGGAGTCTCTTAACCTAGCTAAGATGAATGTCACCGAAGACGACACGACAAAACGCGGTTTTCGTTTTGGGCTTCATTCTTTAGATCCTAGCAATTTGTGTCCAGGCGTGTATGCTGTATTTGTCGTCAGAGCCGCTATTAGTGTTTTTGCCTGTCCTTTTACTATTTTGTTAAACATTCTGGTGATGGTCACCGTGAAAACGAAACGACAGCTTCGCACCAAATCTGACATCGCTCTCGCCTGTTTAGCCACAACAGAACTCGTGGTTGGACTTGTTCTTCAACCTGTGCAAATGGCCACCTTTAGCAAACTACTTGAAGGTGGCGGGATTCCAAATACTCTTTCGGACATAACCAGGCTTTGTAGCTTGACATGCACTTCGGCGTCACTTTTTCACTTGCTTTTAATGAGTGGTGAGCGTTATTTGGCGATAAAACTCTCCTTCTCGTACGAAAATGGCTTGGTAACTGAAGCTCGCATAATCATAGCCTCTGGTCTGGCTTGGATCGCTGCAGCGATCGTCTTACCCATCTACTTTATCTTTGAAGCCAAATTTGTGGCAGCATTACAAATATTCGAAACACTTTTGGTCTTTTTACCGGCAATGATCTACTTTCATGTTGCTATATACAGAGAAGTTCGCCGGAACGAGAAACAAATTATTTCTAATCAAGTTTCCTTAGAAATAAAGGCGAAGATGCTAAAAAATAAGAAAGCTTTTTACACAACAACCATCGTACTACTTGTAATTATTCTATGTTATGCTCCGTCAAGTTCTTGGCTTTTTATTACCGCAATCTTTAAGGACAGAATCCCTGCTAATGTGGGGCATATCGTTTTCTCGTTTACTTCGTCATTTCTATTACTGAATTCATTGTTTAATCCGTTGATTTACGCTTTTCGAATAAGATATTTTCGCTTAGCTTCCATTCAGTTGCTGGCAAGAAAAACTCTTGAAATAAAGGCACTTTTCATTTTATGATTAAATACTTAAGATCAGGCTCACTTTTTTTGTCTTTATAAAAGACGAAATCTCAGCATATTTTTTCATTCTTGAAATTTCATGGATTTTTTCTAGAATTACAAATTGTTTTTATAAAAGACGAAATCTCTCCATATTTTTTCATTCATGAAATTTTGGTGAAATAATTCTACAAAATGTTTCCACTTTTCTAGAATTCGTTTTTGTATTAATAAAAGGTAAAATTTCATCATTTATTTTTGTTCTTTAAAAATAGAGTTAATTTCTGCTATATACTCGCCACTAATAAATTTGTTCATAAAAGAGAAAATAAGATGGGGTCAGAAGTTACTAATATGAGGGCACTCATAAAAAAGTGGCAAATTCCATTATTTCTTTTCTTGTAATTTTATTATTTCTTTTCTTATAATTTTATTATTTTATAGGAATAATATTGGGCTCCTAATCTTTCACTCACTCTTACACACTTTTCTTTCTATACATTTATTTATTATATCATTTCTATTTTGGGTTTCAGCCTAGGGCTGGTACCATATTTTACTCGATATTAATATGCAGTGACAAATGCTCGTGCGCTCATATTAGGAACTTTTAGGGAGCTTAAGAAAACCACGACGGCAACGGCAACGTCACTAAACAAAAGGTTTAATGAGGAGAACAATGGCTGTGCACGTGCGTTATAATTCTTGGTACATTTCTTAGCCGTCCTCTGCAAAACAACAACGTGAAATGACTAGATTCTGCGTTGTGTGGAGAACGTGAGCCAGGACAGTTATTTTCACATTGTTATTTCGAATTCATCGTTGTGTCATAGATTCAGTTTCGTGATAGCTTTGACAGTGATAAACAAAGTAAATGACTTTAGGGTACCGCGCGATTTGTAGGTAAAATATAAACTCATTTTTTTTATCGACGTTGCCCACGACGTCGCCGTCGTGGTATCTTAAGCTCCCTACTAGCAATGACGACGGCGACGGTGAGCAAGCCCCAAGGCAAATACTAACCTCTTACTAATCGAGCGCGAGGGTCGTACTGAGGAATATTGAACGCAGCGAGGTGCGTACAAAAGTGACCGAGGGCCAATATTCCCCAGTACGGCACGAGCAAGCAGTAGGTTAGTAAGTAGTGCATTATACGGCACTTCGGCCATCCATACTTGTAAAAACGCACTATTGGTGACTTGATGAATTTAGAGGTTTTACACCGTAACGTGTTTTGATGCCGCGAACAACTCAGAAAGAACAAGCTACCACGATTTCGAAATTAGAGTATTGTAATAAGTTTTCTTTCTGCATGCAGTTCTAGTTGAGAGTTTCAAATTATCCAACTTTAGAAAAAGATACGCGTCCTAGGACCGTTTCTATGGAAACGATGGCAAAATCCCGACACTAAGAAAGAACCAATCACAACGCTCGGTTTTTCCTTGCCATATGTAATAAGTATTCGTATTTGTTTGATACCTTTTTTCTCGGTGGCTTTTTTGTATCCGCCTTTTAATTTTGTCAAGTTCAGCTTTCTTCTTCATTAAACTCTTTGGCGGTGTGATCTACGATTATTCGCGATTACTTTTTGTTCTCGGGCTTGGGAAGGGACAGCAGTTTTTTAAACTGTCAAATAAAATCAAAATATTCTGAAACGTCTATTACGTAACGGGGTGAGGTCAACCTTGGGCAAGTTTTCTTTTCATCGTGTTTTTCCTTCTTGGTTTCGCCGAACGAAATGGGAAAAAGATCTCTTCTCTTCTTAAAAGACGTTCTACAGATTTTTCTGAGTTTCGTCCGTCGCGTCAGTTAATCGACACGCGCTTAATTTGAATGTCACATGACGTTTTGCACCGATAATTAATTCTAAAACGACAGAAGTTGTCAACTCTCTTTCGCGAAACTTTCTCTCGCCCAACAACTATCAGTATATATATTTTTGGCGGATTTTTTTTGTAATTTTAGATCCTGTAACTGAAAATACAAAAGCTGTAACTGCAAAAATGACACTGAATTTTTTCTCTTATTGAGTCTTAGAGGATTTACCGATAGCTTACTATGAAGCTTCAATTACCGCGAGACGTACGCCCATTGGCTAACAAGTTTGCCGTTGGCGTGGATTAAGCGAGTACAGAATCAGTTTTTTCTAAAGTTCCCTTTAACTGACATAAAAATAAACGCGCCTCAACCCTAGTGGAAGATAAGAGTTCGCGAACAACCTCCAAGCGCCCATTGAAGTATCAAGATGGACGCCACCGAACACAACGACACAATACTAAGTTGTGGTTTTGGGTTTCTTAATTTTAGGCTGGATCCTGCAAATTTATCTTCAGGTTTGTATGCTGCATTTGTTGTCCAAACCTCTATTAACGTTTTTTTCTGTCCCTTGACCATATTGTTAAACATTCTGGTGATGGTCGCCGTGAAAACGAAGCGACGGCTTCGCACCAAATCTAACATCGCTCTCAACTGTTTAGCCACGACTGACCTCTTTACAGGACTAGTTCTTCAACCTTTGTACGTGGCTTTCTATACGTTTTATATACTGAGAGAAGATATCACTCAAAATACTCTTTGCCCTGGGCCTTTGGCTGAAGCTCTAACTCCTTTTAGTCTTACATGCGTTCTGGTATCGATTTTTCATTTGTTTATAATGAGTGGTGAGCGTTATTTGGCGATAAAACACTCCTTCGCGTACGAGACTGGCTTGGTAACTGAAGCTTGTATCCTCATCGCATCTGGTTTGGCGTGGGTCGGTGCAGTGATCATCCTTCCCATTGAATACCTTTCTCAAGCAAATGGAAAACTTATGGCAGTATTCGCAACATTTGTACACTTGATCTTTATGCCGGTAATGATCTACTGCCATGCTTCCATATACCAAGAGGTTCGCCGGAATGAGAAACGAATTATTGCTAATCAAGTTTCCATAGAAGTGAAGGCAAAGTGGCTTAGAAATAAGAAAGCTTTTTACACGACAACTATCATACTACTAGTAATTTTTCTGTGTTATATTCCGCCAAATGTTTGGATTATTATTGGTGTAGTCTTCGCGGACAGAATCCCTGAAGATGTGTTGAATCTCGTTTTGTCTTTGACCATATCATTGAGAATACATAATTCATTGTTAAATCCGTTGATTTACGCTTTTCGAATAAGATATTTTCGCGTAGCTTTCATTCAGTTGCTATTGAGAAAAACTCTTGAAGAAGCTGAGCAACTGGAAAACAAGATTTTTGGATCAAGAAAAGTTGGAGTTGTAGCTACTGCTGAACAAGAAAACTAACAGAGCTTGCCGAGAAATGATGTATAACAAGAACACGCAACAACGGCAAGAACAGGACCACAAACACGGAGACGTTTACAAAACAGCCTTTTAATTAGTCATATCGGATAATATTATAATATATTCTCTCGGTGGCTTTTTGTATCATTTCAATTTTGTGAAGTTTAGCTTTCTTGTTCATTAAACCTTTTGGCTTACTGATCTACGATTATTCGTGATTATTTTTTGTTTTCGGGCTTGAGAAGTGATAGCAGTTTTTTAACCTGTCAAATAAAATCAAAATATTCTGGAACGTCTATTACGTAACAAAGTGAGGTTTACCTTTGGAAAGTTTTCTTTGCGTCGTCTTTTTTCTCCTTGGTTTTGCCGAAGGAAATGGGAAAAATCCTTAAGATCGCTTCCTCTTCTTATAAGACGTTTTATTTTCTTAGTTTCACCCGCTGAGTGTTTACTCAGCATGCTCTTTGATGTCTCAACACGACAGAACTTGTCAACGCTTGTTGAGGTAATTAATATAATATAGCGAAATTTTCTGTCACCCAATAACTATCAGGAGGTATATACATTTTGATTTTTTTTAATTTAAGATCCGAAACTGAAAAAAAGTCAAATTATGCAACTGATTAATAACAATTTTTCCCCGCATATATTGAGGCTTCGAGGATTTACCGATAGCTTATTATGAAGCTTCATTTACCCCGAGACGTTCGCCCATTGGCTAAGGATTTTGCTATGAAAATGTAGCTGCGTGCTAAAAGATCGAATGAAATTAGAGGTTCTAGAGAGCTGTGAACTATCTGGGGTGGATTCTTACTGTTGTTTGTTTATCATTTTTTCACAGGTAGCCCATAAAAGCTCGAAATGTGAGCGTCGGCACCGTTGCATAACCTTCGAAAATGTAGCGATTTAAATAAAAATCGGCTTACCTTTCTTTAATTGAGTGTTTTTTCTCTCCTGTGTGGTATTCGAGCCGATTTTATTTAAATCGCTACATTTTCATAGGTTACAGAAACAATTTTTATTTTCCCCATACAAATCCTTATATTTCGAAGGTTACGCAACGGTGCTGACACTCACATTTCGAGCTTGGGCTACCGCTGACTTTTTCAGCCAATACTGTGGGACCTTTAGAACTGCACGATTATTTTCAATTAACTTGGTCGTTTGAGCAGAAGCGCGGACTATTAGTTATTCGGTATGGTGCGTTTTGTTTGTAACTTAAAACGGTGATTCTATTAAAGGAGAACGGAAGTCATTCATACGAAAGCACATGATCAGTCCTAATCAAATCGCGATAATTTAGGATGTGAACTTACCTTTCAACCTGATTGTAGCAGCAAAAAAACCTCCGTACCAGAACAATTTGAACGTCCGCCATTTTGGAAGACATGTTGAAGGCTTGGGTGCCTGTGTTAACCACTGATCTTTTGTGGCACGAGGGGTGGTGAGAGAAAAAATCAAGGTAACGGTCTGTATGGATTGGTTTTCTGTAAACCTCCACTTGAACTGCCGTGCCGCGTCTAGACGTGATGGTGTTAAGGAAAGGTAAGCGATACCCGTTAGCGTCTTCAAGTTCCAAAGTGAACTGAATGTTAGCATTGATAGAGTTCAGATGTTGGCGAAACGCGTCGACTTGATCCTTTTTGAGGCACGAATGGCTGTCGTCAAGATAACAAAACCACCATTTGGGAGGATGAAGGGCAAGATTTCCGCACAGCCCCATACATTTATTATGCATGCAGTTCTTTGTTTATTGTAGACAATAGCTGGAACAATAGAGACCCTTTGGGACTCACGTTCTTTGTTTGAGTCATTTTTTTGTTCGACTAACTTTTCATTTTTTTTCTAAGTGAGGGGTTCTTGGTGAGGAATCCTTTTTCCCCCGCCCCAACTGACAGAACGCCTATAGTAGTAAGGGCCTATGCTTTGGGGCACAACCAATCAGAATCGAGTATTTTTTGAATGGACCAATCAGAAAGCCGTATTTCAAACACGTGACTTTTCTAAACCGCAAATTGCGTCAGCAAGAACGTCACAACTCATGAACCAATAAAGAGACAGTATTTGAATTCAAATTTTAATGGTCACACAAAAAAATACATGTCACGCAAAAAACCTGGTAACGAGTAACGAGTTCAATAACGAGTAACGAATTCAATGACTGGTGACGAGTTAAATGTCAAGACTTGTTCTTCTTTATGAATTTGAATGGTACATTTTTTACCATCTTTTCCCAGAATTTCTCACAAGCGAGTGCGGGATGCATATGATTTTTCACTTGCGTTTTCCATACTCTCCATCCGCTTGTTCTTCTCGATGAACAGCGGTATTTCGCAAAGAAGTGAATTCAAAGTAAACATCGCCGAAGTCTTAAAAAAGCAATACTCTTTGTAAATTGAGTTCATCTTGTTCATTCCATTCGAATTCTTCGTAATAGCCATATGGGTAAGAGTGAAACGTGATGGGATCCACTACTCGTTTGTCAAAAACGATTTGGTAACGTTTTATTTCGGTCATTGTTTCTAAATGTTTTGTTTTATTGTCTCTTGTGATCTTGAATGGATTGAAGACGGGAATCTGCCGTTGTTTTTCCTCCAAAGGTTTTGTCACTTCATCCATGACATTTTCTTTTAGGATTTCAAAGTTTAACTGTTCTTGTCCGCGTGTGTTCAGCGAGAAGCCACGCACCTTACATTCTACAATGTGATCATCCGGGTCTTTCAATTCGTCTGTGTATTCTCCCAGGAAATCACCCAACGGTAAACTGGGTTCATTCCTTTGTGGGAATAAATGATGGAGTCAGTGTCAAAGTACAAAGTCTGTAGAGGATTCAGTTTTGAGAGACCTTCTTGATACAATCGTAGTCTTGCCCAGCAAGTGGTGAAGCAAGCCACGAAAATGTTTATGTTCACTTGAATGGGGTCACACTCGCTTTGATACTTGTGGACGACTTCGATCATTTCCTCATTGACGATGCGGATGTCGTTTATTTCCTTGCTGTCGTCTTCCAACAACTTGTGGAATAGGGCCGGACTGGTGTACGTTTGAACTTGAGTCTTGTTGCTTTGTTGCCCGTACTTTCCCCAGAAAGAGTTTAGCATCATTTTGGCTAGAGATCGTTTTCCCGGATTTTCTTCTATCTTGTCGGGTTCTAATTTGATTCCTTCCTTTTTCTCATAGTCCGTAATGTATTTCACGCGTTTGTCGGTGTCGTTCCCGACCCGTTTTGGCGACCCGCTGGCTTCTTGTTTGATTTTCAGGAAAGTGTTCACGTACGATTTGAACAACGTGTCGGACGTGTTTTGAAAATGCCACACTTCGTGCACGTGTTGGATCACGTAGCCTTGACGCACTGCTTCTTCCAATTCAGGGGTGCACCAAGTACCGGTTAGTTCCCTTTCTTTGAGCGTGTGGCTGCAACTTGCGCTGCGTTCTGTTAAGGGTTTGGATTGTTCCGTTTCTACGCAGGTGCGGCATAACGGGAAGGTCAGTTTTCCGCCGCTGCGGTAGGGTAAGACGGCGTGGTATAACCCGTAGGGTGGTGACACAGTGCATTTGGCAAGCCCGAAAAACTCGGATAGATCTGTGTGCCCTGGTTCTAGCACGATGACGGGATGTCCTATGGGGTAAACGCAGTTTTTGTTAACGTAGGGATAAAGTGACGTGAAATCCACGTAATGGATCTTTTCATCCTCTTGCGTCTTGTGATGAAGTTTGACTGCATTGGTTCTACCCCCGAAAAAGGCATCTCTGGGTTCTAGTCGTTCCGTCAAGTTTAAAGATTTCAGGTAGGTTTGAATGTCCGTGTCTCGTTTTTTGAGATTGTTCCATTGACATTCCCATATTTCCATGAGATTGTAACCTGCGTGTCGGATCTGATCGGCTCGACGTTGCGTGGTTTCGTACACGTCGTGCATGGTACGTTCGTCCAGTTTGGTGTGTTTCTGGTATCGGTTTGGAAAACAAGTGGGGCAACCGTGATAGAAGCAACCGTAGAATTCGTACACGGTATTGGTGGACGCCGCGTACCCGTCTACTTGCACTCGTCTGTTACCCACACGGATCACGTGTTCTCCACCGTTTCTGGCATGCGTCACACGGTCTGTCGATGTAGCATTGCGGTTCAAGTAATGTAACCATTCGATGGAAGCCTGGGAGTGAGGTTTTCCTTTTCCGTACCAAACTCGCACTGGTTCCGAAGCCAAACAGTTATTGGGCATGCATGTTGTGCGATAGTACAGGTTGCAAGCCGAGGCAATGGTCAAACATTTTTCCATGGGATCAAATCCGGCCACTTGTTTGAATTGTTGTCGGAACACCTTACATCCGTCGTGTAACAATTTCACATTCGATTGGCAATAGGCCAACAGTTCCGCCTGGAAATCAAACAGGTAATTCTCCTCTTTCATTTTTTTGTGCCATTCGTCAAATTCTGTTTTTCTTTCTGGTTTCATACCTCCCGGGCCGTAATAATCGCGTGCCGGAATGGGACCCACGTACGATTGGTTGTCTGGAATATTGAAGAAATGAGGGAAAAACCCTTTTTTCCGTTCCGTCAGTCCAAATGATTTTGGGAAGGCAGAAAGCGGCATCTGAAGAAAACACATCGAGTCCTTGAATTCAATGTCGTGAACTTTCATCGACAAAATCTTGCTTCCGTTTGCCAATTGATCCGGACAGATACCTTTACGGTATAGTTCGTTCAAAATGAAATAGGAATCGTACCCTTTGAAATTGTGAGCAATGGCAATGACTTTATTGTCGATGGCTATTTCTCGTAACCAGTCGAGAAAGTCTGTCACACATGTCGAACCCTCGAACTTGTATTGCAAGTTACTGTTCGAGGTCATGACGCAAATCAAATTTGGTACGTGAATTCCTCTTTCTTGCATGGCTTCAGCATCCCAAGTCACAAAAATGGGAGGTTCTTCTAGCTGAGTGTCGTCCGCTTTTCTCTTTCTCTTTTTTCTTTTTTCTTCCATTTCGTTTGGGTTCTGAATGAAACATGTGTGTTGATACAAGTTCAAGTATCGTTTGCAGGAAGGGCATTCACTGTGGCCGCACACGTGTTTACCCATTTCGATTTCGTATCGGGTCAGTGTCTTGCTACAATTCTTACATTTCTTATGCATGTGACAAACACTGTTCTTGGTGTTTTTTCCACTTTTTTCCCGCTTTCTTCTTGTTGTTTCTTGTGCAGAGCAAAACACGCGTCTCCGAACCATGGCTTTGTTACCTTTGTCGACTTTGGTGAAATCTGGGCAATTCAATTGGTTACAGGCATGACATCGTTTTCCTTTGCAACTGTGATTTCTCCATCTGTCACGCTCGAAGGATTTTTCGCACGCTGGACAGAAATGGGCTTTTCCAAAGAATCCTTTCAGCGAGTTGCACGCATGGCAATGTTCTCCCACTTTGATCAAGACAAGGAGTTTATCTTCGGGTTGGTCAGGCCCTTTGAAAATTATTTGGTAACCGTGATCCACGGAAACCACCACGATCTGGTACTCTTTCAGGTAAGTCTGAAATTGTTGAATTTCAGTCAAGCCGCAGGGTCCTTCGGGTACTTTGGCCGAGGCGTGTAATTCTTTGGCTTGTCGTTCTTGTATGGGTCTTCCCCTTCGCAAAGTATTGTAGGTACTGTGTCTACTACCTAGATCGCGGTAAGCTTCGATGGTGACCAAAGCTCTGGCACAACACAGTTCGTCCGTGTTTTTGATTTTGATCACTGACTTTTTGTCGTTTAAGAGTTTCTCAATGTGCTCCGTTCCCAGTTTTTTTCGTCCGCTTCCCGTCCCGGTGGCTTTTATGTGAGAAATGTTCAAGTTAAACGTATCGCCCATTCTGAAATTTTCGTTGGAGTTCAACAGTCTGCTTAATTCTTCCAAAACGGTGCGAGCGATCAATGCATTGTTTCTCCAATCACGCACTCGCACTCGTCTTGAATGATAAGCGTTTCTCAGTCTGTTCGAGTTGATGTTGATCAGCAAATGATCGTCGGGTCGTACTTCTGAGTCTTCTAATATTTGTTCGTTGATGCTGCGTTGCAAGGCTTCCTCGATTTGTCCCGGCAAGACGGCTCTGTCCAAGTTGACCAATGCACCACCGTGCTGTGCCAATCGCGCCGTGTAACTTCTGTGATGTAAATCAAATCGTCTCAATCGTCTGTCCACGTGTGGAGTCAAAATGAAATCAAATCCGCGTTCCCATTCACTTGCCGCCTCGATCATGGTGTCGTCATCAATCTGCAATCATGTCAAGACAACAATAATTGTGATGCCAATCTGATTGACTGGGATTGATATGACACATGGTTGGTATTCGCCATGTGTTGTCTATAAATGTGGGGTTTCCTCGTATGTCTCCACTTTTCCAAAGCCTGTGTCTCATTTCCAGAAAAAAACTGCAACGTCGACAATAACTGAAAGTGTTCAATGTTTTTGACCACATTTTCTTTTTCTCTTTTACGTGCATGAGATCTGCCTGCCATTGAATGTATCTTTTCAATTCTTCCGGTAATGCATCCCAGCACTCGTTATCTGTGCGGTAAATGAGAAATCAATGCACAATTATCATGTTGAAAGTGATATTTTGTGTAGGGAGGATCGTCATTTGCACAAAACACTGCTGTCCATCGTCCTTTTTTCCATATTTTTTCTGATTCGCACTTGTAATTGCCTTCTGTGTCTATTTTGTTTTTCATGTCCAGGTAACAATCACAATATATACATCGACCCATAAACCAAAAATGAAATGATCTCCAAAACTGATTGTTGTAAACGAGTTTGTCTTTGACATGCATGATGTCTGCCTTCCATTGAATGTATCTTTTCATTTCTTCCGGTAATGTGTCCCAGTGACTTTTTATCTGCAGTCAAAACATGTGTGTTCAAAGGGAGGTCGCATTATTGATAAAAAAGGTAACCCTCATCAGTTTGTCCATGCCAATATTCCCATTGACCTATATACGGATGCTCTAATGTCTGATGAGCTATCCTACACATGACAGGGTATACATCCTCTTGTTTAAAGTTGCCTGACGGTTCTATTCTCTCTCTCGTGTCCACGAAGTGACCGCAAAGTCGAAAAGGAGATAATCGTAAGTGAAACTTGTACCAAAATCTATGGTTGTATTTGAGTTTGTCTTCCACATGCGATTTGTCCGAAAGCCATTGAATTTTTCGTTTCATTTCTTCTGGCAGAAAATTCCAATGACTCTGTGAAAAGACCGAAAAAAAGTCAATTAATCAGCGAAAGACGTTCTTAAATATTGCCTGAATCTTCTATGTTCCAATTTGCGTTCCATTTTATCAGCCATCCACAAAATCTTTAGTTTTATCTCTTCCGGTAGAAAATCCCATAGACTCATCTGTTAAAACGAACAGAAATGTGATCACGGTGAAAAGTTTGAGCATAGCAAGTGATTTCCGATGCAATAGCAATGGATCCATCTTGGCTCTGGTTTTATTCTGTTTTTGTTTTCAATTCTGTCAACGTAAAATGCAGACACATATCTTCCCTCCGTTGTGTAATAGTGCCAAGGTAAACGCGATTTTAACCATAGATATGACGGAGGTTTTTCCATTGAATGATAGTGTATGAAACTATGGCAATAAATACAAGGGTCCAAGGAATTGAACAAAGCAGTCCAATATGGTAAATGGTGAATGATGTTGATCATGATTTGATCAGCTTGTCGCTGTATGATTCGTTTCAGTTCGTCTGGTAATCGATCCCATGGGTTGACTCCCATTCCCTGCGAATAGAAATGTGATAGGGTATAATGCAATCTGGGTGTATCCATAATCCTTCGTCGAAAAATGTTACGCATTCTCCCTCGGTCACGGTACGAATGTATTGTTTCCACGATGTTATTTTTTCCCCACTCCGCTCAATCATGCGAGAAGGTAAACGATCAATGTCCCAAATGTGATTTAAATATTTGTAACGACCAAAGTCGTTGTAACTTTTTCGAAATACGAATCTGTTCCTCTTGAAATTTCCTTCTTCATCCATGCGATGTCTCATGTCTATGAAGAATCCGCAATGACAACATTGATCTAATACAACTTTCAAGTTGAACCAATATTTCAATTTGCGATTGCGTTTTGTCTCAATCATCAAACGATCCGCTTTCCATTGTATCTTTTGTTGTATTTCGACGGGAAGAATATCCCAATGACTGATTATCTGCGATGAAAAGGAATTTCAAACAAGAAAATGAACAACCAATTTGTCTTCATCGCAAAACGGTAACTTTTTGATTTCATCGTAGTTTTCATCTCTGGGATAAAAGAAGAAGTGACGAAAGTCATCGCATGCCGTTTCCGGATCGAAATGTGTTGCACACAGGCAACAATATCCATGGTTGTTAGCAAGATTATGCATTATACATTCTTGATGAAACCAACGTTCATTGTTTTCATCCGTTTTCATGAAAGGAATTCGATCTAAATCACGATACAATGTTTCTTGATTTACAATTTGTCCCGTTTCATTTGTTTTTTCTGCGTAACGAGAGAGGAATAAATCGCAACTTTCGCAAGGATCCAAGAATAAATGAATTAATTCCCAAGTTCCAAATTCTGTTTTGCTCTTATCTAACAGAACAGTTTTCATGCATGTGTAGTGTTGAAAGTCCAAAGTCACAGGTAGATGGAGATAATGATTATCTTCATTTACTTCTAGCTTCTTAATCTCGCAACGAGTGTTCAATCGTTCCCGTACATGCATTTCTACACTTGCCCATTGTATCTTTTCTTTGATTTCTTCTGGCAATACATCCCAATGACTTCTTACCTCTTCTTCTGTTTCTTTTTCTTCTCCAAGAAACTCCCATTGCATTGGCCCTTTCTTCCTCCATAACTTCTCTCTGTCATCATTGCTTGCCATCTTGTGTCAAACTTGAGAATGAAGCAAATGCTGCAAGTGAGTTCCTTATATAGTGTGTTGAACCTCTCATGAGGGGGATACCCCTATCACGTGACCTGTTTTGATTGTATATAAGGCTTTCCATGCCACACCACCAGTTACCCTTTGAGTCTTGAAACTGAGTTGAGGTGAGTCATGGAACCAATAGATGTTTTTCGCGAATGTAAAATCAGACTTGTCGACTGTGAAAGAATGCTGATCGAAGACAAAGAGAATATGCATACAAGGAGATACAGGAAGCTCGTAAAAGTTCTGCGGAGACTGATTATAACCATTCGTGGAATTGCACGCGTTACCAGGTGGTGAACAACATCATAACCACTTGTGGCAGCTGCGTGACGCCATACGCAAGGCAGACTTTGTATTGTATGGGAAGACCAACATTTCCGAATTTTATGGCGTCACCATTTGATGGAACATTTCATGGAATATTTTATGAACATTTTATGGAACATTTTATGGACCCTTGATGGCACACTTTATTGCGTTACCATTTTGATTTTTGTTTTATTTTATCAGTCATGTCTTGTAGAAATTTACCATCCTGCTGTGTAGTCTGTGGCAAGGAACCTCCCACGTGTACACAACCTCTTCACAGAGTGCACAACGCTCATCATGAGAAGTTCGTTAAGGAAATCAAATGGGGCGAAATAAGAGCAAAGTGGAGTGGTCGCGTTTTCTTGACTTGTTGCGGTTCCATTTATGGAGAGTATTATGACATTGAGGAGTGGAACTTTACAACCGTTAGGTGAGAATCTTGATGCGGCACTCGCTCGTATAAAATTCGTGAAGACTTTTATTTTGTAAACGTTTGTAGAATCATTGTCACGTTTTGAATTTTTTTTTTTGATTTGTAAACGTTAGATGCATGATAGGAGAAGTGTAATTAAAACAATGTTGACACGTTTGAAAAAAAAATATCTGTGATTTTATTCTACTTGATGTAGCACTCGCTCATATAAAATTAGTGAATACTTTTATTTTGTAAGCGATGTAGAATCATTGTCACGTTTTGTAAATTTGTAAACGTTAGAAATGAAGAGATGTATGATAGGAGAATTGTAATTAAAACAATGTTGACACGTTTGAAAAAAAATCTCTGTGTGATTTTATTCTACGTAAGTGTTCATCCATAACCAAAAAGCATGACATTCGACCATGCTGCAATGAGTGTTACAACAATTGAAATGAAATCCGCAATCGGGCAAAGGCTCGACAACACTCGATTTTAGTATTTCGTATTTAGGACAATTATACACTTCAAGGCTTAAACTTTGAATGTTAAGTGTATTCAACAAATCTTTTTCCACATGTCCTCCTTTGTAGGCTATTACATATCTTTCATTGCATTTGTTGTTCTGATACAAATTCATTAATATCTTTTCTCAAACTCATTAATAATTCATCACATTAAAACAAAGGAAATCAGAACCGTAACCGTGGTTTGGAAATGTGATCTTAATTAGCATATATTTTTACGATTTTATTTCTTCGTTTTCTCCGTGGTTTTAGTTTCGATTGAGAAGATATATCAAACACTCGAGACAGTGTTTCATCACATTTCCAAACACCTCGAAGTTCGTCAAAAATACTCCGCTACGCGTCGTATTTTCAACTCTCTTCTCGGTGTTTGGAAATGTGATGAAACACCGTCTCTCGTGTTTGATATATTACTTCCAGCTGGTGAGACTCGTATCCTCTTTCTTGTTTTATTGGATCGTACGTCAGTCCGTGAATGTTATACTTTTGAAAGGCAACAGTTCTTTTGTCTTCTATGGATAAATTGTACCAAGGTACTTTTGCGGAAAACAAGTATCGTCCGTGATCTCCTGTCCAAGCGTAATATCCCAGTTCCCGCACTTGAAATTTCTTGTTGACGAAAAATCCCTCCAATTCCAATATCATACACACTTTCTCTTTCATCCTGTGTATGTCAGTCCATGCTTCTTCATCAGACGTCTGATGTAAATCTGATTCTTTAACGCAGCTTATTTCTGGAGGACTTATCACCTCTTGATTCTGTTCCAAGAACGTGATGTTTACTTTTTGACACTCCAGCCACAACGACTGGTCAAAAGGAATGGAATTGACATCTGTGTAGGTGGGTTTGTGATACCAAGGAGAATCTTGTCCTCTCAATGGGTAACCTTGTTCATCTCTGGACCAATGGGTGTTGCCATGATGACGTTTTCCTCCTTCTATCCAAGCCAATACTTTTCCTCTCGGTAGCAAATCAGCCCATTGAAAGAACTTGCACATGTTTCGTCTGCAGCGGAAGTAAGGGCGATCTGGATTCTTCGTCGAATAAGAGATACTGAGAATGGTCGGTTCGTCGCAGTAACACAACAATTTATCCAGGTTGTTTGAGTAGTAAGTCATCACAGCGTTCGTATTTCGAACGATGTCGATATACGTTTTGGCTTCGTTTTTGTCCACCAAGACAGACAATGATCTTTACGATCATCTCTTCCCACACCGCAAACCAGGTACTTCCATCCATTGCTTGCTGTTTTTTCTTGAAGTGGAACATTGTTGTGAATCGGGCAACTCACTTCTGCTTGTGGAAAGAACTTGTTGAAAAAATCAATGGCTTCATCGTACGACGGTATTTCACCCTCTTCCATCACTTCCACAAGTTCTTTGTTTGTCTTTTTCTTCTTCTTCTTCTTCTTGTTGGAAGCCGGTGGGAAATCTAGATCATGTCCACGTGCGCAAAAAAAATATTTACATTAAAGTGAATGCTCTATCGATCAGAGAAAGTACGTTATGGACTCGGTTGCAACCTGTAGGATTTTGTCGATTGATAACTGGCATGGACGAACGAGTGACTAGCTGTCATTTAAAAAAAGAATATGTAATGTTTCAAAACTATTTCAACACGCTATGTTTCAAATGGCCGTTTTATGTAATGACATTTAACTTCACTTAACTCCAAAGTCGTTCAAACTAATTCCTTTGGGAATTAATATTCACGGATGGGGTTGCTCCGAAAGAAGCGCACCTTTCACTAGATTTTTGTCGATTGATAACTGGACGTGCGAGCGACAAGCTGTCTATATAATTCATTTTTTATTCAAAAATAATAACCAATTAATGTTCCAAAACTGTTTTAACACGCTGTTTCAAATGGATGCTCCATGTAATGACATTCATATAATAACCAAATCAATGCGCGCGCTCTGATTGGTCAATCAGCTATGGTTTATTGTGCCAGTAAACTCATGGATATATCGCGCGTCTTCTGAATTATTATATAAAAGCAATAGACCACAAGTTACTATGGTTTATAGGCTGATAAACCACTTGGGATATTGGAAGAACACTCGAAGAATTCGTAAATCACTCGTCTGCGGCTCGTGATTTACAAATTCTTCTCGTGTTCTACCAACATCCCGCGTGGTTTATCAGCCTATAAACCATAGAAACTTGTGGTCTATTGCTTAATTAACTTCGCTTAACTCGCTCTATGTTAATTCCTTTGGGAATTAATTATCACAAATAGAATTTATCCCAAAGGAGCGCATCACGATTTGATAAAACTTCAGAGCTACGTCAAGTTATATTTTCCAAAAAAATCACATTTGAATGGAAGGAAACAACTGATCGAAACAGAAGATGGCTCAGTTTAAACAAATTAAAATTCAAGGAGTTTGCTGTCCTCCTTTAACACCATCTAATTTGCATTTAGTTTGCACGTGGAGGAAAATTAATGAATCTTACAATTTGCCAGATTTATTTGTTTGAACTCGGAGACTTTTAGAAAAGACAATTAGCAACATTATGCAAAGAAGTAAACTTTGAGCGAGTTTGAATTTCGCGGGATTTGCGTCATAAAGTAAATAAACACGGACGCTAGCTATGAAAAATGTTGTGTCAAAATGCAATTTTCTTTTGCTGGTTGATGCTCCGACAGTTTACTGTAAATGCAGTTTGCTTAAAGGTCGCTTCACACGAGGGGACCGGTCGCAGGGACTGGTCCCCTGTAGAGTTTACACGATGGAATGAGTCGCGGGGACCGGGTCCCTTGAAGGGTTCACACGCTGGGAACTGTTTCACAGCAAGATAGCAGTTTTTATGACGTTTTCAATATATAAAACAAGATTATCACCTTGTGGAGATGGAAAATTATTATTATTATTATTATCATTCCTATTATTATTCATATCTGAGCGTGCTTACTGGACTGTGTCCAAGAATTGTTTTAAAAACATGGAATGTTGACAGTGTTCGAAATCCGCTCCTATTTTATAATTTTGATATCAGGTTACCTTTCGGTGTTTTTATATCTGAAAAAAAATTGCATCATTTCAGCAAAAACTGCAAAAGTATAGTATTCTCCAGGCCAGCTGGAACAAATCAAAACATCCGATCAAATTTCAATAATAGCATAAACCGGATGTGTACTGGTGACGCTCCAATCTTCAATATTGATGTCAACAGTCTGTTCACTAGTATTCTGTTCACTATTCTGTTCAGGCGTCGCCATCTTGAAACACGAACGTGCAGAATTGTGGGAGCTTAAAATGCTGATCAGCGATTGGTTCAGTTTTAATTGGTCGCAGGGACCAGTCCCACGAACCTGTTTACACGAGGGGCCAAGCAAAATATTGCGGGGACCAGTCCCTGCGACTGGTCCCAGGAATTCAAACCAGTTTGAATTCGTGGGACCGATTTCGGGGACTAAAATTCAGTTCCTGCGACCGGATTTTTGACGAAAATTGGCCTGTTCACACGATGGGATTTGGTCCCCGGGACCGGTCCCTGCGACCGGTCCCCTCGTGTGTGGCGACCTTAAAGGTTAACTGTTCAAGTATTTTTTAGAAGAAACTTTGAAGTTTACAAAAAAATTGTCCAAATTTACCACCGAGGCTAATACACAGTCAATACGTCATATATTTCCTTGTTTAAATATGAAAGACTGGTTTCTACCAGATGCCGACTGAAGTTCCAAAACTATTTTAACACGCTGTGTTTCAAATGGATGTTCTATGTAATGACATTTAACTTCACTTAACTCCAACTCGTTCAAGGTTAATTCCTTTGGGAATTAATTTTCACAAATAAAGTTTGTCCCAAAGAAGCGCATCACGATTTTATAAAACTTCAGAGCCACGTCATTTCATATTTTCCAATACATAAAATCACATTTGAACGGAAAGAAACAACCGAAGATAGCTCAGTTTAAAAATTAAAATGCAAGGGAGTTCGCCGTCCTCCTTGAACACCATCTAATTTGCATTTTAGTTTGCACGTGGAGGCAAGACTTCGGAAAAACGCGTGTTACGTTTTGAAAATTATAAATCCACTGTAAACATAAATCGTACAATTTGCCAGATTTACTTGTTTGAACTCGGAGACCTTTAGAAAAGATAATTAGCAACATTATGCAAAGAAAGGAACTTTGAGCGAGTTTGAAACTCGCGGGATTTGCGTCATAAAGTAAATAAACACGGGCGCTAGCTATTAAAAATGTTGTGTCAAAATGCAATTTTCTTTTACTGGTTGAAAGAAAAACTGCTCCGACAGTTTAAATGCATTTTTCTTAAACGTTAACTGTTTAAGTGTTTTTAGAAGAAAATTTCTATAGTGAAGATTTCATGAGTGTTAAATGACATCACCGTTGAAGTTTACAAGAAAGAAGTTAGTCCAAATTTACCACCGAGGCTAATACGTCCTATATTTCCTTGTTTAAACATGCAAGACTGGTTTCTACCGGTTACCGGCTGAAGTTGCTTGCTTTGTAGTTAACATATAAGCTGCTATCTGCGCTCCAAAGTCAAATCTTAGGCAGACATTCAATCAAATGAAGTACAGGTTGGTATCGAGGCGAATTATACAAAACTACTCGAAATTACCGGCCAGCAACCAGAGGGCAACCATCCCGCTTGCACAAGTTCGTCTCCTATTATGGTAATTACCATGTTTGCACAATTCTCAGTTACTCGGCTGGTCTCTTTCTTCTTGAAGTATTTTTACCTGAATATACAAAAAATATATCAGACCACAGTGATAAAAACTTCATTGAAAAATTGAACCCCTCTTTGGGTATTTCCGAAGAAATCGTAGACGCGACTATAACCGCTAAAAATACGAAGATCTCAAAATTGAACCAAAGATTTAAAAATTCGCGTGACAAGGTTGAATAATGAAAGCAAATAATATGGCATAAATAACATCAAACACTGCCAAAATGAATCTTTGTTATTGTTTAAGCAACCATTGATCTTGCTTTTCACGCATTTAGACAAATTATTTTTGCGGTTTGTTGATGAAATTAGATAACTTTTCTGCTGTGAATTACACAATGATTTCAATCCATATAGCGAAGAAAAAAAATGCGACGTAAACGAAGTCTGGGGGTACCATAGACAGGCTCAAAATTACGCCCCCGAAAAGCAAGAAAATTTCCCTCAACAATGCAACAATCTTTATTTACCTTATAGGTTTTAATTTGTAAGTGACATTTTTCGTTAAAAAAGACCTAAGGGCCGTTGCTCTCAGCAAACCCTGATGGGCTCTTAAATATCCAATGTATACCTAGAATATAGTTTCGTTATCTCTTGGTATCTTACCAGCGCGCGTCCTAAACTACTTAGCGAACGAGGCCTTAAGCTTCAGCTTTTGCGTTCGGTTCCAATAAATGTGCTATGAATTAAAGGCCAGTTCATGTTGGAGCGCCTACAGGATACTTGTTGAACTGATTTGTATCTCCTTGGCAGCTCAATCTTCCTTCGGTGTTATAACGTTCACAAGTTTGTTAAACTCTTACCATGTTTCGCGGCTACTCCACCAGAGGTAAGTTCTTGGTCCACACCATATCTTCAAGCGCAAAATACTTGGCAATTCCTTCTTAAATTTGATGATTTTTCTGAATATTTGTCAACAAATTTCCTGCTTGCTTCCAAGGAATTAAAAACTTAGTTCACACCACGAGGAACCGAAGATTAAAATGCAAATTAAAAACATCACCTTCATTTTGCATATGAGAACTTTGTGGCGAGGTTCCCTAGCCATGTCTGTCCCTGACTTTACTTTTTCCGAGTTCGTTGCATTGAGGGTGCGCATGGGGTTAACTGATTGCTGATAATTTGCCAAAATTTTAACTGTCAGATGAGAAATGGCAGTTTTTTTTAATGGCTGAGAATCGTTTAGATAACTGCCAGCTGAGACCGATGACCTTTTTGGCCTAAATAAAGGTACATACAGCGCAACTGTTACTTAAGAACAATTTAAGCCACATTTACCTCTTTCTGGGCAAATGGGAAATATAGCGCTAAACCCCATGGTTATCCGCTACCTGCAGCTAACCGTTGTGTAAGTTGGACATAGAAAATAACCATATTTTGAACGTTTTGTTTGTTTAATGGTCGAATAAAGCGACTACAAAGAAAAAGGTCAGTTAGACTAACTTCGGCTGGCTGAGTTGACATATTTTTTAGTTGGGTATACGGATTTTTGAAGAATTAAATCTGGTTATGTAAGTTTGGGGGACAACAACTGTCTGTAAAATGAGATAACTTGGATTTACGTTAGCCAATGAATAACAGCAGTGGACACATACATATATATGTTCAAATGAGCCAAACTGACAAACACTTTTGCAACTTTGCCGTTTCCCATTTCAACGCGACGAGGGCCCCTCGAGATTTCTCGTAGTCGCGAGAAAAATCTTGAAGTGACTAAGTTTAACACTAATCATTATATGGCAAGGTGACCAAGGTAGTCTTGAGTAAATCCGAGCGCTCTGATTGGTTCTTTCTTGGTCTGGATTTTGCCACGTGCCTCGTAAGTGTATTGCGGCCGGGGAAGATAGGGTAAGTCAAGTAGGCTTATCATTTGTTAAATTCATACTTTATTACAGCTCAAGGCCACCCCCCAAAACCAGTTCTATGAAATAATCAACAATTATTCCAGGAATACGCGTTGGCTATAACCATCTCATATCCAACAAGCGCGAGTGGAATAGCTTTATTAAAAACGTCCAAAAAATATTGCACAAACATCGCGAAAAATGCATTATTTTACGCGTACACGCACCATATTTGTAGGTCAGTGGTACATGAGCTTATATACCATCGCCTCTAAACCAATCAAAACTCAGGAAATGCAATATACCATAGCTAGGTTTTAATAATAAGAAATATTCCAAGAAAAAATGAATATACCGAGAAAAGTTTGTAAGCTCGAGCTTACTGGCTTACTGGCGGGGAGTACGCACCCTGGAGGTTAATATTGAAATATCAGGAGAGTTATAACCTTCACGATGAAAAGTTTGAGATGCGGTTAATTCTTGAGAAAAAGGTTCTTATAGCTCTTCATGGGTAATCAACAGTATACGTTAAACCCCCGAAGCAGTTCGGAACTTCTCGACATTGCTCGCCTGATGCAGGTGGACAGCATTGTCAAGATTCAACCAAAGAACGGAGAATTGGCTTTGCAATTTTTTTATTGTTAGAGAAAGGGAATAGTTCAGACGAAATTTGGTGCGCTTACGAAAAATGAAACGCACAAGAAATCGTAACATCAGCAATTATATGGGAACTTGTCTCCTGTTTATCAACACTTGTACAGCTTCAACTTCTTGAACAATTTACCCCGGAATTCGCTTCATTCGCGTTTGTCATAATTTAGCAATTAACTTTACAACCGTTGTAAATAATGTTGCTTATTTAAAGTTTGCCTTGTAAATTAAAAACAACAAGAACAGTATGTTGCCCTATTTCCCAGACACCCCTATTTCCGGACACTTCGACTTAACGATTCCGTATTTCGTTGAAACAATAAAACAAATCCGATCGATATGTTCCAAAGACTTATCGTGGCCAAGCCACGCTCCGTTTAAAGCGAGAACATTCGTTTTCAGTCCAGGTAGGTAAATCAGTTTGTTTCTTCTTAAATGTGATTTACCTATTTACAGGTAAGCGGTCTGTTCTAGCAAAATACGATACATATTAAACTTTTTTTTAAGTAAAGCTTAAAGGACTAGGTTTGTCAGCATATAAGAATTTTCTGTTTTCAGTTTCGTATCTTCGAACTTGACCACAAAAGAGTTAATTTGCATTTTTGGTGAGGTGTTCCTATTTCCGGACACCTAACGATAGCAAACTAGTTTCTTTTATAAAAGCAATCTTATCGAAGAGCTGTTGAAAGACAAGCGTTTTTATAACTCCCTTTCATAATTTAAACTCACCTGAAATAATTATTTGGAAAAAAATACTTGAGTGTTGTTTCCCTAGCCTGCAAAGCAGGCGGTTTTTGTGCGGGGAATACTTCGAAAACAGCGATCGCGAAAGACCGGATAACCGGCGGTTATTTATAACCTCCGCCCCTCCCCCTCCCCCTTTTTTTTGCTCTCCCCAGTGTTCGCGCGCTCAAAATTCCGTGATCGCTGTTTTCGAAGCATTCCGCCCACGAAAACCGTTTTCCAAGCCCTGTACATGTCCAGCATCTAATAAATCAGTCGCCAGTCTTCCTCGTCTTACCGTGATACAAATCAAATATGGCGGCTTGTTGGCCGGTTTCAAAACATTGACGACTTCTTAGCTAAATAATCGAAAGAAAAAGCTTTCAATTTCACACAAAAAGTAATCTTTTAAATTAATGTTTCTTTATTTAACTTTTATAAGATATATTTTGCCACAAGGGAGAAGAATGTTCCCAAGAAAAGCGGAGTATTTATCTCATAACAATCGTCCGGAAATAGGGCATCCAATTCGACTTACTCGTTCCAAAATTACGAAGGATCCAAAGAGTTTCAGGCGATGAAACTTCACGACCTACTTAATAGACGTGGCTGAATTTCAGGTTGTTTGCGTTGTTTTGAGGTACGATATTACGGTTTATGCAAAAAGTGTCCGGAAATAGGGCAACATACTGAACTAAATAAACACTTTCAAGTTTCAAAAACTGGGAAGATTTTACAGTGATACCCCAATGATCAAACTTGACAGACAGAGAACTTCTTGGCACTGGTTCAGGAATAAAAACGATTTTTGATTTTTATTTTAAAATAACCGAGCCAGACAGAAATAACTCCTGCAGAACTTGACTGCCCCCATAAATATAAAGCATGAACTAAAAATTATCAGCAACCCCCTCAACACATTCTTCACGGTAACACAATGCACGAGGCATACTGGACGGCGCAGTTTTCAAACACTTTGTTTTTCACCGCGCACTTTCACAACTTTCTTATAGGTCTCTTTATTTGGTAATCATGAATGAAGAAATCAAAATAAAGAGGGGGACTATGTCAACAAATGGAATCAATCAGAACGAGGGAGGCGTATTCCCAAACGGGCCTGACATTCTACACAGCACGTGAGTCGATTCTTTGAAGAATTTGTCAAATGGCCCTTAATCTCACGGTGGCCATGCTGTGTCCCGAGGGATTGAAAACTTTTGTCTTGTCACGCGGAAGCTCGTTCCCAAACATTTCGACTCGAGGCTCGGGGTACGAAATCTATCGTCTATGGCCAATATGGCGGGCCTTGCGGATGGTTTTGATCAAGTCAGCATGGGAACGTCTGCCATCAGTGAGCCATCAGTCAGTAAAGCGTGGTTTTCACTGGAGTCGGAGTCGTAAGAACGCTTTCGATCTGGTGGAAATGGAAAATCGGAGATCATGAGCACGACGGAAACGGAGTCGGAAGAATCAGAACGATTCCATTTTCTTCCAATTCCGCTTTTGACTCGGTCGATCACGACCTAGTGAAAACTAGATTGTGGGAGTCGCAAGCAGAAAAATAAACCAATCACATTGCTAGTTCCAGACACTCCGAGTACTTCCTTTCTTATTGCCATTTCGACAATCTAGTTTTTACTAGATCGTAAACGACGGAGTTTTTTAGCGGAATCGGAACGCTACTTACGACTCCGTCGATTTGATTTTCACTAGATCGAATACGACTCCGACTCTGTCCCTAGAGAAAATCAGGCTTAATAGGCGACAAAAAAATACGATACAATGTTAAAAATTAATAAAACGTTTGGAGTATGACAATGATTCGGCGCGCCATGCAAATTATAAAGTGAATTTTGGAAAACATACTAATGCAAACATTAAATATTGACGTTCACAATAACTTAATCTTCAGCGAGGTAAAAAATAAGCAATGCTTCATAAAAACTACTACATTCACGAACGTTGAAAAACTAATTCATCCGCATAATAAAGTAGGCTTTAGATAGCTTGAAATTCGAAATGAAACTCCAGTCGCTCTCTATCCACACAGGGGATCCCCCGAGAGGCAGCTGTGGTTTCCGCGTGGTGGTTTTTTTTTTTTTTCCCGCGGTTTTTTCAATAGCAGACGCAAAAGAGAACGTTCGTTGGGCGGCCACAGTTATAATTAAAAAAAATGACTTCAGCAGGTTTTTTTCTTTACTTAGGACCGCTCGTGTAGCCAGAAAGATAATGTTATTAAATCCTGTGGATATGTTAAAATATCTCTTTCTGTAAGGTCGGCTTCGTGTCGACTCCATTGTTGTCGCAGCGTCGCTTCTCTTATTGCAGCAAGAGAATGAATTCGCGATTAGATCGCAACACAAATTTCGTCGCTACAGGTCAACCAACTTGGATTTCTTCGATTTATCCAGCTCTTTTCTGAAGTATTCAATTGTTCGGTTTAGGCCGACAAGCAAAGGTACCTGAAGAAGAAGCGAGAGAAGTGTTAACATAGCAAAATATCTGCTCCAAACTCAAGTTGTCATCTTTTTATTTAACATTTCTTTTTTTGTGGGCTTTTCTTAGGTATCTAGTTGCCACTGGCATTGATCCACAGCATAAAAAGGAAGGGAGGCATGGGAAAACTATATATGGTTTTTAAGAACACATGATTTTGATTCCCTACATATTTGATTCTTTCTGTTTGACAGATGCACCCTAATAGAGTGGTTCAAGTAGCACCTTGTTTAAGTAGCAATACCATTGGGCGTAGTCTCCTTCGCAGCCGTTATTAGGGTCGTCACGCAATGCTCCCACTAGTGGGAAGGAGCATTGCGTGATGACCCTAATAACGGCTGTGAAGGAAACAATAGAGAACAATCCTAAACAAACCCTCTAGCCCTGATAACAATGACGTCTATTTTCAAGGAGAACGAATGGAAAAAGAGGTTTATGTGAGGTGCTGGACTACCCAATAGAGTAGCGATGTCATAAATTTGCATTTTGGGTAATATTTAACTCTTTGAACTAATAAAATCAAGAGAATACAAGCTACAACAAACACTCTACAAGCTAGGAACTTTTTAGGACTCAGATATGTAATAATAAACAGAAAAAATTTCATGACAAAGTTTTCCTTTTAATACATTAAACTGATAGCAATGTGGGCTACTTTGAAGATGTGTAATTTTATATCCCAAGTTTTTCATATTTCGAAATTTGCAAGATCGCGGGAAACTTGATTTTGACACAGTCAGCTTATTATTAATGGACTCTTCTCTTCCATACTTAAGTTATTTTGAAAGAGTGATTCCTTGTAACAGTTGAGCCTGCGAACAGGCTCCTGTCTCGGAGGACCTCGGGGCGGCGCTATTTTCCGACACGAAGCGCGGGCCTGTCAAACGGCGCATGATAGTCGATGCTAGTTTTAACTCCCCGAACTATCATCAAGTATCATGCGCGTGTTCAAACGAGAAAACTAGCATCGAATATCATGAAGATTTTGAACAAGTTCAAAGTGAATGATAGTTGATGATAGTGCATGATAGTTCGTGTTAAAACGGAGACGATAGCTGGAGCTATCATCGGCTATCATCAACTATCATGACCGTTTGATCGGGGCTTAACAGTTAAGAATATGTGATCAACTTGAAGAAAACCTTCATTAATTGTTCACAGCCCGTATGTAAAGTCATCGTTCGCCAGCGAACAATAATTAGAATAAAATGGTTAAGGATAGAAAAGATGGAGACGGACCACAAATGACGAGTAGGAAAAATGTAGGCTTTTTTGTTCAAAATGCACAAGCATAAGTCTAGCGGCCAACTCGTCACCTCTCTGCTTGATAGTGTAGGAATTTAGGTAGCGTTCCTTTTAGCCAATCCAGTTTTCGGATCTAGTAAATCCAGATTGTTTCAATTTTCGTTTTAGCTGGAACGAAAATCTAAAAATAGATTACGCAACAACGCCAAGGGGCCTGGGAACCATATTATTTTTCAAAACAAACATGGCGGGCTTAATTCGCCGAGCGACACTCGCATTTTCTCAAATGGAACGAAAATCTGAAACCAGTTTCAGTTACCAATCCGAACGATCCACGTTCGCAGGTGGATTGTTAAGATTGCAATCTAAGATTGGTTTCGCCATAAATAGAACGGGAAATCTAATTTTCGATAGCAAAATCCGGTTTTACATTGGTTAAAAGGAACGCTACCTTAGTATAACTTTCAGAGGTGATTATAAGGTGATTATTCACGCACCCAAACACAAAAAAAGAATGAAAACTTGTTGGTATTGAATGAGAAGACAATACCCATGCAGGATTGGCGAATTTCTTTATTTTCATATCGCTCTTACGTACCTTTGGTTCCCAGCCAAGGATAGCTCTGGCGCGAGAGATGTCGGGTTTGCGTCTCTGTGGATCGTCCTCCATCTTTGCAACGTTCAAAATTGGTTCCTTACCACCTGACGAAATACAAACGAAAGACAAAACTGAACAATTTAATTTTAGTCTTGTTGTTTATTGAACGAGTGGGCCTGGTAAGCAGTCTGGGTACCAGTTTTGCACGACATATCTGGGCATTCCTTGTGGCAAAAAGAACAACATTCAAATCGACGATGACCTTGAATGAGAGTTTTCTAAGGCCAAAGAGGTATGCACCAAACAGCCAAAACATAAAGGAACAAGGAGATATCATTGGCAAGCCTTATGCAAGACACGAAGTTCCTTTGCTCATAACGAAAGAGCCAGTTACGATAATCCAGCCTAAAAGAAGAATGGGTGTTTTCACAAATAATGAAGTATGAAAGACAAAGAGTGCTTTGGAAACCAGTGTGTGTATGGCACTCTTCAATCTTACCTACAGCATCTCTGATCATCTCTGCAAAATTCATTATTGTGTATTCTGTTGGGTTTCCCTGTGAATGCAGACAGAAAAAAAAAAACAAATTAATTCTTAATCCGCGGCAAATAAGGAAGAACAGAGTGTAACCAAACAACAAAAGTTTTATTTCTTGTTCCATCGATCTACAAAAATTATATTTTCTATGAAAAACTTGGTAATAAGTCTCTCATGCCAAAAATCCCTGCTGCATCACTTTGTTGATCGTGGTTCTATCAACATAGCACAGATGGGAAACAAGCCAACTCGATATATTTTCCGAGAAGTTCTCAAACTTATTAATAATTCATCAAAAAAAAAAAACAAAGGACAAAACAAAGAAAACAAAGGACCAACAGAACCATGATCGTGGTTTGGAAATGTGATCTTCATTCGCATAGATTTTAACGATTTTATTTCTTCGTTCTCTTCGTAATTGTAACTTCAATTGAGAAGATAGATCAAACACTCGAGGAACACTCCAGTGTGTGTCGCTGTGTGGCGTATTACGTTCGTATTTCCAACTCTCTTCTCGGTGTTTGGAAATGTGATGAAACACTGTCTCCCATGTTTGATATGTCCAAGTCCATCACATAGCTCGAATCACTGAGCCTCGCCAACTTAGAAGGACGGTCTCAATTTAGTCAGAGGATTCCTGTTCTACTAACCAGTGGCGTGTTACTTACTATATTAACTGGTTCGGAGAAGTTACTGTTCATCAGTAAGATGAGGCCATTGACTAAATCGCTGAAAAATAATAATCAAGCAAAGCAGATTGGTACAAGAAATAGTTCGTTCAGGGTTATTGAAAAGTTAAAAATATGGAGTATTATAATTGGCAGCATAATGGAACCTTACATTATTATTATTATTTGCTGAGACCACATGCTAACCTGATGTACTGGAATGATCTTGTTTGTTTGCCTGTTCCATAAACCTGATGGAAAAAGAACCCTGATAACTCGCTCTAACTGACAAAAATATATTGTACATGCTTGTAAGCGGACACTAAGTCATGGTCCAAGCCAAACACTACATTTTCAACTTCCCACAAGTGAACTCTACAGTCAGAAGTGTATCCTGTAAACAAAGACGGCTTACACTAGACAGTTCGCAGCTGGCTTGACGAGTTTAATAACACTAACAGTTAAAGGAGCAATCTCACCCGCAAAGTATGACAGATAAGGCACTAAACATACACGAGTGAATAACTATTGTTTGACATGAACAACCTGAACTAAAATATACGCAATGTTGAAATAGACCCGGATCGGTAGGTTATAATTGAAATGAACACTCCGGGTGTTCAATAGAAAAAATCCAGTAACCAACAACCAAAATGGATAAAACCTCAGGCTACGTCCACACTAACCCGGATAAATTTGAAAACGCAACTTTTTTTCTCCGGATTGACCTTCCGTTCACACTAAAAGGGCGTTTTCGGTCAGCGAAACGGAACTTTTTGAAAACGCCCTCTCTCTCTCTTAGGTGTGTTAGTGTGGACGGTGAAAACTGAACTTTTTGAAAACGCTGACATCAAGAGTCGATAACGTGGCTCGGGTAATGTCTGCATGTCCTAGCATGTATTTAAGCGTTTCTGGTGAGGCAGCGTTTCAAAATCGATGGTGAAACAATTTGAAAACGGCATAATGTGGACAGATTGAGAAGACATTTTATCTGCTTTCTAGGCGAAAACGCCGTTTTCAAATTTATCCGGCTTAGTTGGACGTAGCCTCAATTTTAAATTGAACAATTTTGTCTTGCTTACCGTTAATGGCTTCCCTTCTAATGCTTGCATGATAAAATTACTAACAACACGACCTGCCCCAGGGAAAAAACAAATGCCAAAACACACTAGGTTAACCTTGACGCGTTAGAAGAGTTAACTTCAAATCCCTGTACCGCTGACCAGGAACGGGAAGAACACTCTTTGCTAGCATAAAACCGAAGAGAAGACGGGGGACAAAAATGTATTAAAACAAACAAGATGACCAAAAGAAAGCAAAACAGAGCTGTACCATCATTCATATGCATTCTTGGTCCAAATGTGTTGAATATTCTGGCCACGCGGACTTCCACGTGTTCCTAAAAGAAGGATCAAACGAAAAACACTTAAGGGGTGTGGCGCTGCGAGTCATACTACTTGCAAGAATGTATCGTAAAACATAACTTTGGTATCCGATATCAATCAGAACACTCCTCCAAAATATAATGAAATGAGGACATGCACTACTGATCTATCGGACTGTTCACGGCCTCTCTATCTTTTCAACGTCGCGGTACGCTAGCAGGAGCATGAAGCACGGGGTGGTTGCGAGAAGCGGGCGTTCCCCACCCCCAGCCCCGTTCAGCTGCCCTTTTTGCAGTTCGCACGCGACTCTTCTCGTTTTCAACAATCGGAGAAAAATGCGAGAAAATAGAGGGATTGAACACTCTTCCGATGAATCGACAAGGAGGTTAGACCTTCATGCAACAACAAGCTGATGACAGACTTCCCTTTTCTTCTTAATCTAGCCGTGCGAAATTTGTTCTATACCCTTGATTCTCTCGACTCGTGCTTTTTCTGGCTTCACACTCGACGGCAAAGACGACGGACAAAGGAAAAGAGGGACTACTCAAAGTCTATACACATTCTTGCACATGACACATCAGTTTCCATGTCTCGATTGACAAACCAGTCTTACTATGCATTACAGGATTTGACAAGATTTATTTAACTTCAAATCCATAGGCCGTGTACCTGTTTGGCGTATGCGTAACACATTGTCTCAGCAACACGTTTGCCTTCATCATAACACGCTCGCGGTCCAATGGGGTTAACATGACCCCAGTAATCTTCACGCTGGGGATGTTTCTGAAATAAAGAAGAGAGGAACAATGTTCTCAAACCATGATACAGAAATGTGCGCCAAATAAGGTGATTTGAAACTTTAGCCAAAAAATGTTCAAATCGTTTCGTCAAACGGCATACCTCTGGGTCTGGAATCCACAGAGCAAACGACATGAAGGTAGAAAAAGAAGAGGCACTACGCATTAGTTAGTTACCGTGGAAAATATTAGAAAAAGAGCAACAGCAAACTAAAACACGATATGATATTAAAGATAAGAAATAAAAACGTTAAACTGTTTAATAAAATTGTAGAATAAAATTTAAATGTCTAAAAACCCAACGTTTCGGTTAAACTAAAGCCTTCTTCATATTTAAATTTTATTAGAAGAGTGAAGTCTATGCCAACCAATATCAGTCGGCCATTTCCGAGTTCTCTTTGGCCTCAGCGTCAAAACGAGTCTAAGTGCGAAACCATTCAATGTGAAAATGTGTTTTACCTCGATCTTCATTCTCATGCAAAACAAGCTTATTTCCATATGAATAGTGTCGCACTTAGACTCGTTTTGAAAGTGAGGGAAAAGGGAACTCAGAAAAGGACTATTGGCATCATTTCGATTCCAAAGGAAAAAATATGCCGAACTCTTTTCAGCAATGCACGAAGCAATAATTATACTGACCTCCATACACCTCTGATGTTGAAGCCAATAAAAGCCTTGCATGTACTCTCTTGGCGAGTCCTATACAAGAGACGACGGTGAGATGCATGGAGATTATTTACTAACGTTTAACGTTTACTAACAATTTCTTACCCAACATATTGAGAGTCCCCAGAGTATTCGTCTTTATTGTCTAAAAATAAACACATGAAAACACTTGCACACTACAAATAATATTTTAAATGTAATCCATTTCGTCAATTATATTATTAATTTACTAATTTATTTACTTAACGCAAGGAATGAGATTCTCACTGAGAAACAGCCTGATGCGAAACAAATATCCCATTGTTTTTTTACACAGCAATAAGGGTGTGAGGCCATTTCTATTCCAATCACGTTTTTTTTTCTTTTGCACACCATCATAATAATATATAGAATTAGTCAAGGCTAAAAGCAGAGCTCCGTATTTTGGCTGGTTCTTACTAATTTCACTGAATTAAATACCGGTAAGAATAATTAAAAACGTCACCTCCAATTGCAAAAATTTCCACTCAGAATGACCAGAAAAAAATTGAAAAATGCTGCCAGAAGAAAAAACTCGGACCTGAGCCCGTGATCAATGAAAAACCCAATGCCTGGTCAGTGGTCAACTTAAAAAAACATGTTACCTCGATGAGTTCTAAATCTGAGCCCACGATCTGGTCATGTGATACTGGTCAGCGGATACCCCTGATTTGACAGCTGCCAATTGACCATAATATGGATGTCCAATACCAAAGATGTAAGCTAATAAGGCTGACAAGGCATGGCTACCCCAATGGCCAAACTTGAATGCACGGTTCTCCTATTTCTATGCATGCACAATTGCCCTTCCCCTATGGTTATGGGGCTCTGTTTTGCGGCCCCTCGGGCCACTGGAGCTCAGCTAATATACCAATCGTGTGCAGGATCATTGCTGGGTGCAATACATTTATCAAAATTAATATAATTGGACTGGCAATGGAGAAAACTGAATGGTTGATTTTAGTTTGTACTGGCTCATGTGACAACATGACCTCAGTTTTGTAATAAATATGTACAAGTTTATTGCTTGAAATAAGCCCCTGACTTGATACAGCAATTTTTACCACTCTGTTTATTACCTTAATGGGATTGTACATATAATTAGGTGGGGATGCTGGTGATGCCAAATGATAAATCTGGTCAACTGCCAAAAATGGAAACAAGCAAAAATGCAAACAGTGTTAGTAAAGTTTGGTTAATCTTTGCAGTGTTAGTAAAGTTTGGTAAATCTTTGTTCATCCTACTGATGAATGGTTATGGCAATTAGATATTTTTTGCAGGAGCCAACATTGAGATTGTGGTCTGTCGCCTTTGACTTGTAATGGTAGCTAAAGTTCATATCAGTCATATCAGTACCCTTGCAATTTGAATCACAAAATGTGGAATTCATAGAATTCAGGTTTAGTTTATTTTCATTCATCAGCTTTGAATAACTCTTTGGGTGAAACTGGTAGCCATATTTGTATTTATTTGCTACAAACGTATATATACAGAACAGTGTGCTACTGTCAAAATGCTGGACTTGATCACTGCAAGAATAATCAGTTGCAATATCAAACCTACCTTCCAACAATAGTGGCTCAACTACATCATGATTTACAAGGTTAAAATTTTCATGCCCAACCCTGCAATACCAAACAAAATTGCATGAAAATCTTGATACATACAGTATTATAACAATCTATTACCTTATGTTGTGATAGCTTACAAAGAGTACTATCTTGTGTATATCTTGTGTAGCTTGCATGAAGTATTAAATCAGACTAGAGTGAAAACACGTGTTGTCCGAGTAATTCAACATGGTGGCAGTCGGGAGTTCCTAGTTGTCCATAAAAAAACGTTTAAACTGAACAGAATTCAGACAAAACGACAAAATGGGAGACCCAGCACCGAATGAAGGCGAAATTCCCCCGGTTCAAGCAGCTCCAATGCCTGCAGCCGACGAGGAAAATCACGCACCAGCGATCGTTGCTCAACCAGCGATCGTCGCTCAACCAGCAGTTCAAGCGGATTCAGTTGCGAACTACCAAGTTCCTCCGCCTGAAAAATTCAGCTTCAAATCCGAAGAATGGACACGTTGGATTCGGCGCTTCGAAAGGTTTCGTAAAGCTACTGGCCTCGATCGAAAAAGCGGCGAAAACCAAGTGAACACCTTAGTTTACTCCATGGGCGAAGAAGCAGATGATATAATGGTTTCGTTTGGACTTACTGCAGACGATGCGGAGCAGTACGAGCTAGTCAAGAACAGGTTTGAGAGTCATTTTATTGTTAAGAGGAACATCATATTCGAGAGAGCTAAGTTTAACCTCAGATGTCAACAAGAGGGTGAGTCAGTTGAAACTTTCATTACTGATTTACATTGCCTCGCCGAACATTGTGAATTTGGCGTACTTAAGGACGAACTTATCCGAGATAAGATAGTCGTGGGGTTAAAAGACAAGAAACTGTCTGAAAAACTTCAGCTAGATTCTAAGTTGACCCTTGAGAAGGCAGTAACCCAAGCCAGGCAATCAGAGGCAGTTAAGAAACAGCAAGACATCCTAAAAGGCACCCAACCAGACCCTCCCCCAGTTAATGTGGATCAGATTTCCAAAAGAAGGGGCAAAGGAGGAAAAGGGAAGGATCAGAAGGATAAGCCACCCAGAAATCCTAAGTTAGGAGGCAAGACACCTGAAACAAAATGCACCAAATGCCTGGGCACACCCCATTCTAAACATGAATGCCCTGCTAAGGACTCAAAGTGTAACAAATGTTTGAAAAAGGGACACTGGGCAAAAGCATGTAAATCCCAGATTAAAAAGAAAGTTGATGAAGTTAGCTGTTCACAGACCGAGTTCCATGGAGACTTCTTTCTTGGCCAACTCACTGAAGTAGGCATGGTTGGAGGAAACTCAAAGGAGTCATGGAAGGCCGAGGTCAAGTTGAATGATCATGCAGTCAAATTTAAAGTGGACACTGGTGCAGATGTCACAGTAATACCACCAAGTGTGTACCACAGTCTAGTGCCCAAGCCCTCTCTCAGCAAATGTACCAAGACACTCATGGGCCCCTGCAAACATAAGCTGTGTTGTTTGGGAAAATTCACAGCCGAACTCTGTGTGCATGAGAAAGCCACTAGAGAGCTCATCTATGTTGTTAAAGATCTCGAGAGACCTCTACTAGGAAGAAATGCAGCAGAAGTATTAAAGTTGATTAACAGAGTTGACTTTGTCAGCAGTGATGATTACAAGACAAGTATGGAAAGCAAATACCCACAACTATTCACTGGTCTCGGCGAAATGAAAAATCCGTACACCATCACACTCAAGGAAGATGCCAAGCCATTTGCAATATCTGTTCCAAGAAAGGTACCTCTTCCACTGTACCAGAAAACAAAAGATGAACTGGACAGGATGCTAGAGACAGGAGTAATTTCCCCAGTGGACAAACCTACTGACTGGTGTGCTCCTATGGTCGTGACGCCGAAGAGCAATAGCAAAGTGAGAGTGTGTGTCGATTTAAGTAAGCTGAATGAATTTGTCAAGCGGGAGAATCATCCTCTTCCAGCAGTTGACACCACGTTAGGAAGGTTGGCAGGCTCCACAGTCTTCACCAAACTTGACGCAAACTCAGGATTCTGGCAGATCAAATTGGCCTGGGAGTCAAGACCCTTGACAACATTCATCACACCATGGGGACGGTTCTGTTTCAATGTGTTACCTTTTGGAATCAGCTCCGGTTCAGAGAAGTTCCAGAAGACCATGAACCAAATCCTGTTGGGTTTAGAGGGCGTGGAGTGCAACATCGACGACGTGCTAGTCCATGGTAAAGACCAACAGCAGCATGACATGAGGTTAGAAGCAGTTCTAAAGCGTCTGTTGGAAGCTGGCGTAACGCTCAACCTTGACAAGTGTGTCTTCAGCACCAAACAAGTCAAGTTCCTGGGGCATGTCATTAGCTCGAATGGAATTGAAGTCGACCCGGACAAAGTCAAAGCAATTGCAGACCTTCCACCACCCACAAACGTCCAGGAAGTGAGAACCTTCCTAGGCATGGTAAACCAGCTCAGTAAGTTTTCAGATCACCTTGCAGACAAGACAAAGAGTATCAGAGAACTGATCCAAAAAAGGAACCAGTGGACGTGGGGAAGCGCTCAGCAGCAGGCCTTCGAGCAAATCAAAGCAGATCTCATGAGAGCTCCAGTACTAGCACTGTATGATCCCAACAAGGAAACAAAGATAGCTGCGGATGCTTCTTCCTACGGACTAGGAGGAGTAGTACTTCAGCTCCAACCAGACAAGTCGTGGAGACCAGTCTCGTTTCTGTCAAGAGCAATGACACCCACAGAATCCAGGTACGCGCAAATAGAAAAAGAAGCTCTGGCGCTAACTTGGGCCTGTGAAAGATCATGGGAGTACATCATTGGAAAGTCAATCTATGTGGAAACAGACCACAAGCCTTTGGTACCACTGTTGAGCACCCACTCCCTGGACCAACTCCCACCCAGGATCCAGAGATTTAGAATGAGGCTGATGAGATTCAACTTCAAGCAGATCAGTCACATCCCTGGAAAGAAAATGTACATCGCTGATGCACTGTCAAGGCTCCAACCTCAGAATGCAGATCCTCAGCCTACCATTGCTGACGATGACATGACAGCACACGTTGCAAGTGTGATCACAGGACTTCCAGCCTCAGATACCCGATTGCAGCAAATTATAGAAGCTCAGGAGGAAGATCCAGTGTGCAGACAGATTAAAACCTATTGTTCTGAAGGATGGCCTGACAAGTTCTCAGTGAATGATGCTATGAAACCCTACTGGTCAAGCAGGGGTGAACTTACTGTTGTACAGAACATTCTTATGAAAGCATCTAGAATCGTTGTCCCATCGTCCATGCGATTAGAGATCCTGGATAAGATACATGAAGGGCATCAAGGGATTGCTAAGTGTCGAGAGCGAGCCAAAAGTTCTGTCTGGTGGCCAGGACTGAGCAGAGAAATCCAAGATTTAGTGCAGCAGTGCAGAACTTGTGCACTACACAAGGAAAACAAGCCAGAGCCACTCATTGCAACACCCTTGCCTGATCGTCCTTGGCAAGTCGTAGCCACAGACCTCTTTGAATTGAAGGGGGTGGATTACCTGATTGTCATTGACTACTTCTCTCGATACGTGGAAGTAGCGGCCCTGAGAAAGTCTACAAAGTCAGGAGAAGTCATCAGAGCCCTGAAGTCAATCTTTGCTCGTCATGGAATACCAGAGCAATTGAGGTCCGACAATGGTCCACAGTTTGACAGCGCAGAGTTCTCACACTTTACAAAAGATTGGGGATTCAAACATGTAACCAGTAGTCCAAGATTTCCGCAGTCTAATGGGGAAGTCGAGCGCGGAGTTCGAACGGTCAAGAATCTCCTGCAGAAATCTAAAGACCCTGCCAAAGGTCTGCTTGCCTACCGATCAACACCACTGGCCTGTAAATTCTCTCCAGCCCAGCTGTTGATGGGACGAAAGTTAAGGAACAGTGTGCCAATGTTTCACACCGAGCTCAACCCGCACTGGCCAGACCTAGAGAAGCTACATGCACGAGAAACCGAAAGCAAGTTGAAGCAACAGTCAAACTTCAACTTAAGGCACATGGCCACACCTCTGACACCACTGGAACCTGGCACCGAAGTGCACGTCAAAGACCTTGACCGACCGGGAGTAGTAGTTAAAGCAGCAGAAACACCACGCTCTTATGAGGTTAAGACACCTATTAGCACCGTGAGGAGGAATCGCGTGCACCTCACACCAATGCCAGATCCGAGAGAAACTCAACCAGTACCAGCTGATGAGAAGATCACAATGCCTGTACAAACTGATCAGCCCAACCACAAAGTGAACTTACCGGCAGCACCAACCACACCATTGCTAGCAAATAGGCCTAAGAGACTGTTAAAACCATCTCTTAAAGTTAGAGAAAACCTAGGATTGATTTGACATTTTTCTGTTAGACTTGACAATTTGCCTTGTTACCTTGTCAAAGTTGTAACAGTTCGTTTATACGTTTCGTTACTGAAAAGGGGAGATGTTGTGATAGCTTACAAAGAGTACTATCTTGTGTATATCTTGTGTAGCTTGCATGAAGTATTAAATCAGACTAGAGTGAAAACACGTGTTGTCCGAGTAATGCAACACCTTACAGTTGCCATGCTCTGTACATTCAATTTGATAATTTGATTTAATACTCCCCATTCGCCCTATGAGACCTGCACGCAGGGAACCATGATTATACACAATGTACATGTGTAGTAGTATTCATCACGCACACAACATCTTTGAGTTGAATAAAACTACCATGCATAGGCGTATGGCCGAGCACCTTCGAAAAAATTACACAATTTGCGAATGCGTTATAATTAAACCGTTATGCAATTGCCCAAAAATTGCTACGCCCTTTCTTTGCCCAAATCTTGAGCGTTTTGTCCAAAAAATGTCGAAAATTTTAGAAACTGGGGGGGGGGGGGGGGGAAGCTGCAACCCCCTGGCCCCCTCGGCTTGTACGCCTGTGCTACTATGATTCCCTGTGCTTTATTACCATAGAGAAAATCTCCCATTGACATTAAATCGAACATAGTCTTAAAGTAATCATTTTTTTTTTAATTGACTGATATTTCTTTCAAATGCATGTACGTGCAGGCAGGCCTGTGAATTTAAAATACGTACATTAGGGCAATTTAAAATTATCTTAAATTGTGTAAAGCCAGAAAGAAAACCTGCAAAGCCCTATTGAACACAGTTTTGGAAGATTTGCGCACCTGTACTTCATCATGATCTCACAACTAAATGCTAACAGCTGATGAGCCCATATTTGGCATACATATTATACAATAGCACTGATTAAGTTTATTTGTGAAGTTGTTTTTTTAAAGTGGGCTGTTTCTATGGCAATGGAATAGATCAAATGCGACCCAAATCCACCATATGTCAATGAGACTGTGATATCTCTATGGCAGGAACTTTACGTAATTCTGTAGTCGAGTCTTTTCATCAGCTGTTGGTGCTTATTGACAGCACTGTTTAAGGTTACTGAACAGGTTCGCGGGTTAAATTTTTCCAAAACTGTGATTTTTAGTGTACATAAACTGTGTGTAGTTTTCTTTCTTTTGCAAAAAAACAGAAATCCAAAATCTTTTTTAACTCCGGATTTATTGTGAATTTCCTTTTTTGCGTGACTCATTATGTCACTCTTTGAAGGTGTCGAGCTGTCAACACTGCTCGACCAAACGCGGAAAATTGGCTTCCAACAGAGGGAATTTCTTTTGCTTGCCTCCCTCACTTCTGTCCTTGTGGTACAGTTTTGGCTGGAGCTTTTGGACGGAGAGAGAAAACAAAAGAAAGAAAGCGAGAAAAAAGTCCTTGGGTTCCAAAGGCTGATCGGTGGTACCGTAGAAAGTAATCAGGGAATTTTTGAAGAAATGCTGGCGGAAAGTGACAAATTGTCACAACCACTGAACGGAACACTAAATATTGCTGCTAATTCGGATACTTTCCTAGGCTTCCGCAAGCAGAGAAAAAACAAAAGATATCAAAGAATTCCATTGAACCAGGCAGAGATTTGGATTCAGAAAAGGTGGATTCTAGGCGTTCTTTATTGGACGAATCTGTTGAAATATCACACGACAACAGCGACAAATTCATACTATTATAAAGGAACACAAGACTGAAGAGCCGATACACGAAAAAATACGCTACTGCTATCCAATGACTCTTAATCCAAGAATATTAGAAGGTTCTTCCTATAAGCACCGATACATGGACTGAAAAGAAGGAAAAGCAATCATAACAAAGAAATAATTTACAGATGTGTGTTACATACCCTGCTTCCCCGGTGGGGACCGCATTTCAGAGAGCACGCTTTCCCGATCGGTGGCTTGCTCATGATTTTCGTTTGCCTTTTTTGAAGCCCTTGTACTCTTTGATGATCTTTTTTCCTCTTAAGGGGCCGGAAAGTTTTCAGTTTTTTCCCCATCACAGTCAAAACTCGCAAGAAATTATCACATTATAATTCACGAGTATGCTCAAAGGATACTTTGATCCAACCTTGTTCCCAGGGTCTCTCATCTTACCATCCTCCCGGAGTGAAAAAAGAAAACCCTGCCACAGGCTGGTCACGTGGCTCCCAGAATCTGGGAGATGACAAAAAATTGTTAGAGGGCGGGGCGGCCCAGTATGGATTTTGTCGAAACTGAGACTACGGGTGTGCAGAAAGTGTTGCCACCAAAATAAATGCAACACAGCAAAATTACTTCTGCTTGTAATCTGTTATAAACGCTGAAAAAATTCAATACATTGTCCGAAAGCAGATATCCATGTTGTTTAGGTCGTATGATTCCTCAGTGCATATTTTAAAAATATTTCCAGTAAGGAGGAAGGCTTATCAGGAATTGTCTACCATGATCAAGGTTGTGTATGGAAGGTCTTGGCCTTGAAAAAGGCCACATCTACCATTTCGGCCTCGTGAAAGACGATTTAAATAATTTCAAAGCAATTTAAATAATAAGCAAAAGCAAAAGTGCATGTCGGGCTTTTGTTTATTTGTTTTTCGTTTTGAAGATATAAGTCCAAATGCTGTGTCAATCCGAGAAAAGTATGTGAACGAACTTTGAATTATCATCACTTTTTTTTAACCTTTTAACGATTCCCGACACACTTAAAGCCAAACACGTTACCAGGCACCAACTAATAGCAAAGCTCCATCTTTCTGTATATAAACCACACACGACCCACAATTCCTTGATTCACTCCGACAAAGGGCTAACGCTCGAAATGTCAGCTCTCACATCTCTTTACAGTGGCCAATTCACATTATCAACCTAGTTGACAAAACCAAGTTATATTGTTATACTTCCCACCGACGCAGCACCACAGTTTCTTTAGAAACTTATCCCCTCTATTCATGTGCTGAGTGACATGCAGTCATTGTTTACTTTGAAGGGCCAAAATCCAACGTGAGTTTGCCGCACTTATAAACATTGCTCTATTTG
>OX393570.1:15210963-15277322 GCA_947652115.1 Blastomussa wellsi | reverse complement strand
ATCGCTGATTCGCTTTGTCCTAAAGGTTCCAGGCTCGCCCATCTGTATGGTCTTCCCAAGACCCACAAAGCTAATCTTAGTATGAGGCCTATTTTATCAGCAACTGGTACTTACAATTATAACTTGGCCAAATGGTTAGAAGAAAAACTGAAACCATTGTCTGTGAATGAATACACGATTACTGATGCCATTCACTTCTCTGAGGAAATCTGAAACTTACCTATCGACGAGAATGACATAATTATTGGTCTCTTACGATGTCACAGCCCTCTTTACTAATGTACCGCTGAATGAGGCTATCAACATCTTAGTTGACAAAGCTTTTACCAGTGATTGGTTCAACCAATCCTATGATCTTAACTTACAGAAAGATCAACTTGCCAAACTCCTCGAAATCGCCACTACTAACCAGCTTTTCCAATTTAATGGCCAGTTGTATGAACAAATTGATGGTGTGGCTATGGGTTCGCCCCTTGGCCCTCTAATGGCTAATGTCTTCTTGTGTCACCTTGAAGAGAAGCTTAAACACGATGGCGCGATGCCCACGCTATACAGGAGGTATGTTGATGACACCTTGGCCAGAATGCCCAGCACTGATGCTGCAATTGATTTTTTTTCTACTCTTAATAGCCTCCACCCCAGCGTGTCGTTCACAATAGAGTTTCCAGCTGAAAACAAGATCCCTTTCATTGGAATAGAAATAATTAAGAACGGAACTAAGATTGAAACAAAAGTGTATAGAAAGCCGACAAACACTGGTTTGTTGTTGCATTTCAAAAGCCACACGGATAAACGCTACAAAGATTGCTTGCTCAAAACAATGATTCATCGTGCGTATGCCCCGTCTTCCACAACTGATGCTTTCAATCAAGAATTCACCAAACTACGCTCCATCTTTACCCAACTTGACTACCCTATCACGATGATAAATTCCACCATTAACAAATTTATCCAGAACATTTCATCGAGTGGAGAAGAGAAACACAAGTTGAAGACAACAGCGTTGTGCGAGTAATTCTTCCTTTCAAGGATCAAACGTCAGCTAATGCGGTGAGAAGACAAATGCGCAATCTCAGTCACAAGATTGGCAGTAATCTGCAACCGGTGTTTACCAGCAAGAAACTGGAACAAGATCTCAGGCCAAAAGAAATCAAGCCTTCAATCGCAAATCAACAATGCGTTGTTTATTCCTTTTCATGTGATCTGTGCGATGCAGATTATGTTGGCTACACAGCCCGACACCTCCACCAGCGTATTGTTGAACATGAAAACTCGGCGATTGGCAGCCAATTATATCATTAATGGCATGTGCGCTACCCATTGACCAATGATATTAGCCTCTTGTGGGTCGATCACGTTTACCTTGTTTACAACTTATTTAACAATAAAAAACTGCGATAAAATATTTCTTAAAAGCATATTAAGAAAGTTGTTTTAAAAAAACGACGATGTTTCGACGTTGAGCTAATGTGAGGAGGCTTGTATCCCCATGGGCTTCCAAGAAAAACTCGGCGATTGGAACACATTTTTTCTTGGAAGCCCATGGGGATACAAGCCTCCTCAAAGAAAGCAAGTTTCACATACTCCGAAAGTGTCAAGGGAAATTTGATTGTCTCGTCTATGAGATGCTTTTTATCAAGGAACGTGATCCAAGTTTAAACACGCAAACTGATGGCGACGTAACGAACCATAGAGCATTTCTCTCTGAGGTCTCTGTGGATGTCTCGAAGTTCTTCCCTGAGATACTTCAGTTTTGATAGCTTTAATTGCAGTTCCTCGTCCATGACATGTTTTTGATAGTCGTCAGAGGACTTCTTCCATTTGCGTGCTTTTGTTCTTTCAACTTGTGCAAAGGTTGGTATAACACCAAAGTTCATGCATAAACGAAGGAACTCGATAGAACCTTTACATTTGACGAGGCGCTTACTGCACTTTTCAAAACGCCTGAAAAGGTGCAGCTGGTTATCGCGTGAAAGTATTCGTAGAAAAAGAGACTTTTTAAAACATTTAAGGATAAAAAACTGCGATAAAATATTTCTTAAAAGCATATTAAGAAAGTTGTTTTAAAAAAAATGTTTTCCAATCGCCGAGTTTTTCTTGGAAGCCCATGGGGATACAAGCCTCCTCAAAGAAAGCCAGTTTCACATACTCCGAAAGTGTCAAGGGAAATTTGATTGTCTCGTCTATGAGATGCTTTTTATCAAGGAACGTGATCCAAGTTTAAACACGCAAACTGATTCCATCTGTGCAAAACTTTTTGCTTGAAAGAACATTCCAACACTCGTATGATTGTCTTATTGTCTTATTTAGTATTTATATTTTTTCCCATCATTATCACTTTGACTTGATAATGACGTTAGCTCAACGTCGAAACGTCGTCGTTTTTTTAAAACAACTTTCTTAATATGCTTTTAAGAAATATTTTATCGCAGTTTTTTTATCGTTAAATGTTTTAAAAAGTCGCTTTTTCTACGTATACAACTTAGTTAACTGCATTAAAAGAATTGTTGTTTATAACACGGCTCGATGGAAGAGCATGTAAATATGAATCGATACCGTGTATACGATTACGACTACTACTACTACTTCTCCAAAAAACATATTGTTTTGTCAACACTAACAAAAAGTTTGCATCAAGTTTAGCTACTCACCAAAGTTTTAGCCTCTAAAGTGAAAGAAGCCCAAAGTTCAACATCATTGCTGCCATTTTGAAACAGTTCTCAGCAGCCATTCCGCATTCCGCCCAAGGGATTTTGTCCCTGCTTTCCAGCAAGCCTTTAAACTACCATAACCAGATAATGGTTACCCTTGAACCATATATAATTGAACCAAATGTGATTCAAATGCCTGAAAATGATGGCAATGAAGATACTTAATAGGAGTGCGGTGTCCAAGAGAGGAGAGCTTTCTAGATGGACAAAATCATAGCTTAGTAAATAAATAATGGCAACATAAATATAAATTATACAATTAAATTAGCTGAACCAATTAATGTTAATTAAGTAAGGTAAGTAAAATAAGGTGAGGTGAGATTTATTTTTCTTAAAATTTAAAAGCAAGAGGGAGCCAGATCATTTTCTCAGCATTAAGCCAGCAGTGAATTCAGCATTGATTAATCAAAAGACGACATTTCCATTCTTTTTTTAAAGGAACTAATGACAGATGCTTAATTTCAGGGGGCACAGATTCCCATATCTTGGGTCCAGCAAACTTGAAAGACACTTTCCAGAATTGGTCAAGATATTTGCACTCTAAAAAATTAAATTCACTAGTGAATCTTGTATTATTCCTAATGTACAGGCAGTAGGCTAGATGCTGGGGTCAGGACATCAGAGATGATATCTGAAATGCTATCAGCTCTATTCATAATTTTGTGTAAAAGGGAGCATGTTTTGAATTTATATATATATCAAGAGTTTATAGTATGGATCAGCAGTCTCCCTAGTATGTGCAAAGAAGATTCTTCGTAGGCATTTATCCTGCTTAGATTGGAGACAATTCAATCTAGTTTTATAGGCACAGCCCCATGCAATTATAACTTAAATATCGATGAATGAAAGCATAGTACATGTATATTTGTTTCAGTGTGCTAAAATAGCCTTAAACACAGATTGTAGCAATTATGATTTTGACACCAAGCTGTTGAACTCCCACAAATTAAGCTCTGGCATTGTAAGGTTGGATTTCACAAATGTGATGACAACAGCCAGGAGAATATGATTTTATTTCGATCGAGTGCCGTGTTCGAAGAATTAATTGAATTCGAACTACAGCACTGCACATGTGATTCAAGGAACAGGCCAGATATCTCTTTAATCCAAAAACTATGGTGTTATTGTGGGAAAATTTGAATCAAGCAGCCCATCGGTGTCGAGGTTTGCAAGCTCGTTAGCCTACAAAAGGTCACAAAATGGCGGGCTTTTCGATCTACGTGTACGTAGTGCACAAGGAAGAGGAACCAATACCCTCGTCGTTCGACGTTGTTTCTGCAATTCTTCATCTAACTGATGTACAGGATTAGTAGCCTAAACGATCGCTCAAGATCGTCAAACAGGAACAGATGGAACAAGATGCAACAAGCACACGTGATATTAGCGATCATGAAAGTCATGAGCCTGAACAAACAGTGTACGTTTAAAAATACAAATATCTAAGACCAAGGTTGGCAAACGTTGCTAAACTAACAAAGTTGGGATGAACCAAGGTAAAAAATTTAATATGTTGATGTTGTGCTGATAATTATTGCAAATTAATCTATGAATGATTTTTTTCATCATAAGTGGGCTCAATTTGTTCAATTAAAATTGAATTTTTCTTGAATCTGCTTTTTTGAGTTTAGACTTGACTTGGCAATTCTTTTTAATAATGTACTAAATCTGATTTAAAAAAATTACACTTGAGGTCATAATTTATTGGTAATCATAAAATATATAAATTTTAAAACTTGTTTTTGTTATTTTTATTTTCTCTTTTCCTTTGATTTGATCTCATTAAATATTTTGGTTTTCATCCTTGGGGTTGCCAGAGATATTATATTTGTATTCACTATACATGTAACCCTTCATGGAACTTTAAGTACATGGGCATGGAACAATATTCATGTTCTGTCATGTATTTGCCTCCACAGGTACTACGCAGCAAGTCATGATTGGTGTTACTCCAGTTCTGAAGTTGGAGTCTACATTGGAGTCCTGACATTGCAGTATCCCGGAGTGCTTCTGGGATATATAACATGAATTAGGTTTTGCGTCGCCCATTATATGGAAGTTTAGGCAAGCGTTATATATCCTTTCTGGTTCACCCAGGCTGGAGTTCTAGTATCATAGTATGCCTGAGTACTTCTGGGATATATAACATGAATTAGGTTTTACGTCGCACATTATATTGAAGTTTAGGCAAGTGTTATATATCCTTTCTGGTTCATCCAGGTTGGAGTCCTGGCATCATAGTATGCCTTAGTACTTCTGGGATATATAACATGATTTAGGTTTAGCGTCACACATTATATTGAAGTTTTGTCAAATGTTATATATCATTTCTGGTTCACTCAAGTTTGAATTATGCCCTCATAGTATGCCTGAATGCTTCTGGGATATATAACATGATTTAGGTTTTGCGTCACACATTATTTTGAAGTTTAGCCAAGTGTTATATATCCTTTCTGGTTCATCCAGGTTGGAGTCCTGGCATCATAGTATGCCTAAGTACTTCTGGGATATATAACATGAATTAGGTTTTGTGTCGCACATTATTTTGAAGTTTAGGCAAGTGTTATATATCCTTTCTGGTTCATCCAGGTTGGAGTCCTGGTATCATAGTATGCCTGAGTACTTCTGGGATATATAACATGAATTAGGTTTTGTGTCGCACATTATAATGAAGTTTAGGCAAGTGTTATATGTCCTTTCTGGTTCACCCAGGTTGGAGTCCTGGCATCATAGTATGTCTGAGTACTTCTGGGATATATAACATGAATTAGGTTTTGTGTCACACATTATGTTGAAGTTTAGGCAAGTCTTATATATCATTTCTGGTTCATCCATGTTGGAGTCCTGGCATCATAGTACACCTGAGTGCTTCTCGAATATATAAGATGAGCAAGTTTTGGAGATGATGTAAGTATTAAACATTCTACACAGGTGACAGTTGTGGTCAGGTGCTTCTCAATCACTGGTTATACTGTATTAAAATAAGAAATTATCAGTGAGATTCTACAGGGGTGTAGTGAAGTGCCAGGTGGCTACTCCCCCCCCTCCCCTTCCCATGATGATCTCTGGCTTTCTAACTTAACTAGTATTCCGCAAGACTGTCTTTGTTTGCCTCACCCGTCAGTTACTTCATTCTTTAGAGGTGCACTCCCCCTCCTAAGAAAATTCCTGAATCTAGCATTCTAGCCATCTACGCAGGATATACTGGATCCACCCCTGTTCTGTTATTCACAAGAAATAAAAATATCTGCTAAATAATGTATTTGTAATTTCCACTGTATGGATTTTCTTATACGTTATTGTAACATAATATTATTTTATGTAATGTTAAAGGGAGGCGCAGTGGCCTAATGGTTAGTGCGCTGGACTCTGGATCGGACGGTCCGGGTTCGAGTCCTGGCCGGGGCATTGCGTTGTGTCCTTGGGCAAGACACTTTACTCTCACAGTGCCTCTCTTCACCCAGGTGTACAAATGGGTACCGGCGAATTTACTGCTGGGGGGTAACCCTGCGATGGACTAGCATCCCATCCAGGGGGGAGTAGAAATACTCTCTGTCGCTTCATGCTATGAAACCGGGGATAAGCTCCGGCCTGATGGGCCACTAGGCCTGACAGCAGACTTACCTTAAAGGACTACAATCAACTGAAGGAGTCAGGGAGGTTTGTGAGAGATTGGGGAACACTCACCGACACAATAGAGTGACTGCCGAATGGTTCAAACCTTTGAAAGATTTGGAATGCCTAGAAAACCAACATCCCTAAATTTCGGATAGGTGTGTGCCACGTAGGTTCTTAAACCCTGACCCTTGTTAACAATAAAGAAAGCATACCCTACTCCATGGCACATACCCATATAGCCCATATATGAGAGTACCCCTCCCCAGGACAAACATATGGCAGGAACACGTACCGGCACAATTTGAGGGACTGGCAAATGCTTAAAACCTTTAAAAGATTTGTAATGCCCGGACAACCAACATATGGCCAGGTTATTGGAAGCGGAAGTTGTGCGTTTTTTAGTCTTGCGACTTTTAAATTAATAAGAGGATACCCTATTTAAGGACCAAACCCGAAAAATGACATCCTTTCCCGTAACGTTTTCAGTTTGACAGACTGTTTCCTTTACGTTAAGGTATGAATTCAGGTAGAATCCCCCCTTAAGGAACGAGAACCTCGAAAAACCACACCCTATACCGCGACACCCCCACCCTGGGCCAAAATTATGGTCGGCAAAATAAAATTAGCAAGATTTACTGAAACTTTGTGGTGTTTTTCAATAATCAATCACCTCATCATCAGTCTGCCATCTCAAATCCATTGCGCATTCGTGGAGTATTAGTTGGGTATTTCTGCCAGAACCGGGTGTGTTAAATGAAAAGCAAAACCTATTAAAAGGAAGGAAGGAAGGAAGATGGCTCTCTAGTACTGATATGCCACCGTATATTATTATTGCCTTAATATCCCCCCATAATGGCTATTCGAATGACTGCTTTTGGCCATAAACCTGGATTTTATTTATCGCTGTTTTTTTATAACAAGACCCCTCCTCAATTTCCATTGTCAAGGCAAAGAAGAAATGCGGTAAAACTAAAAAAAAAACAGTTTGAAAGATTCTGTCTTAAGAACTTTGGAACTAGAAGTTTTGAGCATACAGTTCTGTTTGAGGTTGACTTATTACATCAACAAGCCTGGGGAATTGAGAACACTGAGGGGTACTTTAGTTACTGTAGCAGTGTTTAGACAGGTGAAATAAAACATTTCTTGTGGCGCGATCGAAATGAAAACTTGTGATGTGATGTGACGGCTTGATTTAGTTTCAAGCATATATTCATGCGACAGCAAGTTCCAATTGAACTACAGCCAATAGATCATACCCCATGCACCACACACGCACACTACAAAGAAGCGGATACTTGTAAGTTCTCGCATGGTGCGTGGCAGACCAGAAAAGTCCATGTTCACGCATAATGATACTTTGGTGAATTTCTTTTGAATGAAAAAAAGTTTTACATCTATTCGTCTTACTTACGAAGTTCAGCGTATCATTATCCCGTACTGTTTTTATCACTTTTTCACGAATTCATATTTGCGAATCAAAAAATTAAAACGGCTAAATTCTATGTAGCAATTCTTTAATTGTTCTTACAAGCAAAAAGTTAACAAATCCCAGAAGTCAGGCGAATTTTGGTTTTTGTTATCGTTCTGCAATTATTTTTAATATAGCGACCGAGCTTCATTCTCCAAAGTGCCAAATAATACAGTTACTGTAATAGAAACAGTAATATAGTGTTCAGCTTTATTCTCCAAAGAAATACACACCCTTAGAACAACACACGTAGAACATACAAATCCATCCAGCTTTCGACAGTAATGTTTTACGGTATTTACGCCTTGGGAATGATAATACTTCGCAGCTGCGTCCTATACTGAAAGTCGAAAGTATAGTGCCAAATTAAATATGTGATATCCCCGTCTACATAGAGACTAAAAGAACCAGTCTCCGTTGCGACAAACTACTCATAAACGACTCCAGAATATATCTCTCGTACGCCAAAACCACAAAGGAATTACCATTAATAGTAATTACTAGGCCGCAGCAAAATGTCTTTAGGTTCTCTTAGCACTTTGAAGACAAAAATATAATTTTTAATTGGTAACAATATTTAATCAGGAAACTCTATCACAAATGTGGTTTTCATAGAGGTCCTATGACTAAAAAATAAATGTGTACAAATATTATATGTTCTCGGGTTAGAAGAGTTCATAGAAGGAACACATACACAAGATGGTGGGTCACAACTACAAGATTGTATTGATAAGAGCACATGGTAAGCCATGTAACCGCTGTACATTACACGGGCTCATAGAACTACTCTGACCAATGGCTGAATAATGAATATAAACATCTCGATCATCTCGAACATCTCTTATGAGCGAAGTCTCTACTTGAGTGTCATTAGAACTTAATACTTAGTACTCATTAGCTAAACAATCAGTCAATAGCAAAACAGCATGCTTATTGATAATGTTCAAGTTCACATCTCCTCAATCAATCGCTGAGGAGGTCTGTGAGAGCGGGATGAACGACGCAGCATAGGACTTGTGGAGATAGGAGTTGTCTCCGCTTGAGCTGAGTCAATTGCAGGTGTATGTGAGCTGGTTTCTTGTGGAATAACCGGTTGAGGATCAGGATCAGCTGTAGTTCCAGTTGCTGTCTCCAAGGACGGAACACCTGATTCAACTGGCTTACAGTGGGAGCTGTTCTGCAGGATGTCATCCGCATGTCGCCTCCAAACTCGCCCATCATCTAGGTGAACTCGGAAAGAGTGTGGTGAGGGGTGTTGTACCACGGTTCCAGGTTGCCACTTTTGCCCATACAAGTGGTCACGTGCGAGGACTGTGTCGCTAATAGCAATTTCTCTGAATTTAGCATGCTTGTCATGGTGCATCTTCATCTTTTCTTGCTGATGCGAGACATGAGTGGCGAGGTCCGGTCTGACTATAGAGAGGCGTGTCTGCAGTTCTCTCTGTAGGAACAGCTTAGCTGGGGACGACCTGGTTGTCGCATGTTGGGTACTTCTGTACGACAAAAGGAAGTTCTGAATCCTCTGCTGCAAGGTGCAGGATGGATCAGATGCTGAGGATTCTAGAGAGTGCTTGAAGGTTTGCACAAACCGCTCAGCAAGACCGTTTGACGATGGATGATACGGGGAGACAAGTATCTTCTGGATGCCATTTTGTCTCAAGAATTCCTCATACTCGGCAGACTGAAATGGTGGACCATTGTCACTAACAATTTGCCTTGGCAGGCCATTTCTTGCAAAAACGTTGCGCATAGCATTGGCTGTTGCCTCTGCGGTGGTGGTCTTCATGGGACCAATTAGTTCTGGCCACTTTGAATGAGCATCAACTATAATGAGGTGGTGGTTGGACTGGTGGGTGGCAAAGTCCACATGTATGCGCTGCCAAGGAGCTGTAGGCCATGACCAAGGGAACAGTGGTGCTGCTTGTGGAGCCTTTCTGATTCTGAAACACTGCTTGCACCCACGTGCTCTCTCCTCTATGTCGGTGTCTATTCCAGGCCACCATACATGACTGTGGGCAGTTGCCTTCATGCGTGCAACTCCAGGGTGTGCCTTGTGTAGCTCACTTAAAATCTGCTCCTGTAAGGAGGGAGGTATGACGGTTCGCAGGCCCCACATCAGGCAGCCTTGCTCGACAGAGAGCTCATCCTTGCGGAAGGAGAATGGCTTGAGCTCAGGAGTTGTGCAGAAGTGGGCAGGCCAGCCATTCTGTGTCATTGCGAGAGCCTTGGATAGGACTGGATTTCGGGCAGTTTGACGTGCAATTTCCAAGACAGAGACAGGGTGTTTGTGTAATTGCACTGCTGAAATCTGGAAGATTTTGTCTTCGACACTGGCATCCTTCCTGTACTGCAGTGGTAGTCTGGACAAGGCATCGGAACTGGCAACTTCAGCAGAGGGCTTGAATTCAATTTCGTACTGGTATGATGAGAGGAGTAGGGACAAACGCTGAAGGCGCGCAGCTGCCAAAACAGGTGTGGCAGAGTCTGGTGCAAAGATCTTTAGCAAGGGTTTGTGATCAGTTCGAAGTGTGAACTTGCGCCCAAACAGGTACATGTAGTACTTGGTCACGCCAAAAATGATGGCTAGGCCTTCCTTCTCTATTTGCCTGTAATTCTTTTCGGATGAATTCAACGATCTTGAGGCGTATGCGATGGGTCTCTCGTCTCCGTTGGGGAAACGGTGGAGCATGACAGCACCTATGCCATATTGGCTTGCGTCACTCTCAAGAATCACTGGAAGGCTCGGGTTGTAATACACCAGCACATGTGAGGAGGAGAGGGATTCTTTTGCCTTGTTGAAGGCCTCTTCACCCTGGGGGGACCACCAGAACTCTTGATCTTTCTGAAGGAGCTGGTTGAGTGGCTGAAGAATTGAGCTCAGATTGCGGATGAACTTTCCATGGTAGTTAATCATTCCAAGGAAGGCTCTTAGTAGGGTGGAGTTTTCAGGGCGTGGTGCTTTCTTGATTGCTTCAACCTTCTCCTCTGTTGGGGAAATTCCTTCAGCGGAGATGACGCAGCCCATATAGGTAACTGACCGCTGCATGAACTTGCACTTGTTGAGCTGGAGTCGCAGGCCATAACTATCTAAGCGACTGAGAACTGTGTTCAGATTCTGGATGTGCTGTTCATCGTTCTTGCCGGTGATTAGAATGTCATCTTGAATGGCTGCAACATGCTCAAGACCTTGGAGAATGATATCCATGGTCCTCTGAAAGATTGCCGGGGATGATGCAATACCAAACGGGAGCCTTTTGTACTGATACAGACCAAGATGTGTATTGATGGTTACAAACTGCTGACTGTCAGGATCCAATGGGAATTGCTGATAAGCATTCTTTAAATCAAGCTTGGTGAATCATTTTCCTCCTCGCAGTTTGACGAAAACATCCTCTGGCAGGGGAATTGGATACTGAGGAACTTTGAGTTGAGGGTTCACCGTAACAGCGTAGTCTCCACATGACCGTGTGGTGCCATCAGCCTTTGGGAGATGAACCATGGGGGTTGCCCATTCACTAAATTCGACCTTTTCCACAATACCTTCGGATTCGAGTCGGTGATACTCGGCATCTACAGCTTCCTGGAGGGCGTAAGGTACTGGGCGAGCCTTGCAGAACTTTGGTTGAGCATCAGGCTTCATCTCCAGTTTAGCTGTGATTCCCTTAATAGTACCAAGGCCAGGCTTGAAGACATTAGAGTAACACTGGACTGTGGTGTGCAGCTGTGTCTTGACATCTTGTGGGAGGCCTGGGTCTGATACACGGATACTACATATTTTCTTCCAATCCAGTTTGATACGAGAAAGCCAATTCCTTCCAAAGAGGGAAGGTCCAGAGCCTTTAACTACAAGGAGCGGCACTGTGACATTCTGATGTTGATACTTGAGTTGGACTGGGAACTGACCAGAGACGTGGACTGGGTGTTCTGTGTAGGCGTGCAGGCGGGTATCAGAGGGTTGGAGTGGAGTCTCCTTGAAATGCTTATTGTAAGTCTCCTGGGAGATAATTGAGACTCCCGCGCCTGTGTCCAATTCCATTAGGAGATGGATTCCGTTCAGTTCAACGGGTACTTCGATGCCATTGTTCACAGTATTGATGTTGAAGATTGAGAGAGAAAATGGATCTGAAGGGGAGTCGAGTTGTGATGCTCCTTCTTCCTTCTGTGGAGAAAGTAGCGACATCTTTCTCGGCAGCCTCGGCGCCGAGCACCTTTTTGAGAGCTTCGTCAAAGTTGTGTTCCTCTGTTAACAACTTTTTCTGGATCTCCTTGTTGCGAAGGCCACAGACCAAACGATCACGTAGTGCTTCGTTTAGATGTGTGCCGAAATTGCAGGTAGAAGCGAGGTGTTTGAGGTTGGCGGCAAATGTGGAGACGCTCTCTCCTTCACGTTGAATGCAATTGTGAAATTGATATCGTTCGGCGATAAGAAGTCTCTTCGGAGCGAAATGGCCTTTGAGAATGGCTTCAAGATCGCCGTAAGTTTTCTCGGAAGGAGCTTCTGGTGAGCACAAGTCCGACAAGACATTGTACGCTTTCGAACCGATGACAGATATCAGAGTTGCTCTGCGTTTTAATCGCTCCCCTGAATCCACTGGAACATCGTTCGCAATAAAATAAGGCTTCTATTTTGCCTAAGCTTGGCATGATCCCATCCTCGTCGCCAGATATGTTATGTTCTCAGGTTAGAAGAGTTCATAGAAGGAACACATACACAAGATGGCGGGTCACAACTACAAGATTGAATTGATAAGAGCACATGGTAAGCCATGTGACCGCTGTACATTACACGGGCTCATAGAACTACTCCGACCAATGGCTGAATAATGAATATAAACATCTTGATCACTATAACATTAATTAGAAGCACACGCAAAATGAACTTTCACGCCTCAGGATTATGACACATTTGTGACAAAGTTGACAGATACAGTGGAACAGAAATGAGCATAGGCAGGGATAGTGTTACTAACAATGGAATGCTGTAAGCTGGTGTGTTTCCCGCTGAGATAGAGGAGTAAAACTCCTCCATCTCAGTGGGATCTGAGGTCTGTTTTCGGTTACTAAGAACCTCTGGAACACAACACAATGCGCTGACCAGGGCTCGCACCTGGACCGCTCTGGCCTAACCCGAATACAGTTGTACAGCACACTAACTGTTAGGCCACTGTGCATCCCACACAAAAATGTACATTGTGCATATTTTCGTACTTTAACACAGGTAACAAACACCAAGGGCTTTATCATGTTATCGTATCAAGCAGTATATGATTATTTTGTGGTTCTTTTGGTCTATTTTGCCCGTCTGTTAAATTTGCATTGTAGGGCTGCAAGTGACTTTCTCCCAGTGAAAGGCATGTGTCTGACTAAGAGAACTTGATGGTCATGATGTTGAATGTCATATTACAGGATTCCTAAATAAAGTGTTGTTAACACAAAACATTCAATTTGACGTTTGCACCAGAAGATGACAAAAATTGTCAGAACATTCTGTCCGACTACAGTTGAGATTTAATCTGACATTGGCAAATTTAATTTTACCTCTGGGTTGAATAAATATGAAATAAAATTGTTGTTGTATAATTTTCTATTCTTGCCTCCCCTCCCTCCCCACTTTCCCTCTTCCCCCCTAATTTCCAACAGACTACCTACATGTACACTGTAAGCATGCTCCATAATTTAATGGAGCATGCTGATTAGATGAGCAAATTGCTTTGCCATATTTTTTTCTGACACTGGTTTTTTTATGTACATTTCTACCAGCAATGTTGTAAAACAATTGGTTCGTGCTTTTAGCGGAGCACCATCGAGTTGTGGTGCACTTGGGAAGTTTGTAGAGCAAGTTCAAGAAGCTAGAGTTGCTCTCAGCTATGGCTTCAAGCAACTCATAGGCTTCTTTCATCCTCTCCAAATTTCCCGCATGCACCATAACTCGGTCATGCACACTAAAGCATGAACAAATTGTTAAATTAATACATCTGCATGCATAATAAATGTATGGGGCTGTGCGGAAATCTTACCCTTAGCCTAGGGACCATTCGTTATTTAAAGGGAACCTTGGCTCTTGAAACAAGTTGACTTTAGAGTGTAGTCTAAAATAGTGTCTAAATTACAAATTTTACCAGACAAGGCAGTGCTGTCAATAAGTTTTGAAGTAGACGGCGGCGAAAATTTTGAAATTTAGATGCTCGGAAATGCTATTTTCAACGGTTTCCTGACAGTATTTGGGCCTAAAGAACAACCAAAATTAAGACTATATTAACCATGTTTTATGTTTATTACAACCGTTCTTTTCCTCAAAATCTCAATCACTGGCTTTTAGAAAAGAGCAAAGAAACCTGTAAGTGTGCTTTATGCATATCATGATTTCAAGCGTTAAAATCACAGAAATACAAAGGTTTTACATTATGCTTGTAATGAATGCGAAAATGAATAAAAAGGGCCGTACCTTTGCTTTGTTCACTCCATGGAGAGTGAAAAAACGAGCTCAGCAATGTCTGCCTCGGTTTCTTTGGCGCGGACGCCATTTTGGCATATGCGAAAGTCTGGGTTCTAGTCTTGTGAAAATGTCCCAGGCGTTCCACGACTCTTCGATCTGCCGTCGATCTGCTTCGACTTTTCACCGCTTCCACCGAAAGGTTAATACGTTTAAAACTCCAGAAATGTGCCTTTTCTTAGGCTCAGATACTTGATCCCGATGTTTTGCAATTATTTTTGCGGGATCTTTTCATTATTTTGAGCTGGTTTCTTGCTGGATCCTGTTCTGTGAAAATGTTGCAGGCCTTCCATGATCCTTCGATCAACTTCCATCGACACGGGAAAGGTAAACACGTTTAAAACTCCTGAAATGCGTCTTTATTTCGACTCAAACGTTTGAGGCAGTTGTGGCACAATTATTTTTGTGGGATTTTTTCCTTATTTTAAGTTTCTTACCAAAATTAACAGTAAAATGAGACTAAAGTAGCCGGCCAAAGATTGGTCAGTAACCGGCTGTTTCGGCCGGCTACCGGCCCTTATTGACAGCACTGCAAGGGAGACAACTTTTCATAATGATAAAAAAACGGAAAAGATTATAGGTCATTAATGCTTTGAAAATTCCTGTGAGCCGCCATATTGGATTTTATGACATCACTGCATTGTCCTTATTGTTATTAATGAGAGGTTCTTTTGTGTGAAAAAATGGGACAACGCACTGACATCATAAAATCCAAGATGGCGGCACGCGGGAAATTTAAAAGCGATAATCTTTTTCTCATTTTATGAGTATGAAATGTTAAATCTCCCTCACAGGCAAAGTTTGTAATTTAGACACAATTTTAGACAACTTAACGTCAACTTGTTTCAAGAGCCAAGGTTCCTTTTAAGGAAGTGGGGATGGGTGAGAATATAACAAATTTTCCTTTATTTTTCAATATCCCCTTTTCGTAAACTAAATTTTTTTCAGGTCCTAATATTTTATAAGGGAAGCATTTCAATACTCCTCCACCTTAAAATGTAAATATTGGATGAGGAATAAACCAACAAACAGAAAATGAAAATATAGATAATTTCGATGTGAAGTATATGAAATAATTCATACTTTAACCGCAGATGTAGATGAAAGTGAAGAATGATCATCACAGTGAATTTCCAATAAGCAATTACAAAAGAAGCCTGTGAAAAAATCAGGACTTCAACGCGATTACGTTATTGTTTTAATTTATTTTAAAGACATTATCGCTTTAAAATTTTGAGGTTCCCTTCCATAAAAAATAAATTAACCCAGGACCCCCTTTTTGCAGCGGCTAAAATTTCAATTCCCCCCCCCCCCCAATTTCTCGCCCATCCCCTCTTCCATAAATAATGAACGGTCCCCTAGTACATGCAAGTTAGAAATTCCTCGTTTATGCTTGCAGCTGACCCAGCGTGCATTGGCTTGAATTAGTGTCTAGAGCTGTACAGATCGTTTTCCCTTTCGAATTTGACAGTTTTCGAAGCATTTTGTGAGCGCGTGTTAACAATTCGATATTTGTGCGTCCATATCAGTTCTCATCTTTTTCGGCTTAATATACTTTATATATTTAGGTAATTATTGCCTTTCATAAGTACAGCTTTAGTTCAAAGAGTCATTTATTTAGTCGAATTACAGTTTTGTGAAATATTTAACGCTTAAATCTACATGTAAGCTTTTACTCACCAGTAACTGGTTCGATCCCCGCAGTGGAGCTCCAAACCTCATGCTATAAAGCAAACCACAGAACACCATTCTTGCCTTTCTTTATATCCAAATAACGTGAGAACCCACCACATAACTGTAGCATGTCAAAACTTTACTCCACAATCAATGTATAAAGTCTAATCAATCTCCTCTTCTCGCTCGCTGGATGTAAATGTGGTTACCGTAAATGTATCAAAACAATCGCCATTTTTCCACGCGGACGAATTTTGGTTCCAGTTTCACACGGTCAGAATCCGGTCAGAAACAGCGAGGCGGGTATCCGGTATGTACTTCATGGCGGAATGCCATAAGTCGCCTTGTCAACTAGTTTGTGTAATTCACATAAACTGTACTTCACTATGTGTATGAACATCGTACCTTCCTCCATTTACTTGACCTACCATTGACCTCCGTTCACCTTCGTTCACCTCCGATCACCTGCGTTTACCTCCGTTCACCTGCCCTTGCCTCCACTCAACTCCGTTCACCTCCGTTCGCCTTCGCTTACCTCCGTATCACCTGCGTTTACCTCCTTTCACCCCGTTTACCTCCGTTCACCTGCGTTTATCACCGTTTACCTCCGTTAACCTCCGTTCAACTCCGTTTACCTCCGTTCGTTTTCGTTGACCTCCGTTCACCTGCGTTTACCTCCGTTCACCTGCCTTTGCCTCCGTTCAACTCCGCTTACCTCCGTTCACCTGCGTTTACCTCCTTTAATCCCCGTTTACCTCCGTTCACCAGCGTTTAGCTCAGTTCACCCCCGTTTACCTCCGTTCACCTGCGTTTACCTCCGTTCACCTCCTTTTACCTCCGCTCACCTGCGTTTATCTCCGTTCACCTCCGTTTACCTCCGTTTACCTCCGTTCAACTCCGTTTACCTCCGCTCGCCTTCGTTTACCTCCGTTTACCTCCGTTTACCTCCGTTCACCCCCTTATACCTTCGTTCACCTCCGTTTACCTCTGTTCACCTCCGTTTACTTCCGTTCGGGGACAGCGCGCGAGTGGCGGCGATAGACGGATCGAAACTGACAAATTACTGTTGACCAACTTAGAACGAGTCTTACAGCCGATAACATCACGGCGAAACTGACCAATCAGCTTCAACGGACCAGACTTATAACATCATCGACTGAGAACAACCTTTTCACTTGACTCTGAAGATGACTTCCGCACAGGTTGTAAAAAAATAACGTCAGTCACCAACAACAGTTCTTTTCAGAACTACTCTCACCCGGACGATCACACTATACGAACTACTGATACTCCTGGGTTCAAACCATTTACTATAAAAACGCTGTTTACAAAAACGTTCCCAAGTCATCCATGGGACGCCAGGGATGGGACATGCAGCGCTGACAAGAAATACAATTTACAACAAAGGTCCATTGAAAGTCATATCAATGAACATAATAATATTTTCGGCCATCTCCGCGGCACTTGCCCAACTTTACTAAAAGAACCTTATTAACACAAACGTTCCCGAGCCAGCCACGGGACGGCACTTATGGGGAGGCACGTCTTCTTTACGCTAGGCGTCACTTGCCCTACTTTACTAAAAGAATCTTATTAACATAAACTTTCCCGAGCCAGCCACGGACGGCACTTACGAGGAGGGAAGTCTTCTTTACGCTAGTCGTCACTTGCCCTACTTTACTAAAAGAATCTTATTAACATAAACTTTCCCGAGCCAGCGACGGGGCGGCACTTACGGGGAGGGAAGTCTTCTTTACGCTAGTCCTCACGTGCCCTACTTTACTAAAAGAAACGTATTAACATAAACTTTCCCGAGCCAGCGACGGGGCGGCACTTACGGGGAGGGAAGTCTTCTTTACGCTAGTCCTCACGTGCCCTACTTTACTAAAAGAAACGTATTAACATAAGCTTTTCCTAGCCAGCCACGGGACGGCACTTACGGGGAGGGAAGTCTTCTTTACGCTAGTCCTCACGTGCCCTACTTTAAGGCGGTGTTACACGGGACAACTTGCTGCTGGCTGTTTGTGGCTGCAGGGGAGTCAGTACAATCATCAGCTGTTGACGGTGACATGGCAATTATATCTAGAGTCGTTCTTGGGTGGTCTGGCTCTGTGCTGCCATCTGCTACAAAGCTCATTTCATGGAAAAACTTCCAGGACGAGTGATAGACCTTTGAAAAAATGTGTAAAAAAAGTCTAAATACACATAGGGTCCTCTTGTCCCTGCACTGAATTTTTCAAAACTTAAAGTTTGGTATCTTGACGTGTTGACTGCTATCTATATTCGAAATTTTACAAAGCCTGAAACTCACAACTACCAAAACGTTTATTTAGTTGACCGAATTACATGTAATGAAATGGCAAAATTGTTCAATTGATACTCTATTCTATACAAAAACTTACTTGTGAGGTGCCAGTCCCAGAGGGTTTGCTTCCTTTCTCCCGTAGTCGTTCGCGCTCGTAATAAGTTTTCAAATTGTTCCAAGTGGCCACAATCTCCTTTTCTGGAAACTTGTTGTTTAGCTCTTCTTTCAACTTTTTCAGAAGCACTTCTCTCCTCGTTCTGTCGTGATAGTCCCTCAGTCTGTGGTTCCACAACTCGTGGTTTCGGTTGTAGAAATTTATCAGGATACGCTTTTCCTCATCAGACCATTCCTCAGCCTTTTCACAGGCCTTGTCTAGGGCTGGTTTGAGGAAAAGCATAGCCTCATAAAATTTCCAGACAGACTTGACTCCTGGCTCCTTCCTCTGCTTTTTTACTTCCCTCAACATCGAGGCACGAAGGCTTTTCCACACGGACATCAGTTCTGTCGAGGTGTACTGTAAGTTAAACGCCTCCTCCAAATCCACCAATGCTGCCTGTTTTTCATCTTTTGAATACTTTTCGTTGCCCCACAGACACTTCTTTTTTTTCATTTCAGTTGCTAGTCTCATTCTTTTGGGTATCGCTTAGTTTAGTACTTTCGGAAACTCCAGTTAACTGAACCTCGTCGAGATCATTTTCATGACCGGTCGCCATTTTGTCTGTTGACATTCCTGGCTAATTAGCCGGCTTGTAAACGTCTCCATGGAGACGTACGAGAAGTGAACAGAATTCTGGGAAGATGTTGCGCGAAAAATTTTTCGACGGCAAGCCTGTTACACGAGCCGATTTGCTAAATATTCGTCATCTTGCGTTGCGAGTTTTTGAACCCAAATCAAAAACTCGCAACGTGTTGCCGAGTCAAATGTTGTGCAAAAAATCGTCCACGGCACCATGTTACACGGTGTTCGATTTTTCGCGAAACATTGTTGCGCTAAAAATCGACGTTGCAAGTTGTCCCGTGTAACACCGCCTTTACGCAAAAAATTGACTCGTGTAACATACCATGAAAAGTTGACGCGGTGTTGCGCGAAAAATCGACGTTGCAAGTTGTCCCGTGTAACACCGCCTTTAGACCAAATAAATACAAAAATTGCAATGAGACCACCTGAACGCATGCTCATCAAATCCCATTTTCTCCCAATCGGCCCAAGCAATGCCGTCACTTTTTTACACAAAATTTCAAATTAAATCAAACTAGCTACTATGAGATGAAACAGCATTCCCAAAACGCATCGTGTTCTTGAGATATTACCCAATTTATATGCCGAAAGTTGTTTTTACTGTATTTATATCCCCCAAAACTTCATCCTCAAAAATTTAAATAACGCTGTCATACAATTTGTTCAAAATTTGCCAACATCAAGGCAACTATGGAAGGTACAAGCTCTGTTGAGCGATTTCCAAAAAATATCCTAGTGCCGAGGAATACGGACAGACGTGAAACACTTTATGACGTCATTACGTTGCTATGGTAACTCCGATGCCAATATAACACTAGTCATAGCAAATTTTCATCTTTATCTAATGCGTCAGTGGTAATCGTTTATCGATAGCTTTAGCAATGAACTGAATAGCGTTATGAAACGAGTCCGAAATAGTTTGGGTTATTTTATACGATTATTGAATATTCTCTTTATAAAACAAAAAACAATAATGAAATCACGCGACAAATAGGCGAGCGCAGAACCAATAAAAATTGAGAATTTTTTTTTTCAAGATCGAAGGCGTTAACATGAAAACATAAACTTTCTCAAAGTCGTTCCCTTCTCATTCGTCTTTCGCTCTGAGAGCTCGACTTGTTGGCAAGTGTACATGAAAACAAAGCGTAAACACGTTTTTCTGAGTTAGGGTTAATGTAACTGGTGTCTTTAGTATTCGAATTAGAATACATGTGCAGTTCGTTCTTATTTTCAATTCCCGACAACTGCTAAAATATATTGAAACTTGATGATTCAAGCTGTGTATTTGTATATTGATATAATTGTAGGACCTCCCCCCCCCCATTGTAGTTTCGGTTTTAAGTTTCTTTGGTGTTCCGCCTCGACCAAAATTGTTTTCGCGATTCACTATAAATTTAGGCAGCTTATAGTGTCAGTGTTAAACTAAAATCGTTTGAAAGTTCTTTCATTCAGTTTAACATATACATTTGTGTTCTATTCCAGTGTCTTTCAACACTGCTGACTGATGTGGGTCATAATCCAGGACAGCGAAGACAAATGAAGACAAGAATTCTTTAAGACGAACACACACGACAAGATAGTCTGGTACTTCAAGAGGTAATCACATGACAGAACATCTTAAAAGCCGTGCATCAAGGATTAGTTAGCTAAAGATAATAGCTTTTCCCTGAATTTACGACGGCCTCGCCATCCATCTCGTAATTTAATACTTGTTATCCAAATTCTGGTCGGTCAAGTCAAACTTTATACAGCAAATCTCTTAGGAAGACTTTGCAGGTTGTTTCGCCATTTGGAATGTTGTGCAAACATGGTGCGAAACAGTATTTGTGTAGGAATTTGATGTCAAATAATCCACGTCGAGTTCTATTTCTGAAATGTTCAGCCCGTTAACTTAGGATTTTACTTGTCAAGTTTGATGGATGTAAAGCAAATTTACATCTCTCGAACATGATCAGTAAAATCTTTTGGTTTACCCTGAACACTTCAGAAACAGAATTTAACGGGAATTATTTGTCATCTTATTCTTCTTATGCGGACACTGTCTTTTGTGCCAAGCTTCCACTTTTTTCAAAATGATTACCAGTTTATCAGTGTATGTTGGTTATATCGTTACAAGGTGTCTTTAAAGCGAGAGCATTCAACTTGGCGATATCTTCTTTACTCTTTATCAAGACTTGTACAACTGTGATTTCTTGAACAATTTAGCCCGGAATTCATGTTAGTTTTCATTCATGTTTGCCGTAGTTTAGCAATTGACTTTACAATTGTGATTTGCAGTCTTTGATAATTCTAGAGTAATTCAAGCATGTAAACACTGCTTGTGGTTGAGCATTGTTAACAACTGCATCGCTACAAAATGGAGGTTGGGTGCCTGAGACATCCAGGAGCTTCCACTATTGGCAGCCAGCTCCTAGATGAAGACTGCTCCCATGGCTGGCAAATCCTGGCAACCCAGCCATGAGCCCCCACGCAGTAAGGGGAACAGGCACCCGTCACACTGATGGAACAGTGGAAAGAGGGAGGGAAGGGGTGGGAAAAGAACTGCCAGGGCATCGAGCTGCCACGCTACGCCAAGATGGAACGCTAAACGGAACGCCCCCTGGAATGCTACGCTACAAGCTGAAAGCACATGGCATTGACGCATGCGCATACGTGCTGACACCGCTGACTCCAAGGGAACGCAAGCGCTCTTTGTTGTTAACTCCATTAAATTGCATTTAATTACATTAAATAAGTACGCATTGTTAATGTCGATTGATTAAAGTTTGTCTTGTAAATAAAAACAACAAGAAATAAACACTTTGAAGTTTCAATTGTCTTTTAATTATTGTTTTTGACTTTATTAAAAGTACAAAGGAACGAAAAAAATCGCGCTTTTAAAAGGGGCCTGGAAACTAGTCAAAATGTAGGCTATCTCTAGCACTATATTTTGTCTATGTAGGGTTGCCGAAAAGAAAAAAAATTCTGCGAGATTGAACAGAGTCTAGTCAGAAATCAAACATATACTTCGACTTTTGAAGGGACAAATCCATTGCACAGTGCAAGAATTTTCCCGCCAAAAGACTTAGTTTTTTCCTCACTTTTTTCCTTAGCCCCTTTTAAAAGCGCGAATATTTTCCAGGCAAAAGACTTAGTTTTTTTCTTGCTTTGTTTTGTTTCTCACTATGGCTGACTTAATCTCATTTTTCTGTATAAATAATCTTCATTGCTGAAAGCTATGATAATCACTTTGCTAAGCAAGTTCAAAACATTTTATTACAATCTACTTCCTTGACTTGCTGGTATCTTCATTCCCTCTCCTTTGTAATATCTTATGAACCTGAAAGAAAAAGCAAATTACAATAACTAGTTTAAACGTTCGTTTTTAGCCATGTTGCCATTAGACTAGAATTATTCACATACTGCATGGTTGAAAGATTCTTCCTACATTACACCAATAAACATAAATCTTGGATTCTAGAAATCACCTAATAACTATACATACATGGCTTGTGCAGTGATTGTAATTTGATTCACACCCTACCCTTATGAACTTCAATGTTAATTCCTTCTTTCTACATTCATTCTCAAATTTTGTAGTTAAATCAAAACAATATCCCAAAGTGATGATCATCATCTTTATTCTCATCACCACTCTGAAGATGTTTTGATAGTGTAAGGATAAATTAGATGATGGTCACCCAAGGATTAATAACCTGATTACATGGACCCTTTTCATAAATGGCTGCCAATTTAAAATTCTTTCTCATTTGCTAGTAAAAATTCTTTTGAATTACCAACTCAAAAACAAGATTAGTGTGGCTAATCTAAATGCATACAAAAGAATATGGCAGCCTTTTTTGTGAAAAGGGTCTATAGAGTGTTTTCACATGACGTCGCAGCGGCCATATTGGTGTCCCAAAACAAACCTCTGGGAATTTAACTCTACTGTTATGAAAATATCATGTTTTGTTTCAGCAATCCAATATGGCCGCTTCTCTGGTGTGTGAAAATACTCTATAGTGATTTTTCAGTCCATGTTTAGGTGGCTCAATACATTTTCAGTTTCAATTGGCCATTTAGCAGGCTTAACAATTACAAACAAGCAAAGGATACATTGTTGGTCCTCAATCAAAAACCGCTGATCTCAATTCCCGAAGTGTAATGTCACATTTAACGCGAATGATTTCACCGTGGCGCTTGAAGAATTTATTAAACGATGACTTTTATTATGTCAAATCCGATACACATAAAATTCCAGTTTTACTGATTTCTTGGTTTTCAATTAATTGTTCCCATGGAAATATCAATTTCTCTAAGATATATACAGTGTATTATATCACACTTCAATCTAAGTCCAATACCTCATCAACACTTCATACTGATGTGAGTCAAGGAAAACTGCTAAATTGCCAATTGAAATTGTTTGGTATGGTCAAGAAAAACAGTATTAAGCCACCTTAACAGCACAGAGATTTCAGCTGACTACCAGACTAAATCTTTTTAAAAAGGATAAAAGGAAAATGCTCTTACGTTTTGTATTGACTGAGAGAAGTTCTTTACTTTTTACGAGTTGATCCATCAATGCTATTATCCAGAAACTGTTGGTTAAAGAAAAACAAATTAATCATTTTTTTTACTGACCAGCGGAAAGGATAAAATGGAAGGAAGAAATTTAACTCCCACACCAAGTTGGAGGAGCCGAAAAACAACAAGCCCAGAGAAAGAGGGATCATGGCTGATAGTGGCCAGAGCCCCAAACAATGCCACAAATCCAAAGGCACAGGCCAGCCAACAAATAAGTGAAGGATTCCATACCTTCCTGTGACCGAAAGGAATGCGATCGACAGGAGTGTGCACAAATATCAGGTAGGCTTCACTCGACCAGTGACCCAGTGGGATGGTCGGGGAGGCCTCTCCGAGCCACAGTATTAAAGGCAGCTTCAATTCTAAAGCTATGGCCAGAAACTTCCCTGGATAGCTGAGTCCTAGAAAAAGAGAGGCCATCTTGGAAAATAAAGAGCGGTCCAGTACCAGTGAAGGTAGTTAATTGGACAACACAGTCACTGAACAAAGGGTCGTTCTTTGAGCATTTGCTAAAAACTCTGAAGCTTTGAGGATTTGTAGGAGTCGACTTGAAGATCAAGTACACTGAAGGATCAAAAGGACCATTTGTAATAAATTCTCCAACTCTGAGAAAACCACACAAAACGAGGCAGCAAGCAGCCCAAAGCATAATGTTGTCAGGGTTAGATAGGCCCAACAATCTGCGCAAAACCAACATGAAATCAACAGTCAGAGGTTGGCACTGCAGGAGATTTGAACTGTGGTGTCATTTAATACCACATAAGAGACGAAAAAGTTGATTGTCAATGGGAAATGAACGAACTGCATACAGTCAATCAATCAGTCATCCTCTTCGTTCTTATGAGTGGAGCGTAAGGCTACGCAGCAGTGTCTTCCATCCATCACAGTCTTCTGCACGCTGTGCCAGCTTATTCCTGTTCGTCCAGCCCAGGTCTTTCTGTTCCTCTCCACGTGGTCTTTGGCCTGCTGTGCTTTTGTCTGCCTTCAAGGGTGCAGGTGAGAGCAACCTGGCAGTTGTTGTCTTTGTCTCTCCTCAAGACATGACTGATCCACCTCCATCGCCTTGCCTTCACAGTTTCCGAGATGGGACTCTCTCGGGTTCTCTCATAGATGTCTCAAAAACTAAGACATCTCCAATGGTAAGTGTCCAGCTGCTCGGTGTCTGCTGATGTGAACCTCCACATTTCAGTGCCATACAGGAGGACAGAGGTCATACAGCTCTTGAAGATTCTCAGTTTGCTGTGTCTGCTTTACATCTTTGACCTCCAGACAGGAATAAGGATGACATACGCTCTACTTGCAAATGACAGTCTGTGTAAAATGCCTTTATATAATTAGCCTTGTTGGTGGACTGTGGCTCCTAGGTAGATCGTGTTGTCATCTCTAACTTCTTGTCCATTGATGGAAATCGTCTCAAGGACCCTGGTATTTTTTTGGCTCTTTTGTCTTGTGTTGATGAGGAATCCAGTGCAGAGGAGACTACACTTTTCATGAAGATCTTTGTACCGGCTTGAGAGGAGGGCTATGTTGTCTGCATAGTCAAGATGTTCTAGGACTGTGGTGAATCTCCATCTCAGACCTCTCCTTGCATTGCTGGTGTGCTTCATTATTCAGTTAATGTTGATGTTGGATACAAAGCCAGACATAATGCAATCCTTCTTGACGCCAGTCAGGAAACCAGTCAGATGTACGTCCTCTTTCAACAACACAACAGGTGATTCCAACATACATGTAAAGCTCCTGTTGACAAAGTTGTCAGGAATGCCTAAGAATGCTCCACAGCATGTCTTTTTTCACACTGTCAAAACCCTTCTCAAAATCAATCATGTACAGGGGTGTTTGCCACTCAGCACTCTGCTCCAAGATGTTTCTAAGGATGAAGATCTGTTCAGTTGCTTCCCGTCCGCTACAGCAGGCAGCCTGTTCTTGTCATACATGTATGGGTATTTTGGCCAGCATTGCTTTCTACCAGTCAAATGGAGCTTTGAACTGGTTAAGAGTTTGGTTGCAGATGTCAAGCAGCTGGTTTAAGGCGATTGCAGGGCTGGCTTTGTCTGCACCGTGATATTTACCATTTGTCAGCCAAGATATGGCTTATCTCAATTCTTGTATGTAATGAATGTATGGATGAAAAAGAATCTGTTTCCACGTTTATAGGTTATTCTGGGACACAGAGCTGACATCCCTAGGAGAGTTTGGTTTCTTCCCAAGCCACATTCAAGACTTGACAGAAATGTTCTTTCCACCTTTCAAGCACTTCTTCCTCTGTGATGACAGCTTTACCATCCTTGGTTTGTATTCCAATGCTTTGTTTCCTGAGGCCTCCATTTTGTAGCTTTGTCTTCACGTATAGCTCTTTCAGGTTATTCTGGTGTGTTGCTTGTTCTGCTTCTTCCAGAATTATTTCCAAGGTTCTGCTCTAGCTCTCTTCTTCACTTCCTTGTCTTTAAGTTGGTACATCTGCTGTTTCTTTCCTTCACACATTCTGAGTGGAAGTTCATGGTTTTGTATAGCTCTCTCCTTTCCTCGTTGCAGTTCCAGGCGGAGGAGCTCAACCAATCCTTTTGTGTTCTTGCTCATTTTTCACATGCAGTAGATATCTCGGTACCCTGTCCATGCATCATCCACACTTGGATCTTCACTGTCTAGGGCTAAGGCTTCAAAGTGATTTTTCAGGACTACTGTATGCTGAAGTTTCACTTGTACAAAGGAACTTTTAACTTTTCAGCTGTCATAGATGATCCATGCCATTCGTTTTTTCTGTTTCTTGCCAGCTTCAGCCGTGTCTTGCATCTGACAAGGTGATGATCACTTGCAGCATCTGCTCCACACTGTACTTTGACATTGAGTAGGATTGAGTAGAATCGGACTTCTGTCATGGCCATTTGGTGACATCCATGTGTACTTGTGGATGCCACCATACCTGAATCGCCTATGACAAGGCTGTTTTCAGTGCAAAGAGATGCAAATCTTAGGCCATTATCATTCATGATGCCAAGTCCTTCATTGCCTCTTGTGCCTTCCCAGCTGGTGTTGACGGATCCCACTTTAGCATTTGCATTGCCAAGTAGAATTAATAGGTTGTGGAGTGTAGTAGCATCAATCTCCTTCTGGAGCATCTTGTAGAAGACGTCCTTGCCCTCATCATTAGCTTCATTTGTGGGAGTGTAGATCTGAATCACAGTCATCTTAACATACTAAGAGTACAATCGTGCACTGATAATCCTGTCAGTGATGGGGTTCCAATTCATCAAACATCTCCATGTCTCATTAGTCATTGCTAGGGAAACACTGCTGTGGCATCCTTCACGTCCAGAGTAGATGATTAATTCCCTTGCGGTTGTCCTGACTTCCCAAAAACCTGTACACCTTACCTCACATAGCCCAAGAATTCTCAGATTGTACCTTCTGATCTCCTTCATAACTGTTGCTGTCTTTCAGATGGCATAAATTGTTCTGACATTCCAGAATCCTAGCTTCAAGTAGTCATTGGGAGGGATCGTTCATGTGACCTTGTCATGCTTCTGGCTTCCTTGCAAACATTGAGCAGTCAATGGGGCTCCACCCCAGTGGAAGAAACGTTCATCTGAGATGACACAGGTCACACTAGTCTGATCCCGAATAGCATCCATTACTGATGTAGTAAGTTCATTTTTTATGGGAGGGGGTTGTTGGTCCTCTGCCTAACCTGATTCTACAGATCAGGAAACTGTTGGACTGCTTTGTCAGGACAGTCATTCCAACCTCTTTGACCCCTATACACCAGGGGTATATACCTCAGTCAGAACAAGGTCCAGCCCAAGGTAGACAAATAAACTTTAATAAAGGATCGGTGAAGACAGTCTGCTAAGTGGGTACAGAAGTGCATCAGAGTTTGTTCACCAGCAGGTAAGAGGGGTCCACGCTAGGATCCACAGAGGTACTATCCTGACTACAAAATTGTAAAAAAATGGCACTGGGCTGAGCCATAGACCTGACGAGTGGAAGGTGCAAGACCATTGGTTGAGTAAAAGTGGCACTTGTCTGTCAAGCTGCAGGAAGCTGAGCCAGCAGTGATGGTAGCACATGTGAAGCTAGATGATGAAAATGCTGAAAATCGAGACAGGGCAACTGCAATGGAGTCGTCTGTGCCAGGCTTATGAGAAGCAGTAAAAGCAAAAGAATGGTGGTGAGCTGCCACCAAAGACAAGAGATGAAGGAGAACACTGATGTTTGGATTCCTCAAGTTTTCCTCCTTCTGGCAACAGAACTTGTCACCATCATAGATTAGCAGGAAAATCCCTTTCAATTCTTTTTCGGAATTAAGATAAAAAGTCAGTTGTTGACAATTGGATCTAAACTTGTCAGTGAATTGACACCTTGACAAAAAAATCTAAATTTGACTATCAGATATTTGCATACCCCAGTGAGGGCTTAAACCCTCTTGATCCAAAGGTCACACACAGTAGGCATATCCTGAAACAAGTCTGACCACCAACATAAAATCAATGAATCCGATTAGACTTTGGTGTAATGACAGCCTCAAAAGAATGATTGTGTGGCTCTAGAGAATAATCCACACCCCCATCACAGAGGAAACTGAAAATTTCAGAGGGGTCGGGGGTAGGGGAAATTCAGGAGAGGAGTGGGGAGGGTGCCAGAGAAATTGCATTCAAATTTGATGCAGTGCAACCTAGATTCACAATCGCTTCTTACAAATACTGCAGATATTTTAGATAAAAAAATAGTGCCCAAGGTTTTTGATAATAATCCTTTTACATTTTGAACAGGTTTATTTCACTGAAAGTACAATGAAAGCTAACACGTTCAAAGAAATCATCCATATTTTTCCAATTGAAACAGATCTTTCAATTTCACGGCATGCTGGCGAGCTTCAAAAGCTCGAGAGAATCAACGACGTGGAAATTTTGTTTAGTAAGTTCGAAGATTTACTCTGTGTCGAAAGATTGCTGATTTGCTTGTTCACAGCGTTCGGTTTTCAATAAACCTTTCAGTTTACATTTGGGCTGATAGACAGTGCACTTTATTGCTCTCATCTGAATGTAAAACTTGAATGAAAACAATTTCAAAAATCGAAAAATTATAGAGACACGGTAAAAGTGCTTACACAAAACTGCACAGGGTGTTTTTACTTCACGACAAATAGCGCATATATGCCTGGATTTATGTAAACCGGGTCAAAGGAAATTGTGAGCGAAACTCCTGAGAAGCTGTATTTTCTTGCCAAAAGCGGTTGTTTTAAAAGGATTGGCAGCTTCTATTCTCCTTGGTGACTCACTTATCTGAAAGTTCAGTGCTAGTGTTACTGTTATTATTACTCTGTCTTGATTCAACAGAACTCGGTTAGATAAATTTGACATGACACTATAGTTCTGAAGGCATATTTTCGTAAGGACTCACGGTATTAATGGGCACTATTCTTAACTCAAATCAACGCAAATTACTCTAACCCATGTCATTTTGTAGCAAGAAGATTGTAGTTTGGGCATAACAAGAAAATCACGAAGTCTACTAATTCAATTCAATTATTATTTACAACATAAAATGGCATCACAGACTTAAAAATTTCCAGTGCAAGAGTTGACCCGGCAAGCCATGCATGGTCTCAAATTATTTGAGGAATAGTGTGTAACATCAAGGATTCGCTTGATTTTTAGGCAGCTCCGGATTAAAGCTGAGAAATGTACTTGAACATGTACATGAACATGCATCAATCGTACTCACATTAAATAGGGCTCTGTAATTCCATGCTATTCCTCGGTTTTCCCACACAGCTAGCCATTTTCTAGGAAATTGAATGCAATTGCCCGGATGTAACGAAATTTTTTTGCACGGGACACAGTACTACGAAAATCAGAGCAGAATTTTTCTAAGTCTTTCGCCACAGAATAGTTCCAGCCACATATCGGCATGGCCACCTTCGAATCACCCGTCAAGTCCGGTAGGGAAAACTATTTGGTGTGGCAAAGGACTTTTTGCCGTCTAAAGCAAGCACCTCACTATCACGCCTCGCACAAGTCGTAACGAGTTGTTGAAGTTCACCCGTTAGAGCTTTGTTTAAGGAAAGATAATAGCCGACGCTGAGATTGCAAATCGTTGGACTTCCACCTTCATTGGACTTAATGATGTCCTCCGGCAAACTTCCTTTACACGGCAGGATTGGTAAACCTACAGATCAGCTACCGCGCGGTGTCAAAAATTGAAACCAATGTACTCATCGAGCTGGGGCCTGGAGAGGTGTGGGAGGGAGGTGGGGGGGAGTGGGCTACAGTAAAAAGTACCAGACATCACGAATTTGGCATGGGAACATTATGAAGGGTAAAATTTCATGCAAAGAGTGGCCAATATTCACCAACAGTTACTTTGCAAAACAAACAAAATAGATCGAAATCTCATACATTTCCTCTATTGCCTCAAGCCACTTTTTTGCTAAATCAAGACAGATTATTAATATTATTATTATCATTATTATTACTATTATTATTAATATTCCTATTTTTTATGGATTTTCTTTTCGCTCCCTTCTTGACCCGATTTTTAGGCCTAATTAACATGCCTAACAAGTCTTCATTGTTACAACGTGAGAAGGGGGTCATTAATTCTTTGACCTGGTTTTCATAAATCCAGTTATATATACTCAGCGGATTTCTGCATTTTTTGTTTCAAAAATTCCTTCACCTTTTCCACACCGATTGAATAATGCAAAAATCCAAATAAAAGAAGTTGAAATTATCAAGTTGTTTTCCGGGAATTTGCCGGGCCAGAATGCACGTGTTCAACGTGTTGTGTTTCCAGACTTTCCCTTCTGCCGAAAACCAAACATTAAATTTGCAATTGACCGAAGAAACTTACTTTCATCTGAGGACAATAATTCTTATCTGCACAAAGAAAAAACAACATTCAAGCCGAACAACAAACAAACAGCTGGTTGAAAGCAGCCAAACAAGTCCGATAAGTCTGTCACAGTGATTAGCCGACATCTCAACAACTCGTTGAGTCGACTATTTGATGAAAGTAAACGTTTTCTGAAAAGCGAAGGTGCTATTAACATAAAATGTTTTAGCTATAACCTATGTAATTCACGAAGAAGTCAGTTGAGTTGATTTTATGCCACTGAATGTATGTAGAACATGTATAGTCAATTAAATCAGACGCGTTGCGGCACCGATACCGATATCGAGTGCCGACCAAGTTTCATTTCAATTTAAGCAGTTTAAGAACAGGCAAAACAAATGTCGCTCAATACATGTATGTAACATTGCCCACTGAGCAATAACAATAAAACACCAGTCGCACATCTCCCATGCTTATCTCACCGAAAAAATAAACCAATTTACATGCTCGCTGAACGATTTTTCCAACGCACGCGAACAACGGTTTACACAGAAGCAGTATATTTTGTTTCTCCAAAAAACGTCAAGTGGTACTTGCAGTGTACTCACGAGAAACGAGAAATTTCTCGCGAGGTGGTTCTCATTTCCTACGAGACGAGTCTCATTTCTCGTGATACAAGTCTCATTTCTCGCGAGACGAGTCTCGTTTCTCACGAGACGGTGGTAACTTACATTTGAGCGGTACTGTACATCAACAAAAAGCTAACTTTAAATAATGTGTCTTTACTGTAACAGTTTCTTGAACTAACCAATATTTGCCTCATTCCTGATTTCAGACGGTAGTCTGTTCCAAATCTGTGGCGCAGCCACCGAAAATGCTTGATCACCAAGGGACTTTTTGGTTTTACGTCCAAATGGTGATAGCAATAAACCATCATTAGATCAGAGACTATAGCTTGATTTCACCTCTACATGCACTAGGTCAAAAAGATAAATATAGTTGCAAGGGCATGAATTATTTAAGAGGACCATTTTGTAGTCTATTCTGTATCTGAAAGGAAGCCAGTGAATATTAAAAAAGACTGGTATAACACGAACACAGTGGAACCTCAATTTAACAAACCCCTATTTAATGAAGTCCTCGATATAACAAACGATATTCTATGTCCCGGCCAAAGTTACAGCAAAATATATGGAATAGAACCTCGATATAACGAATTCTTCGGTATAACGATCATAATCTGGAAACCCAAACATACATGTAAAATCTTAGATTAACCTCGATATAACAAATTACAATGTCAGAAGATAAACAGAAGATAAACGCTGAACAGATCAACAGTCAACAAATCCTACGAGTCAACGGCTTATAGTTAACATCAATTAACTTTTTTGTCTCTTATTTAAAGTGCCTATGAAATGAAAACCAAGTTAAACATATTTGAAAGGCATTTCAAACTGATGAAGAATGGTGTTTTCCTTTTTGCAATATCTTCTCTTGTTCCAGAGATATTCAAGTTTTTGTATTATGCAAATGAGATGACTGATGACGTCACAAGGTTGATAGAAAACGAGAATATCTCTGCCAATAATGGAGCAATGCAATTGAAACTTGGCACCAAAACAACAAAAGAAACGCCAAACAGGCTGTACAGTATGTGGTTTTGAAGAGAAGCTTTACTTTCGTAAAAAATTTGATCATGGTTGAAAACTTGTACACGGAGATTGTGCTCGTTCCTGTGTACATGCACATATTTACGGTGATCTCTGGTCATCTCAACTCAACTGAAAGTTACAACACTCACTTTGATTGCGTGATCGGTTAAAAACCTGTTCTGAATACTCTCCTCTGCTCTTAGTGAAGCATGCAGTCTAGTCTTCCTAATGCTGTCACCAGTTAAGCAATTGTCTCAAGTAAAGACATTAAACTTGCTGCCGTAAATACAACTCTTCCTCATTTCAAGCTCACCAGTTTGTAAAGTCCCAACAGCAAGTTACGAGCTCTTCGTTTCATAATTGTCATGCTGAAAAACTTGTACATGTTTTCGTATGCCACATTTCCATAGCATTTTTTGTGAACTTTGAAGTGCTCGATGTGCTCAAGTTCAGTTTGTGACTGACAGCTACCGTTTTGTTAGCCAATCACATCACTATCAAGCGTTGTGATTGGTTGAAATTAGCAAGCTTTATGAGTGTATAAACCGATTTGTTTCGAAAACAGAAAGAATCTGAAAACTAAGGTGAATGCATTGGGAAATTAACGGCTTCTTTATCATAAAACACAATTATAAAGAAGCTCCACTGTGTTCTGTTCTGTTGTAAAGCAGTGGCAAGAGAGCACTCATTTTTCTGCTTACACTTCTTTAGTGCTGTAGCCACATCCTACGTGCTTTACAACAGTTCAGATAGAGCACTGCGTGGAGAGAGACACTGTTAGAGTAAAGTGCCTTTCCCAAGAACACAATGCAGTGTCCCACTCTGCAGTGTGCATTTTACAATGGGGTTCCCCAAGGAATTTTGACTGAGAGATGTGTCCCCAGGGTGGGGATTTTGATCAGGAATATTGACATGGCAGCCAGCTTGGATAGAGAAGTGGGGGATTTTGATACTTTTGACCAATTATGCTGTCCCAAGATGAGGAATTTGACTCAAATCCCCACCCCATGCCTGACACCCCCTCCCCCTGCCCCCCTCTGGCTTAACATTGATAGGTGCATTAGCAATAACCTTCAGTTTCATTAACTCACCTCTACATTCTCCCCCCCCCCCCAGGCCAAGCCACCTAACCCCCCACCACCAACCCCCTAACCAACTGCAAAGGTCAGCGGATAAGCTATGCCCGGGAACCAACAGGGACGATAGGGATAAAAAAACTGTAGATAGCACTACCAACCAAAACGTACAATAATTTTATACTGATTTGCCGTTGTAAATTAACGCTCACCTGTTTTAATAAACCAGCACTCCAGTCCAAGTTGAATCTCGCGCCATCACTGCTCTCCAGCTCTTTGCGAAGATATCAGCGACACTTAACCTGAATATCAACAGAAAACAGAATGACAAATAAAACTTCATACCCTAAGAACAGAATAAGACAATGAAACAAGAAAACACGCTAAATTTTGGGTTATTATGGAATAACCTTGCATTTTCGCTCCACGTTTAGCACAGCACGGCAACATGGACGAACTGTCCTTGCAAAGAATGGTGGGAGGGTTCGCGAAACTCGCGCGTTGCCCACGCAATCGATACGTTCGATTCAGACCCCATTTCCGGAATAAGATTGATTGATTACTGCGTTCTCTTCTCACAACAATGAAAAATGAAATTTATTGTACAAAAACTATTGTACAAACATTGCGAAAAATACGTTGTTTTACGCGTAGACTTACCATATTTGCAGGTCAATGGTATGCCTTTAAACCAATCAAAACTTAGGAAATGCAGCACACCATAACTAGTTTTTAATTAATAATTCCAGTTATGCCCTTCTAAGGAAAAATTCCCGGCGTCGCCCCTGTAACATCAATCGAACGCACCCTTTAATAGTTATTTAAGAGTGCAGATAAATAAATTAATATTTTACTTTCGTATCTTACAATTATCTGGATCTATTCAGTGTAGTGCTAACAGAAAATGTAAGGAGAGTGTTTATTTTCAAACAGATAAACGGAAATTTAGTCGTTATGGATCACGGCTCCAAAAATCGTCAACTTACATCTTGGTTATTTTACGTTGCTGTTTTGCAGAGGACGGCAAAGAAATGAACAGTTGGAATTCGAAGGCATATGTAAGAATAACTTAAGTAATTCTGTAGCTGTAATTCGTTGGTTCATTTCGTCTCACAACCGTCAAATGACCTAAAAGTTAACCGTCAACCATCAAAGTGCCCCCCCCCCCCTCATTAAGACCCTCGAAAAAGTATGGAGTGGTCACAATTTGCAATTCACCTTTATGAAAAAAAAGGCAGCCCCCAGACAGATTTGAACTCTTACCGCCCTGAGATTAAAAGACCGGTGTTCTAATCACTGAGCTACGAGGGCCAAGTTGGTAGAACGATAATTTCAAATAAATTTGTAGTGTGATTCGTTTATGTACCAGTCACATCGAAGTTTCAACATCCCCCTGGGAAACACCCCGGGCATTTGAATTGGAAAACTTGTGTTCAAATTCCACCCTCCCAGGGCCAAAAAGCCGTTCAAATGCCCCCACCCCAGGCAAAATGAATAAATGACCAGACTACCGTTTCAACTTTTTAGTAGCTTCTATTATGCTGCTGAAGTCGAAAGCAAACGCGGTAATCAAACTGTCACAGAACCCTAACATCTGTCGGTGCAGTTTTAGCTCAGAGAACGTGATAAAATCTCAACCACTTAGCCACCAAGAAGCTGCAATCTTTTCCTGACTCGCCATGTCGGCTTCCGCCATGATTCATCAACCCACGTGGAATCGCCGCACTGCGCCAAATGAAATTTATTCTAGAGTAGTCTAGCCTCGAATCCTAGAGTATTCAAGGCGTACGCTATACGTGAAGTACAGCTGGAGTATTCGAGAGTATTCGATTTGAATTCGTGAAGTGCCCTTGCAGTATTCACGAGTCAGTGTTCAATTTGAATACGGTAAAACAGGCCGGATTCTAATAGGATATCCCAGGTGAATTTCGAATCAGGCGTACTAGAATACGTCGGAAAATTACAGTATACGAGGCGTGTACCGACTCGTATTCGAGCGAATTCTGGCCCGAATATTTGGCTTTTCGCGTAGTGCAGGGACAAGTGACATGAAATCGAGGCTGACGTTCAAATTCCCCACCCCCGGCAAAGGCAAGGGCGTCAAATGCCCGGGGAAAGCCCGGGGGGATGTTGAAGCTTCGATTTGACTGATACATTTAGAATAAATTGTGCAATAGGCAGGTCATTTACTTTTTCCCGTTTCCTTCCATGCAGAAGCACCAACCGGAGAAACTCAGGCAGAGTGCATTCTTTTACCCAAATGAATGAAAATATATGATATTAAAACATTCACAGGTTTTCTTGAGTGTTGCTGGAAAAATTTATCTGTTCTTTATTTTTCCAGGACATGATCCATAACTTTTTCCCAGCCAGCAATTAGAACAAATAACAAACGCGCGGAATAGCACCCATTGTTATTAATAATGTGCCAACCAGAGAGCTATTGGCTGGTGAAACAAACAGCTCTTTTAATTAACTTCTTGGCAATTTAAATGACAAAAATGATTTTTGTAAACAAATGTCTTCCCTAAACCATCATTTCATTATCAATACAAAAATTCTAGATCTAACAAGTTAAAGAAAGCCCCCGAACAGATTTGTGATTCTTGATCCCTGGATTTTGAGACCAGTGCTAGAACCACTGAGATACGAAGGTATATATCATTAATAAACTAGTGGTAACCACAGGTTAGAAAGTGCGGGCTTACATTGGCTCCCGTGCCGCCCGAAACCGGCCGAGCGAAAACCACCCCTAGAATCTCTCTCCTCCACAGAGGTTCGAACGTTCGTTATCCACTGTGCGAGGTGAGTGCAGATTATCCGCTGTGCGAGGTGAGTGCAGGCACAAAGTCGATTGAATCATCGCTCAGCGGATTCTCCCTACCCGAAAAAAACACCCTAGAGCCTCTGTGGAGGAGAGAGCCCTAGGGCGCGTTCCATTCGACCAAAATTTCCGGTTTAAATTTCCGAAATTTCCGCGTGCCGAAAGGAACGGTATTTTCCACTTGAACGAACCGGTCACGTCAAAATGGCGCGTTTGTAGTCCGACTCTTGCTTGTTACTCAACGATTTTACAAGTTAACAGAAAATATCCTGCAGAACAACGAGGGCAGAGTAAAACCAGCGGGCTGCTTCAAAAGGAGAAGTAAACTTACCTTTGTTTAGAATTATTTTGAGGTCAATCGTTCGAAATATGGGCAGAAGAAACATACGAACTTCTCTCTCACAAATTGGACGAATACTCGAACAAAAGTTATCGCCGCTGATATCGAAACATGTCAAGGAAATTCTTTTTAGTCGCGTGAGACGAAGAAACATACACCACGTTGGGTAAAAGCCTCTCGCAGTCATCTTTTGTGACTTTAGGGTCTTCAAGAGAGCTCTATCCGGCAGCTTCAGAAACGAAACTGACTGGAAATGTTCAATGGAACAGAAAATTTCCGGAATTTCCAATTTTCCGGGAAAGTGGACAACCTTGAGAGGTTGACCGACATTTTTGAAATGAATTTCCGGAAAATTTCTGTTCCATTCGATTTTGAACCGGAATTTTCGGAGATTTTTGTCGAATGGAACGCGCCCCTAGAATTCCCGTTCCGGCCAAAACCAGCCGGAAAAAGCACGTGATTGACGCATTTTTCGCATTCTAATCATTCTTGGTGGAAGAAGAAAATTTTCAACTTCCGGTTTAAATGTCCCTCTTATAAACGTGGTGCGCAAGCGTGATACGCGATCCGCTGGTCGCTGTCAAGATTAGTGTTGCGGGCCCTCAACTTCCGGTTTAAATGTCCCTCTTGTATCCGCTGGTCACTGTCTAGATTAGTGTTGCGGGCCTCTCTTGGGCCCGCAATGAAATTTTGCTGAAATCACGTTAAAGTGTCTACAAGGCCAAAAGCGATTAAAAGGAGGGCTCTGGAGACATACGATTTCAAGTCCGAGATTCTAGGACTTCCGGACTTCATGTATATAGCATTGATGGTTCTACATGTTTTGTGTTGTAATAAGGCGGCCGGCGAACATCTTCACTTCCGTTTAAGATTTCTTTGTTCTCAACAGCCAATAAAGAAAATTCGAATTTTTTTGAAAATCGTATGTCCCCAGAGCCCTTCGTTTTTCGTGCCAAGGCCCTGCCGGCTAAGAGAAACGAAAAGGGCTATGGGGACGAGAATGTAGCAGCTCGCGGTCATCTTCATTGGGCGTGTGGGCGTGGCCGACGCGGGAACTTCAAAGCTCTATTTTGTAGCAAAAAAAGTTGCGGAATCCAAAAAATAAAAATTGGAATACTTGCTTATGCAATATGAAGATATAGACACTTTAAAATAATTTTGTATCTGTAATCGGTTGATTTAGAAGGATGTGTCAGCCATGCAATTTATTTTCTTTTTCCGCGTAGGTCAAAGAGAAAAAATATAGAGTGGTCACAGCTTTTCACCTTTATGAAAATAAAAATAAAAAACACAGGCAAAAGAAAAGAAGCCCCCGAAGAGATTTGAACTCTTGACCCCTGGTTTACAAGACCAGTGCTCTAACCACTGAGCTACGAGGGCCAAGTTGTTAGATAAATAATTACAAAGTGATTCGTTTAGAATAAATTGTGCAATACGCAGGTCATACATTTTCACTAATTATTACCGGAAAAGCTTTAGCTACAATGGCGCCACATTATGGAACAGTCTACCATATTGTATAAGGAACACAGAGTCTCTGGGGGTATTCAAACGTAAGATCAATGACATTCTTTAAGTCTAACGCACGGCATTCACGGAAAACAGCTTTTAGCGTTATACAGTTTTTAGTTTGAATTTTAAATATTTTTATTGTAATTATTTTTAGTGTACATATTGCTGATGAATTGATCGTGTTGAAATAAAGATTACTACTACTACTACTACTACTACTACTACTACTACTACTACTACTACTACTACTACTTTCTCTCGTTTGTCGAGTCTTGCTCGGAGAATAAGAGTCAGTTTTGGCAAATCGTTGTCGCAGCAGTCGAGGAGTGTCCGAATAATTTCAGTGTCAAGTTGCACTCCGAAAGCAATCGCGCAAAAAAGTCATGTTGCTTAGAAACGAAAGGTACGAAAAGCAGCTTCCAACTGGATTCAAATCCATGTCCTTTGCGATTATGATACAAACCATTCTTGTCCCCAGAGCCACTTGTTCCTCGTGCACAGACCCAGCCGGCTAAGAGGGACAGGCGGCTCTGGGGACGAGAAGGGATACAAACGCTCTAACACGAAGCTGTCATAAAAACGTAACGGCCTAAAAAGAAGAGTTTCGAATTTATTTTTTCTAGTGGGCTTAATTTCTCCGTTCTGTTCAATAAGCAGGCAAAACGTTGAAAGTGTGGTTACCCTCAGGTGCAAGATGAATAGGCTCACGGCATAAATTATCTTGCGACAGGACAAAATCAACTCACGATAAAGAAAATCAACTCGCAGAAAAAAATAAACTCACGGTAAAAAGAAAATCAAATGAAATCAAGAAAATGAAAGATAGAAAAAGAAAATCAATTCAAGGCATAAATAGCCAACTCATGCATGTTACACAGTCAGCTTTGGGACCGCGCTGACCTGGACACTAGTTTTCTTACTTTAAAAAATGTTTACCTCGACCTGAAATCAAAGGTACGCGTCGAGTACATCTAGAAATCTGCTTCAATCTTCCCAGTGTTTCACTCGATTTTCAATCGCTCACTGAAAACCTGTTTTTGAGTGGGCTTTTGCTCATCCTATGATATTATTTTATCATATTAATATTTGGTTAAAACAGTGGGGATCGCGATAAAATGTGATATGTAAATTAAATTAACTTATGAAATGGTGTCTAATGCACATATATATTTTTGTTGTTCCTAATTTGTAGTTATTTGGAATCCATAGTCGAAATACTATTTATTGTATTAGACTCCAAATAAAACATGTCTGTCTGTCTGTCTGCACCAGCTGACTGTGTCCCTTTAAGGTAAAGGAAACCATTGTAATTGAAAAGGTCTATTCATTTACATTTATAACAAACTCTGCTGAAAGAAGACGAAAAGCACCATAGGATTCACGGGGCAGGGGCGGATCTAGGGAGGGGACAGAGGTGCCCCCCATCCCCCACTTCTTGACCTGCGATTTTCTAATATCACTAGCATTCTGCTTACGTCACCCATCAATTACGTCATTCCTTAGTGGTGCACCTGCTCCTGATAACCGCCCTTGCGGAAGATGAGAAAACCTGCCGATGTAATTTCGTTCAGACAGCGAAAACATATTTTCGCCAATATTTTTTTAGCAATTTAGGAAAGCCAGTTATTTCCTTGCATAAGTTCTACAACCAACTCAGTCGATTCTAAAGCTTATCATCTTTTCAACGCTACATAATCGTTTTCTATCATTGGCGATTACAACCGCGGAACTGTAAACAAAAATATCCGAGTTGAGTTCATTTAACTCAATAGTTGGCGAGTCGTGGGTGAAACCTTCAAGGAATTTAGTTCTATGCCTAAGGTATGAAGAGACTGTTTTTATCTGTCAGGAAATCACTTTTATTAATCAATATTCTTCAAAATATTCAATGCAATATCTTTGAAACACTCTCATAACTTTTGCAGTCTTGAAGAGTTACAAGAGGGTCCTGAAGGGGGGGGGGTACCAATCCCATTTCCCAGCCCATTTTTTTCCAAATCCCACTTCCCAGTGTTCAAATCCCATTCCCACTAGCAGTCTAGCAGAATTCAGAAAAAATCCCAGTGTTATACATATTTGGCAGTGCATACTTCGTATCGCTTCAAAATATGGCACAACAAAGACGCAAAAATCTCGCCTGGTCATGGGTAAGGTAAGTCTGCAGTCGGTCCTAGTGGCCCATCAGGCCGGAGCTTATCCCGGTTTCTGTAGCATGAAGCGACAGAGAGTATTTCTACTCCTGGATAGGATGCTAGTCCATCGCAGGGTTACCCCCCAGCAGTAAATTCGCCAGTACCCATTTATACACCTGGGTGAAAAGAGGCACTGTGAGAGTAAAGTGTCTTGCCCAAGAACACAACGCAGTGCCCCGGCTAGAGGCTCGAACCCGGACCGTCCGATCCGGAGTCGAGCGCACTAACCATTAGGCCACTGCGCCTCCCCTGGTCATGGGTAAAAGATACTTATCCCATTCCCATTTTTTGGCATTCGTTTCCCATTCTCAGTGACCAAATCCCAGTCCCAGTCACCCAAATCTCATTTTCCCATTGCAAAAACAGGCCAATCCCAGTTCCCATTTTACCCCTTCAGGACCCTCATACAAGTATACTATACGAGGGACTATGAATCGTTTTAAAAGTTTGGGTCTCGATTTTGATATTCAAAATTTATGACGTCATCGTCATAAATCATTCATTGATTTATTGCTATAGTAACGCAGATGCCAACCAAATCTACTTTCTCGGATAATTTGTCCAATCCCTAGCAAATGTACAAAGAAGCACAGGTCTTGTACAACATGAATTGATCTTTACGCCTCTTCCTGACTACAACTTTTTACCAGAACCTTGCAAACACATACATACATTCACACATGGTCATGGCAATATTTCATAGTTGCCTTTACTCTTGCATTCATTGCAGGACGGAAACAAATTTATTCGTTTTTCTCCCCGCGGCGTTAGCTTTTCTTCCAACGAAACCACGTCTATTCTCTTACATGGATACTTTCCAGGGACGTTTTCTCTCCAGAATGCTGTACTCTTGGTGCCAGAGTAAGTTCGTCCGTCCTTAGTGTACTCATAAGTGCAGCACGAAGCTGTCCACATCTCTGTAGGAAAGTTTACACGAAACGTCGAATCATCTTGGTAGTCACTGAATCCACCGCTGCCAAAGAATCTCGTCTTTGAGGGACCATAAAAAGTTGATGGAATCGCTCCGACTACAACGAACATCTGAACATTTCGTGCCCTTTCAGTGTCTCCCTCCTTAAACAGATAACTTGACCCCACCGAATGAGCCGGGATTCGCAAGTTTTCCACGCATCTGAATTAAAAACTCCGAACTGTGGAACAGCGTTAGTGTAAACAAAAGTCTGTACTTTTTTGGCATAATCCCCAATTCCGTACTGGGATGCTATCATATGTCCCCTGTGCATGGCTACTTTATATCCAGTAGACAACGATGGCTTAGTTTTCGGGTACCTTGCTTTGAACCAGTCATTATCAACTATGTCTGTTTTTCGCTTTGTTCTATACCTAATTTGCCGTTGAAGAGCCAATTCGTAATCATGTGTGTTCTGCTGAAAACGCTTCTCCAATCCCGTCCCGCTTTCTCGAAATGTACCATCCTTTCCCTTTGGTCGCTTGCCTGGCGCCGCAGATAATCGATTCCCGCTAATAATTGTTGCTGCATATAGTGGAATTCGCTTATTGCAGTCGTACAGTATGGCGACTGAATTGCCCTCACATAAAAATGCCAAGTTTCGTCCAGATCGAGCGTTCTTGACATCAGCGTATCGTTCTAAACCTTGAGGAAAGTGGTTCGATATCTTCAAGCCAGGATTTTTGTTTCCGCGAGCGTCACAGGCACCAAGGAAGTTACATTCGCAGCCTGTTAACCCAGCTGTACCTGCGGTACTACAGCTCGACTATCCCATTATTTCAACAAGTGTAAAATTAACAAATGTGAATATCATGATTGCAAAAAACCTGGCCATGGCTGCACCAAATGAAAGGAGCAGGTGTCGAGTCTCGAATTTAGCGGTGCGCAATATCCGTGAATATACATGCCCTTGCAGGTTCCATTGAGTATTCAAAAAATGGGCCAAAAATAGTTTCCAGTGTCGATCTACACTTCCGTGTCCTCCTTGAATTGGAGACCATGCCAAAAATAATAGATACCTGGGGAGTATTCAACTGTTGAACGAAATTAATGGCCGTTCTGGTGCATTGTCAGGAAGCAACACGCAAGTGAGTGGTAATAAAGTACCTCTCAGCAAAACTGATTTCAACCTTCCGTTCATGTCCCACTGAAGTACTGTTTGGGTTCGTTCAAGTGCTTCTTTAAAACAATTTAGTCGGCAGGTTGGGGTCACTTTGGAATGCATAAGAGTATTTTGTTTTCTTGGTTGAGTTGCTGTATGACAGGGCTTAACTTGGATTACCATTGGGACTGCAGCCCCCAAACGAAAATTCGAGAGAGGGGGTGGAGGAGAGGGCGCGCCCCCCCATGTTTTGGTACCAAAATTGCTGCTGTCACAGTATTTTTCATTTGGCAGAAATATTCATTCATGTCATCTTTCTTGGCAGTCTGCAGTTAGCCTTTAACAACTACCAAGAGGCTGGAACAGGGTGTTCTGCAGTCTTCATTTGTCGAGTGATTTAGTTACAGGCGGGAATTTGTTTCAAACCCTTTCCAACACATGAAATTTTCTCTCGGTGCATGTTCGTGCATGATATTTTTTTCTCCATGTTTCTGCTCTCGTAACGTGCGTGAATTTTTTTCGGCACTGTTCGTTTGCCTCCCCTCAGAAGTTAAATTGCAAGATTCAGTTTGTTTTCTTGTCTATATAATAAAAAGAAAATTACACGTTAGCTCAAAGATATGAATTTTATGTTCTCGTGGTAAGAACAATATCTTACTCGTTCGCTGCGCTCACTCGTGAGATATTGTTCTTGCCACTCGAACATAAAATTCATATCTTCTCGCCCCCGTAATATCCTCCATATATTTTGAACAATATTTCGGCTGGCCAGACCAGCCAACTTCAGGCTTAGATGTTACTAATTTTTTAACATGAAATTTCAATATTATATTATGGTATATTATGGTATACGTAATTTCCGTATTGCGACACCACCATAATATAACATTGCAATTTCATGTTAAAAAAATTAGTAACATCTAAAAACCTGAAGAAGGCTGGTCTGGCCAGCCGAAATATTGCTCAAAATATATCACGTTGTTTCAGCCTTTCAGTAGTCTTTGACTTATCATCGTTTACTAAGGGAAAGTCCCTTTGCAGTACGTAATCAAATTCCTGTATTTCTGAGAATGTCACGCGATGAGACTGACATAAATATAATGCTGGAAGTAGTGAGAGTGGCAGCTGCAAGTTGTTTTCCATTCCAGTGAAGTTCCGAGACTTTATCAAAGCGAACGAACCATGAAAAAGGTAATTTATACTTATTATAACTTATTTCAATTTCAGCCGCAGTCGCACAGTCCTCAATCTGTTTTTTCTAATTGAGTGAATTGCATTTGAAATGCTCCTGGTTATTAATGAAAGGTTGTCGATTCTTTGTAACGAGAAACCTCGATTATGCATGCTTTTATGCCGCTGCAAACACAGGGAGCAGAGGAGTTATGGTCAGAATGATGGCGGTTCCAAACGATCGATCGCAAATGTTATCCCTACGTTATCCCTCGTAAAATTTTGGATCTTGAAATTTTTCTAGTTGCCTCCTTGCAATTCTTGTGCTACACCTTTAACATATTCGGAGACGATGTTGCCGAATACTCTTGAGAATTTTTCCCGGAATTGTTTCATCCGTTCTTAGCTTGGCTTTTGACCCCCTCAGTCCTAAACAGGGTATTTATATTAAGGAGTCGTCCAAGGCAAGACATGGCTTCAAGACTTGCGTTTGCGCTATAGTATAAAAAGCGTTTTCCTTTGTCCTAAACAGGGTAGTTGTTTGACGCGTTATTTTGTCCTAAACAGGGTCAGAATTTCAGACCTCCAGCGGCATCCCTATGCCCAAACTATACCCAAACATGGGTCATGTATATTTTTGTTGTTCGTAATATTTTAATTATTTGGAATCCATAGTCGAGATACTATTTACTGTATAAGACTCCAAATAAAACATGTCTGTCTGGGTCAAGGGGATTTATTAATATGGGGGGGATTTATTAATATGCCTGTTTCGCTGCTCCACAGCAGGGTCCAGCAGCACGATACCTTCAAAACGTTGAATTACAGGAAGAGGTGGGTAAAGCTTCACGCACGGTGGAGAAACAGGAAAGACAAATAGAGGCTTTGCAAAGTCAAGTAGAAGTAACGAATGTACGGGGACACTTTGCAAAGACTAAGGTTGGTAGAAAAATGTGCGTGATTCGTACATGTCGTTTGCTTTATTGCAAAGTATTGATATACTTGAAAGATGCAACTAACCTTCTAACGCGAACAAACCTTTGTAGTTTTATTGCTGTGTAGTTGCGTTTTGTTTCGCCCTGCGATAGATTAGCGAAAGGCACGAGCAACTTGCTCTGATCAATTACGTACACTGGCACGCTGTTTCCTAACTAAATGGTTAACAAGAATAAAACCACATGATTTTTGATACATGGAAACGTGAGGTGTTGCCATTCCACTTTTTTAATTATCCGCCTTTTTTGAACAATATTTATCGTTTTGACGCTTGACAAAAATTTTCCTGCTCCCCGGCCGAGGCAGGACGATGGAGCCTTTGAAGTTTGGTACGGCGTGACAAAATTTGGTAGGAAAAACATCGCCGTGCACACTTGTAAACTTGTAAACCGACAGATATTTTTGCAAAACAAGCAACGACTCTCTCCTTACGGCAATAGTATTTAACTTCACTCAGCTCGATTAGCGTTTTAGTTGTACCCTGAGTAAACTGATACCCATTTCTGTTTCAGTTATTGTTGTTTCAGTATATTTTCTTTAAATGGAAATAAAGCGTATGTTGTTATTGAAAGGGTAATGAGACGAAATAGAAAGAACATTAACGTCACGAGAGATGCTTGTTACCAATGTGCCGAGATGTTTTCCTCGATGTGCAATGTGCAACAACTCAAATAAATCAATTAACTTAGTCATTATTTGTCGGAGTTGCATTCTGCCGCCCCCCCCCCCCCCCCCTTCATCAGTTTGAAATTAAAAAACACACCTTTCGCATTATTTATTTTATTAGAAAGTATTTTTCCTTCACTTTGCGATAATTTAAATCGCGTCAATTTCTAGTAAGTCCGCTGGTTTATAGTCTCCATTTGACGCACGCACGAGGGAGCCCCCACATTTTTTTTTCCGCTCGCTTCGCTTGCGTCACGTTCTACATTTCCGTTTTAATTTAATTTTATTATTTGTAAGCATAGTTAAATATTTAACACTGTTATTTACCTCTGATCTGCAAATTATAGGGTTGTCTTTCAGATGCCGGGAATAACCCTATCTAAATTATAGTGAACACAAATACCAGGATTTGCAGTCTTTAATAAATACAAAGAATTAATGTCCGCGTCGTTTCGATGTTTCAATGTTAATGGACCAGTATCACGAAGAAATTGCCGCGTTTTCCTTCATGATGATTTTAGTAACATCGAAACGTCAGACAACATTTACTAGCTTTTATATTTTTACGAAGACTGCAAAGCCATCATTTATTTACCTGGTCATTGTCGATATCTGATACAAGCCGCTCAGTTCTCGCCCTTCGCTCGCTTCGCTTTTCATTATGGCATCGTTTATGGGTACTTCCATCACTTAAATCCAAATGCTTTCCAAGCTGATCACCATTATCGTCCAGATTGCTAAGCTTTTCTGTCATATCTTCCATTCTTGCTCAATTACAATGTCTGAAGTCCAACTGTCGGGAAATCTTCTCAGCGCGCTTATTAAATAATGCTTTGTTGTTGTGACGTACTATTAACTAACATCGTTGTGACATATTAACTTTAACTTTATTTTTTACATATTAACATATAAAACCTACCTTTAGCCGAAACGTGGGCACAGAACTCGTTTAATTGCGCTGATTTGCTTTCATTATTTTTTCAATGGATAAAGAAATTGACTATCTTTTAACAAAAGCTGACTTGAGCAATTACACAGACAATTTTAAACAAATTGGTGTTGCAAAGGTCGAGCATTTCCTGGACGTTGATGACGAAACTCTTGAGCGAGAGAATGGACTAACGAAGATACAAACTCGCCGTCTGAGGCGTTTCTTCGCTCAGATACAAGGCGAATCAAAGCAAAGAGGAACAAGCAGTGAAGGTATTGAGTTATCGTTTCTTAGATGATTATTTTGAAGGCCTCTATAAAATAATTGGCTTGTGCTTCAAACCAGCCATGAACAAAAAACGTAAGGCAACATGGTGCATAATTTGTAACGCAATCCTTAACAAACATTTATAATGTGATCGGTAGGTGTTACGTCCGCCAGTGCTCCCAAGAAGCGCAAGCAGGCGATTTTGTCATTTGGACGCTCCGGGCAGCTACAAGTCCTGAGGAACGACTCAGCACCAGAAAAGAAGCCGTGGGAAAAATATCTCCTTCCCAACCCACACACAGAAAGGCTGAAATTCTACAATAGTGTTGTACCGCAGATTTATGAATCTTCATTCGTGAGTAAACAAGCCGGTTTCAAACAGTATCTCCTCGAGCAACAGCAAATGCGTTGGCAGTTAAACACAAAGATAAAAGCCCTTTCCGATAAAGAAAACAACTTGCTTAGAAACGAGAATTGGGGAGTGTGCCAAAACATCACGAAGTTCATGTCAGGCGTGGATGGATGTAAGGGCAGTGGTGATGTCGCGAAGTGTGAGTCCTCCTTGACCACTGTCAATGAGGCCTTTAATTCAGCATACGATTTGCTCTCATTTATCGACAACAGACGAAAGAACCTTTATACAGAAGAGCATACCTTAAGGCCGTTTGCAAGTGATGAGCTCAAATATTTCCAGGAAGCTCAAGAGCGAGTGAAGGCCTTACACCAAGAGCTGCAGAAAGCCTCCAATGCGCTCACGACCACCCTCATGAGCTTGAAGAGAAAGTTCCCATCTCCCATGGGGAACAACGGCCTATCCCGAAGAAAAAAAGAAAACAAGAGCAAAGTGAAAAAAATCAAGGAGAAAAGGTTACGTCAGCGAGCAGCAATTCTCCTAGAAAAACTTACCTCAAAAGAGGTAGCTAAAGAGGTTTTCGATTCACTCGAAAAGAATACTTACAAATGTGTCTCAAGTATTAATGCAGGATTCACTGCGAGATTTGTCAAGCGTCTCCACCTGGATCCTCTGCTATGGCTTTTGGAAAGAGGCGTGTTTGAAACAGAGCTGGCACGCAATTTGAAAGTGGTAGTGGCCAGAATGAACGAAGAGAATAGCAGTAATGGTGCTGAAAGAGGGTCAAGTTCGGGCGAGGATTCCGATGAATCTGACGTGGAGACTGTGCAAGAGCCAGTGGAGAGGGCTGCCGAAGATTCTGAACAAGATACAGCCTCACCAAAATAAACACTTTTTTATTTGTTGTTTTCATTCGGCCGCGTATTGAAATAATGAACGTTTATGATTTTAGATTACGATTCTCTATAAAACAAACTGAAACGTCATGAAACAATTTTGAGCAATTGTAAGTATTCCATTCTCAAAATCTTGATTACCTTTCTAATTTCAATAGATCGTGCCTGATTAACAACGTGTATGTTAGACTACAATAGTGATACTTTTTTTACAAAATGGAGGGTCTGTAAAAGGGTTTGGGTTTTGTGTCTGGGCTAGAATAAAGTTTATATAATACAAAATACAACTGAACGTGGTATTGAATATATGGTTGGGGGTTTAGAGTCCTAGCGGCAAATCCTGATCCCCCCCATTATGCTTGTCAATTACGGCTGATCCCCCCTAAAGGTCTTCAAAAAACCATGTGATCCCCCCCTAAATACTCCGACCCCCCCCAGGCGATAAATAATGACCGGTCCCTAATCATATTGTTGTGCATTATCGTGGCTGTACTACTAACAATAGTTTCTGTCACCACACCTCAAAGGTAAGATGTGCTGCAGCACACATTGAACATAATATCGCTAAAATATCTGCTCTTTTATTTCGCTATCAAACAATTATGGTCTTTTATATTAATAACGGCAGCAATGGCCGGCCGTGTCTCACACGGACTGGGACCTACCGAATTCACGAATTTGGCTAAAATCGATAGTAACTGGAATCTAGATTTTCCCTTCTAGACCCAGCCGGCATCTAGCCGACCGCTTACATTTTGCTGAGAAGGCTAGAAACAAAACTATAAAATCATTGACTTTTTTCTACTAAAACGACTAAATGGAGGAGTCAAAAGCTTGACGAAAAAAAGTGTAAAGAGAATTTTGGCAAATTTCAGTTAACCTCAGCCGGAGATCACCGTTCGCAAGAAAATGTCGGCGAGTACAAACCGAGTATTAGACGGTTGGCCATATACTAAACAAAAGTAGCGACGAAGAATCTAATGAAGATTTTGAATCAGAAAAAGTTAGTCGGTCTGTATGGGAAAATTTGAGCGTGAGTACGCTCAAGATTCTCCATACAGGGGTGGAGGGTTGGGGATCTAAATCGCGCGCTTACCGTACCCTTTACTCCCTATTTCTGTAGTACGATATTACGCAATTTTGTGAAAAATTTTCCCAGTTTTTTCGCTGTTCGTTTCCCGCCACCTTGGGAATAGGCCACTTTCGCTGTATCAAAATTCAGCTTGATAGCGAGGCTTAGAGAACACAAACAAAAGAAATCAATAAACATGGATTTTTTTAGTTTCTTTGTTTTAATATATCGTACCCCTCTTGTCCCCTATTCTCCCGGGTTCCCGTCCCCCTGCCCCCTCTACATACGGACGTCCTGTTCGATTAAATGGAATAATCGTTAAAGTACATACGTTACTTAAGGTAAAAAAGGAAAGTCTGCAATCGAGCCTAAGTTGCTCATCAGGCCGGCGCTTATCTCCGGTTTCCGTAGCATGAAGCGTTATCATATATTAAAAACAGATTAAAGGAGAAATAATATTTGAACCAATGATACAATTGAATCACCGCATATACACACGAAGTAATCCCAACGATATCAACCATTAAACTCGCGTTTCCGATTTACTTCCGTAGGGAAAGTTTGAGACAAGCGTCTTCTGAAAGGTATCTAAAACTCTTATCGTCTTAATAGTCGCTATGACTTCATCACCTGCATATTCATTTCCATGCAAATCAAACTCTATTTTTGCAACTTATTTTGCACGAAGACTTGTTTTCAACAAACTTTTTACCGATACAACGGCCATTTTTAATTCTATTTTTTGAAGGACATTATGGGATGCCCTGGGGGAAATTTATATGTATTTGCCCCCTGGGCATCCCATAATACCTACTTGAGCTGTTGAAACAATAGAATTTAAAATCATTATGGCCACCGTATCAATAAAAAGGTTTATTATAACGGGACAAAAGCTTGAAAGAATCAGAAAGCCGAGGCTTCTTTAATCGTTTCAAACTTATTTCCGGTTTAAAAATGCCGTGTTGAAATCTTTTGCATGTAATACACCTTATTCCAAAATGGCTGCCATCTTAATATTCTTTTGTTGGCATTCAGATTAGCCCTTCTTGCCTCGTTTTTAAGCTCAAACATCAAAAGAATATTTTACCTTGAACGAGGCAACAAGGGCCAATTCGTATGTACATAAATTAGCGGCCATTTTGGAATAAGGTGTATAAATGCCATTTTTCGTTTTTAGTAACACGGAAACTGGAATTTCGTTTCTTTAACTGTATTATTGAATACAAATTATTAACAACTATTCACGACGTGGAGGTGGCTAGTACAGTTATGGAGATCCAACACCACTGAGGTGAATAGCTGTTTCAGGATATACTAAAGCAGCTAGTGGGAAAATCTGAGTTAAAAAATGATTATTTTAACTCATCATACCCAGCTCAAATATTCCCGCGAGGATACAGGAGGTTCACGAGTTGTTCGGAGGTGAATAACAAAGGATATCCCATGTTGGAATAGCCAATCAGCGCGCGCCAACAACGCTATCCGTTTTAGTACATACTATACCATTTCTTAAATTTTTACATTTATTTTGTTTTTTACTTTGCATGCACGTACGTATTTTGGACGAGCTCCCTCAACTCACAAGAGGCTACGTGGATGAAGAAATGATTGATTGATTGATTGATTGATTAGTTCTTTTTGAAAGTTACCGTTATGAAGTTTTTTGATTGGTCAAGATCTGAAACTCGCCCCAGTTCACTGCGCAAGCATTCTTCAGGCTTAAATAACATTTCGTCCCCAGAGCCGCTTGTCCCTCTTAGCTGGCTAGGCCTCTGCACGAGAAACAAGTGGTTCTGGGGACACACGATTTGATTCGCTGAATTCAAACAAAGGGCGTCCAATCACATCAGCCGTTTTAAACGCGCTAACGATAAAGGATTTTAAAACGGCTGATGTGATTGGACTCCCTTTGTTTTATTTCAGCGAATCAAATCGTGTGTCCCCAGAGCCACTTGCTTCTCGTGCACAGGCCCAGCCAGCTAAGAGGGACAAGCGGCTCTGGGGACGAGAATGGCGTAAATAGCTCACCAAAAAATTCATGTGCAATTTTGTTTCTTTCAACGGATTCTAAGAAAGTATTTCATTATTTTAAAATGAATGGCGTCATCACTGACGTAATATTGACATCATTTTCCGTATGTCATTTCTGTGAGCACCAATTTATTCAAATCAGAGTCTAGCAGGTGCTAAAGAATAAATTGCATGTCAAATGAATGCATAGCCAAGCAAGAGAGTAATTATAGGCCTCAGGTTTCTAGTTTCAGTTAATGGAATACAGTGCTGTGCAAAAAGAATGCAATCGAATCTCTGACAATTACGTTCTCCATTATTTTCGTAATGACTGGCCCCTCTGGAAGCAGTTAAATTGTTTAACGAGAATGAAATGAAATTATAAAAATCCTTTTGCCAACCTCACTAAGAACTAGGGCTAGTAATTTTTCCTGTAGAAGCTTTACATTTGCCAATTTAACCAAGACAAACACAACGCTAGTTGAGTCGTTTGCGTGTCAGTCCGCGCCAGTTGAGTACTATATTGCTTCTACCTAAGGTACACGACTCGTAAAGTCATGCGGAAAACGACAAAATTTTACGCTTCCCTGACTTTTCCATATTGAACCACTTTCGCAAATACAAACTTCTCGCTAGTCTAGCTCTGTATGCAGCATTCTACCAGCCTGTAAAAAGATGCGTCCAATAGAACTAGATTACGGTAAAGCGGCGAATGGGGTGTCGCACCCCCTAAGCGGTCCAAGGAACATCGTAACATGATTTATCATTTTATATTTCATTGACGATAGATACTCTTCATCCACGGATAAGTTGCTCAATTTGCAGATGCCCTTGGAACAAGGAAAAGGTGGAAAACCATTTCTAAACTTCGGTAAGAACGTATTTGGAATCTAGTAAGAGTCGAGAACGTATATGATGGGCAGGAAGTAGGTAGTGATATGTATACAGTATGGCTAAACAGGGTAGTAATTAACTATAACAAAGAAGTATGCCTGTATAGAAGCATCATTGAGGTTTGATCATAAATCGTGTATGTTCGGTGAAAAGGGAGGAACTGTTTGCCTAAGTGCTTTAGCTAAGTGCTTTAGTAATTACCAGATTATTTACTTTGGTCAATTACAAATTAAAAGGACGGAGATCTAGACAAGTACGCTCTCACCTCGGCTACGCCAGCGAATTATGGCCACCATATCTACATAAAGACCTAAAAGATCTCGAAAAGGTTCAGCGGACAGCAATTTTAAATAATTACGAATTGCCGTACAAAGAAAGACTGGTGAAACTTAAATTTCTACCTGTATCTTTCTGGCACGAACAAAAGGACCTCTGCAGGGACGGCGGAGCCTGGGGGGCTTCAGCCCCCCCCCCCCCCCCCCTGTATCTGTGTCAATGTCGATTGACAATTTTTTGTTTTAGTACAAGGTTCGTATTTACAAAACTTCCAAAATATTGCTGTAGCACAAAAAGTACCTGTCATTTTACACTTATCCAGGTTGTCTTTTTTTAAGAAATATATCATGGAGAACGTTGAAAATACCATTTCCGAGCCTCCAGATTTCAAAATTTTCTGGGGGAGGATGCCCCCAGACACGCCCCCCTAGAAAGTTGCACCACCGGTGCTCATTTTCAAGCCTCCCCCCCCCCCCCCCACTTTCAAATACGCTCCGCCGCCCCTGCTCTGCACTCTGTACAAGCTGCTAAATAAGGCTTATGACGTTGATACCTCGTGCTATTTAGCTGTCAAACATGCCGTAATCACTCGAACCTTATCTGGCTTAATTCTACAACCTCATTATGCAAGGACGTTTTCTTTCAGAAACAGTTTTTTAAACCGCGTCACCTTTTCCTGGGACGCCCTCCCCGAAACTGTTCGATCCATCATCATTCCTTTCTTTTCGTTCACAATTGATCAGTTGTTTGAATAGCATTTTTCGCACCCATTTTTTTAGTTGATAATTGTAGTACGAAGGCATAGTGTCTGTAGTCTCTGGCATAAGCACATTTCTCTACCTCTTAATTAAGTCTTCAGTTCATTGTTGCTTTTAGATAAGGTTTACTATGGGATTATTTTGCGTGGGTCTCTGCCTTTTGCATTTAAATTAAGGCATGGTTTTTAGTGCAGAGTGCACTATTGGGATGATGTGTTGTGGGCTGTCCTCTTCTAACCCACTAAGGAACTAAGAACTATGGCACTATGGCACTATGGCGCTAATGTGTAAACGACTGTCTCGACTGCATGTTGTTAGGAAATACATCAGGTTCTTTCTTCGGAGTTATACGTTTGTTTGGGATATTTTGAAATTGGATAAAAACGCAAAGAGCTGAATGGTCTTTAAGAGCCCCCTTCATCCCCAAAACACAGTTCCCGAAAGAAGCTAAGAAATGCCTGAAAAATCAGTCCTGCAAACGCGTTTAGCCAACCATTGGGAAAGGGAAAAATGTGCCTCTTTTTTCTTTAACAACCACATCGTTTATATCTACCCTACTTGACAAAAACAACTTGAACAAAAACAAAACTATACTAAAAGGACAACAAAGCAGGAAAAAATAAGAGCTGCAATTATAATCGCCCCTTAATCAAATTGATATGAAACTGACATGAATTAATACCAAACTTATGCCAGCCGGCTTGGAAAGTAAATTAAGAATTACGCTCAACTATTTCCAAACTAAGCAGTGAAGTCGAGGTTTAGAAAAGCAATAAAGAAAATTCAAATTATTCCCGGAACCTCGACTTAATTCTATTGTTTGTGATCAGTAGAATGGATTTTGAACTAGTAAGTAAATTCCACTACTTGATTACGGTTACCATTTTTAATTATTCTTACTGTCCTCAAATAAACTCAACAGGAGTGAGGTTAGACTCTCGGCTTCAAGAATGCCAAAATCCACATTGGAAAAGATCCTTCCCGGATCTTGATTACGCCCTCTTTGGATACGACATTTTGAAGGGCTATCCACTGGCAACGGGGCACGATCCAGGCTTTACTCATCCAATATTCCTGACAGACTACGCGTCTGGAAAGCAGACTTCTGACTGTCGCTACAGTGTTCCAGCAGGCTTGGTTGTTGTGCCTGATGTGTCCTGTGAGACTTCCTTCTCTTCCAAAGTTATACGAAACAGACTGGAGATGTCAAAGTCTCTTGAGGCAGCTGCGAACGTCGAGGGTAGGTATAACTACCTTTTAATTTGAAGTTTCTTCGGTTGCCCAACAAATTACCCATTAAGAGATTTTATTTGATTCAGCAGTTTTTTCACATAGTATGGTACTCTTGTGTAGATTCCTTAACCCTTTACTGCCCAAGGGGTCTCCCTTTGACGCGTAAAATCGTCTGGCGTTAGACAGAGTAAAATCCATAAGTCACGCTTGGGCAGGAAAGGGTTAAGGGAGATAGTTTTTTAACCCTTTACTGCCCAAGGGGTCTCCCTTTGACGCGTAAAATCGTCTGGCGTTAGACAGAGTAAAATCTATAAGTCACGCTTGGGCAGGAAAGGGTTAATACCGAGGTGAAGAGAACATATTTCGTATTAGTATATACACTTGTGAAAGTGATGATTGGCTACCGAAGCTAATTAAAAGAAAATAGTTTCCCGCCTCGCCCAGGTGTCAAGGGCATACTTTTTTTCTAAAAACGAGGTCACATAAAGCTCTACGAGGTGTAAAGCACATGGGTAAGGCAGTGTACTTAAAAAACGTTTCGGTTTCTCAAATTGCTACTGCAGCTGTAAAACTAACAGGGGTGCCATTAACTACACCAGAGAATTTGAAACCTGAACGGGAAATCTTAATTTGTGCTGCTTGTTAGCATTTTCTCCTACCTGGACTAAATAAGGTCGATCCAATAAGAATATTACACTAAAACCAGGAACACCGGAACACCCCATAAATTTAAAATATTATTCGTAAAAAAATTAAATTCTCCATGGTGTTCCGGGGTGTTCCGGTATTCCGATGTTCCGTGTTCCGGGATGTTCCGGTGTTCCGGTTCATGACGATCCAATAAACTGCTAGAATTGAATGACTGCTTGTATGTACCATAGGAGGTGGATGGGGCTTCAACTTCAGAGCAAGCGCAAGCTACAAAGAATCCATGGCACAGATGTCGTCAGGAGAGTTTTTGTACATTATTTCCCAAGCACAGTGTCGTTACTACTTCAGTAAAATAGAACTGACAGATCCCCCACCATTTCATCCAGGGTTTGTGAACTGGGCAAAGAGACTCTCCGACTCAGCTACTAACAAGAATGATATTATTCAGTTCATTAAATACTATGGAACCCACTACGTGACAGAGGTAACTTTTGGAGCCCGATTCATGAAAAACCACAAAGTGAGCCAGACAAAATACGAAGTGCTCAGAACCAAGAAAATAAGTGTGGAGGCACAAGCTAGTTATTCAGGGCTCTTCAGTGTTGGAGGAGGATTTTCAATGGACTCAGAGCAAAGAACTGCTGCTTCCGATTTTCAGAAGTCCGTGGAAACAAGCACCATTACTGTAGGGGCAGCTCCTCCCAGCAACGGCGATGCTTTGACATGGGCTTCCTCTGTGCAAGAGAACCCGGTTCCAATAACCTACTCTCTGTCAGCCATCCATACCCTGTTCACTGAAACATACTCCAAGCGTCTACCCGAGGTTAACGTGAATGCTGTGCGCGAGATGCTCATTAACGCAACCAAGAATTATTGTCTGGCTTTGAAACAAGAGGGAAGCGTAGACTCGTGTGATGATGGCATTCATTTGGCAATCTCTCTGCAAGGAGTTGAAGTGAAATCATATGGTAATGTTATCGACGTTGTTAGATTTGTTAAAGTTCTAAGCTGCTGAATCATATATTGTAAATACATGAACCCAAATTTGACACGGAGAAATCTGAAATACAGTAGACCCTATCACGACATTAAAGGGACACTGCATGTCACAGACATTTTTCGGCTTTTTAGTAAAAGGGCCATAAAAAATTAAAAGGCTAAATTCTTCAGTTCACCCATAAGGGAAACGCTCTTAGAACATAGAGATGGATATCAAACTTTAAGAAAGAGGGTCACCATACATAGTTTACATCAATTTTTCCAAATCACAGAACTTGAAAATGTCAGGCTGACTTTTTTCTAATGTTAAAAAGCTCTCTCTTTAGGAAAGCTAACAAGCACTTTTAAGATGCTCAAAAAATGGATGCCTTTGCCATTATTTGAAACTCAATCATATTAAGCGTGCTTCCATGCACTACACATTTTTGTACTGCCAAGCTTAAAATGATGTACGAGAGGACTGAAGTTCGTAAAAAAAGCTCAAGGGAACTTATGCAACCCAGATGTAGCTGCATTGGGAAACAACTCGGTTCCTCTATAGAAAAGCTTATCCCTGTATTCTGTAGTATTAAGCGGCAAGGAATGTTCTGGAGAGAGGAACTGTCACGGTTAAATGTCTTGCCCAAGAACACAACGCAGTGCCCCGGCTAGGGCTCGAACTTGGACCGTCCGATCCGTCCGATCCACGTCGATCCGGAATCCAGCGCGCTGACCATTAAGCCACCACGCCTCTCACATAAAGACATGTTTATCACTGCCAAAACTATTCTCAACTTCTTAATGTATTGACGTTACTCTTTTTTGTTTCCTTTCAGGCTATAGATATTTGAGAAACGTAGATGAGACCGACTGTAGAGCTATTTGTCTTCTGGAGGAGGATTGCGTGGCAGTTCAGTACACTGTTTCGAGAGGCTGCAAGCTTCTTAACACGAAAGCAAAGTTGGAATTGCTCAAAGTCGATGCGGCACTATCATCGAAACTCGTGGTGTTTTTGCCGAGACTACAAAGGAAAAAGAAAAACCTTGTTTTGGTTCAGCTGAAGGTCAAACCGAATCAACTACGCCGTGGCAAAGTGCAGGCGGCTAACAGCACGCAGTGTAGTTCCTATTGTGCAGAGGATGCCTTTTGCCAGGCTTTTGTGATGTGTAACCCAGTGCAAGGAAGTTGGTGTGAGAACGCCAAGGGTAACTGCCTGCTGTATTCAAAACAACAAATCACTGCTGTTGAAATGGATGATTATTCCGAGATGCATTTTGTGTGGAAAGATTACACTAAGGTTACAGAGAAAATAGTCTAAAACATTAGCAATGTAGTCACGTAGTGACCTGTAGTCGCCCTTCTCAATGACGCATAAATAAATCATCAGTTTCATCCATCCAATATCTAGACACCTCGAAGGAGGTCTAAAAAAGAAAGCTGCGCCTTGTTGTTTCACCTATCGTTTTGATTAAAGGATATTGAATGACACATCTCAAAGAGAGAATAATATGAAATGAGACACTAGGTTTCTTATTTGAGCAATTACATACAAAAAAACTTCAGTGAATGTAAGTTTGAAATTGATAGTTTATCATGCGACCATATCGTATGTCTTGACTGCTTTCGGTCAAACAAACCATTTGTGATATAAAGGAATGTGAAGTGCCCTTTTTTGTAGCCGCGCTATGCCAGCGAATTGTACGGCTTATATTTTGGTTAGCGACTTTCTGCGCTCGAAAAGCTTGTAAATCAGTTTTGACGAGTTCTACTTACATCCCACGTGGTTTTATTACGCCAGTGAACTCCTAAAAAGTGTGGCCTCTTGCTTAATTAATGCCTCGAACACAATTTCTTGTAAATATTTTTAGTCCAAAAGCCTTTGAAGTCCCGGAATTGAAGTTATTTGTTTTGAATAACTCCAATTCCGGTATATTCAAAACACTGGGAACGTTGTTTTAATACTAATAGAACTTGAGACTCAAACCAGACTTAAGGGGTTGTAGGAGGGCTTATATACCGAGGGGCTTTTATCCGAGGGGGCTTATATAGCGAAGGGGTTTTATCCGAGGGGGCTTATATACCGAGCGGCTTTTATCCGAGGGGGCTTATATACCGAAGGGCTTTTATCCGAGGGGGCTTATAACCGGAATAGAAAACAACGCCTAGAGACGAGCTATAGCAGTGCTGATCAAAATACGGTTTGCATTCACTGGTTTTTAATTAAGCTTCAAATCGTCATAGCAGATCGAATTCATTTCAATTGGTGGTTTTCACTGTCACGCTATCAAAAACTAAATTCAAAACGATTCAACTACAGAAGCTTAGAATTCCTGAGAGTGTAGATGATAAATAAATAAAAAATTTCTCCAAGTCTCAGGCCTGTGCGGTGTCCCGTTCGCGAGTTATTTGCCGAAACGTTCCACGCAAATTTACAAAGCTTAGTATGGAGACGCCATATTTGTGTCCTTCCGAGGGGCACAAATATGGCCGCCGAGATGCACGCGAAACCATCTTGAATTCAATTGAGCTAGAATAGCGATTACTGTTGGCTTATGAGCTATTATACTTACACATAAACACCACTTATTATATCTGAAATGTTCAAACATATGAAAATCGAAAGGATAGGCTTTCTAAACAAAACAGTTTTGTCACGGTTCTCAGCTTGATATCACATACGACCGAGAACTCAAATATTCAAGACGCTCTGTTTTCAAAACGAAGGGTACTATCGAGCTGAAAATTTGCGAAAAGATATATACTTTTAGTTAACCTTACACCTAGCAACGAAAATTTAGCAGGCCTAGCGAATTTTGATTTCAGTATTTTATGACGTCACATGAAAACCAAGAATACATTTGGATGATGTATAAAAAGGTGACACGCCAAAGACGACTTCTGTTGATTCAGCGCGTTGGGGTTTTTTAGTTATTAATTAGAGTTGATAATAAAAGAGGAGTAATAAACTTATTGTTCCGCAATAATTTTCCGAATTTTCTGTTTGAGGTAGTACAGAGTTCCTCATAACAAGAAAAGCTAGAGGGGGGCTTATAATTAGGCTCGATTACCAGCCGCTGTTCGGGAACCGGAGCCCGCGCTCCTCCCCGAACACACTTCTCGGGGAGGAACGAAGACCGGACTCGAGAGAGCCTAGCTTATAATCGGATGCATATTTTTGTTTACAGGCAGATGGGCCTATAACGGTGAAGTGGAATTAGCCTCACGTGAAGAAAGAGCAGGATTGAGCGAGATTCGAGTGGTTCGGGTCGTGTCTTTTTGTCACTCTCGTGCATGGACTTCAAACATAAAGTGTTGCGTTTTAATATGTAGTCTCTATTCTTTTGCTAATTCCTTGCGAGCACGATTACAACGGGGCGGCGGGGGGGGGGGGGGCTTATAAGCGACAGTTTACGGTATGAAGCGAAGAAATATTTGTTGCATATTTCTAAATATATCGTGTGAAATGTATATTTCAAAGTTTTAAATGCCCATACGTTTCTCGAGGCGAACGCCGTTAGCAACTCTAGCTTCTTCGGTACCTGTTTCAGTGCTCTCTAAACGACCCATCCCCCCCACCACCCCGCCATGTGCACCATAAACTCGATTGTGCACAGCTAAAGCATGAACCAATAGTTTTATAACATTGCCAGAAGAAATGTGCATCAGCACCCCCCCCCCCTTCCCCCCAAAAAAATTAAACTCGCGAGAGAAAATATGGCAAAGAGATTTGTTCATACACCTTATTCCAATATGGCTACCATCTTAATATTCTTTTGTTGGTATTCAAATTAGCCCTTAATGCCTCGTTTTTGAGATCAAAAATCAAAAGAATATTTTATCTTGAACGAGGCAACAAGGGCCAATTTGTCTGTGAATGAATCAGCGGCCATTTTGGAATAAGGTGTATGTCATCAGCGTAAACTAGTAATAGTTCAACTTCGTTCCCAGGGTCCTCTCCTTCCCGTCCCGCTCCAGGGCTCCAGGGGCCGATGAGAGAGGGACCCTGGGAACGAGGTTGGTAATATATCACGTTTATTATGTAGCGAACCATATAACTTTCATTACAAAATAACTTTATATTTATGCTTCCAAGCTATCAAATTAAACGAAACGATGTTGCAAAAAATTCCATAAACAATAACGAAACTGTATTATTTATTTATTGTGAAAATATATTCAGTTCATGTATCGAGGCAATTTGCTTGTTGGGATCGCTTTAACCAGCGCGACTACACTCGTGCACGTGGCTGCAAGAATTATCTAATTGCCGGTTTGCAACCAATCCCGAGAGACTCAAGTGACAATGAGCGTGGCGGCCATGTTGGATGACCAAACAAAAGAGGCTCAGAAATCTTTTGTTTCTGTCATCCAACATTGCGTCGATGACGTCAGTTGCAAACCAAGAAAAATCGTTGAAATGACATCGTTTATTAATCCTTTGCTATTTTCTGACCCTTGAAATAACAAAACGAAACTAAACTCGGTTACTTCGGATACATGTTGCTGTTGTTTCTTAAGTGCGTTTTGAATTTTAATTTGTGATCCTGATCTGTTTACTTTATACGTGTTTGGATCGAGTCTGTCTACCCCGATGCCGACTTGTGTCTAACAAATCAAGTTCTGTTCAGAACAATTCTATCCAGTACTGCTGAATAACTTTTGAATTCAACGAGATAAAGAAATCACTTTGATGAAAGATACTCACCTTGAAATAACTTTGCAAATATCTTCCTCCCGTACGCAATACCTGTCCTCGTCCTCGTGGCTGCAAGAATTACCCAGAGTTTTTTTTTGTATTTTAATGATATTTATTGATTTCCCAGAGTTGCTTTACGAGCTTACTAAAAAATTAACCGGGACTGCCGTGCGCGCCTAACCGATACTACACCAATATCCCATCAATATTCTTTATACGCAGGGAAAACTGTTAATGCCTCCTCAAAGCTGACACAAAGCTGATAAAAATATTAACATGTAATTTACTAATGCAAAGAACTTTAAAAATATACTATCGTATTTGTTTTGTCGGCCTCAGTCTTCGCAGTCTCCTCAGTCTTATATTCTTTTGTTGGTATTCAAATTAGCCCTTCTTGCCTCGTTTTTAAGCTCAAAAGATAAAAAGAATATTTTATCTTGAACGAGGTAACAAGGGCCAATTTCTATGCGCAGAAATCAGCGGCCATTTTGGAATAAGGTGTATTAGTAAAATCCAACTAGTGGTCCATTATCAATGCTGCGTTCTGATTGGTTGCGCTACTACCAGGCTATATGTTATAGCCCACTAATAGCGAAAGCACCGGCTTTGAAAACCAAAACAATGGCGGCTGAATTGCGTTTTGCTGAAGTTTCGGACGAGTATTAGATAAATCTATACTTTCTAGTTGGATTTTACTAAAACAATTATTCCTCTCGCCCTCATGGCCACTGAGTCAATAGCCCATTCGGCCTTCGGCCTCATGGGCTATTGAACTCAGAGCCCAATCGGGCTCGAGGAATAAGTGATGCTTCACTGGTTTCATTGTTCAGCGAAACAAAAGACTTCTTTTGTTTCTCGTGCGGCAAAAGATGCCGGCAGAAAACGGGAGGTTTTTCGCATACGTTATTTCTCGAAAACGAAGAGCAAACCAGCGAAAAATAATACATGGTGATGTTTTTCTGTTCAATTGAAAACCACATGCAAAAATTCAGGCACTTTTGAGGGAAAAAAAAACACACCAAAATCGTCACTTAGCACCCTTTTGCACTCACCCCTTCAATTGTTAATGAGACCAGAGACTCGTCCTCAGAGGCCGCGATCCTTTTGGTCAGCAGCAAGAATCGCAACCTCTTGGAAGTTCCAACACCAAAAGTCCGCGATTAACGGACTTCCCGTCACTCTGCGCATGCACAAAATCAAATCTGACAAATCTGAAAGCGACTTCTTTACGCATGCTCAGAATTTGGTTGTGGCCAGGTCTCGATTCCTTGGTGCTGACCAAACGAATCGCGGCCTCTGGAGACAAGAAGTGTAATCCCAATTTCAGGTTGCTATAACGCATACGCAGCACCCATTCCTTCCGAGTTTCGAAGTCCCAAATTTTGGCATGTATGATCATACTGGCATTCGATATGTTCAATTGCCGGTTTGTAAACGAATCCAGAGGGATTCAAACGAAAATAAGCGTGGCGGCCATGTTGTATGATCCTAATTTACAATTTGAAATGCGCAAAAGCCAAATTTTCAATTCCTGTTTTCTTGCTCAATCTTAAGGAATATCGCCTGATATTTTGTCGACGACCTCGTCGGCTAAATATCATGATATAATTAATATTCGCGTCCACAGAATTCCTTCATTTCCACGGCAGTGTCGAGAAGTCACGAAAACGAGCTGGCCTGAAGGGGAATTTGAAATATATTACGTCATCAAGCCGCATTCGGAGAACGAAAAAACCACATCATTTGGCATTGTAATGGCCAATTCAGATATATTAAAATTCTAACATGGCGCCGAGGCTTGGGGGTTTAAAACAAAAGAAATTATTTATTCATCCCTTAGAGGACGATTACATGGCGAAATTCAGCCCGTGCTGAAATTTCAACCCGATGGGGCGGGCTGAAATATTGTTGCGATTACATGACAAATTTCTATCCGGGCTGAAATACAATCCATAGAAAACAACCTCACTGCGCATGCTCATTTTGCCTTTTCAGCCCAAGCTACCATTCCATTTCCATTACTTGGACTTTTTTCGGAATTTTCAGCCCGGGGCTAAACCTTCTCCATGTAATCGCCACTTTCATTTCAAGAGGATTTCTTTCAGAACCCAGTCTGAAATCTCAGCCCGGCTAACCATGAAATCACCCCCCTAAGCCTCGATGCAAAAGCTTTTGTTTTGTTCCCCCAAGCGTCGGTGACGGTCAAATTGCAGATTGATCGACCTGACCCGTTAACCGCTGTTTCAAAACGAGTCTAAGTGCGAAACTATTCATATGAAAATGAGTTCGATTTGTATGAAAATAAAGATGCAGTTCACATTTTCATATGAATGGTTTTGCACTTAAACTCGTTTTGACACCGAGGCAAAAGAGAACTCGGAAATGAAGCAAGTTTTTTCGTGCGTGAAGAGACTGAGCGCGAAAAAAGTTGGACTTGTTTCAAGCAAGTAGGCTTGAAACAACAAACGGTCTGATGCAAAGCCTTTACTGTAAATACTACAGCCGCGGAATATTGTTGGAAAACATGTAAAAACATGACATTATGATCGTAATAACTGTTAAATTCGCTTCAGTTTCCCCTTTCAATGTTGGAAAACGATAAAATGCACTCGCGAGTCAGATGAATGTTTACCGTCAACATTGCATAGGTGTGGGCAGAGACAAAATGTGTGTAAATTGTTTTTTCCAACACTTGTGACCACGGTTGTAGCTTTCCTTGGGTAAATCAAACTGATTGTTGATCTGATCTCATTCAGAAACAAAAATAACAAATAAATTGGAATTGGTGAGATCGCAGATAACTTCAAGGGAATCATTTTTAAGCCGGCTTTATTGGTATAGACCAGGCATTAATTGGCGATCATTCGCTCATACACCTGTACTGAGATTCGCTACCGGAAATTGGAACTCTGTAATTACATTCCTGCTCCTTAAAAATTTAATTTATCTGATAATATTAATGAATATCTTGAAGATTTCCATAATACATAGACAACGAGGATTCCGTGAAAACGCAACTATTTCTTGTTGATCCTCACAAGGCCTAAAATGTCGCTGAATAAAATTTACAGAATAGATTATAAAAAAACTAAAACGCAATTATTTCATTACTGTACATGCTCAAAAAACAAACAACAAAAAAACTTTTAAAAGTCTCTGTCAATGAAATTAACCAATAAAAATAACATTTTGTGTAAAAAATAAACTCTAAAGAATTTCTGTCCATTTTTTAGCTGAACCAAATAAGGGTGTGATTGACAGCTGATTTACGAGTTTCTTGAACTGGCTTCTTTCGCTGCCAGAATGAGCGGTACCAGACTTGCCAGTGGCTTGGCTTGCTTTAAAAACGGATGCTGCAAAGCAAAATGAAAAAACAGATCAGACAACATGGCTAAACAAAAAGTATTGCTGCTGTTGAAACAGAGTAAAGAAGGCTAGATGTGACACATATGACCTAAACTGTCAATCAAAAAGACAGAGACAGACAGACAGACAACTGTAAGTCAGAAATGAAGTTTCCAATTTAAACATCTGGAATAACGAGGCCTGAAAATAATCATACTTTCGACAAGATGTGAACCTGTGACCTCCACGATACCAGGGCAATGCTCTAGCAACTGAGCTATGAAGCCACACATTGGGAGAAAGGTCAATTGCCAGTTCATATTTTCTCATGAGAGCTGTGAAATAATGTGAATTTCATGAAACGACTCCACAAAGACCTGCAGGTTCAGAAGTGAGAAATGACCCTCAAAGACAGACAGAATGACAAATGGTGCCAGGACTGAATATTACCCTACACAAAACTTTGGAATCATAAAGTAAATTGACTGTTTCATAACTTCACTGTACCTGCAGCAGTTCTCTGGCTCCAGTTCTTTTATCTACATCCATTTCCAGTGACTGTGAGAGGAAATCTTTAAATACTGGAGATAATTTTTCTGGGTGTGCTAGCTCTGGTGTGCCATTTGTAGCTATCAAATACAAGGCCTACAGGGCAATAAGAAAGATGACATCAAGTATTACGACGGCTGGTTGGGTAAAAAACTTCATACCCAACACAAATGTAACTGTTATTATTATCACCAAATTCAAATAGAGTTCCATAACACAAGAGAAGCATAAATTGATGCTGTGAAATAGTTGAAATTCCATTTTCCCCTAGCCTGAAACATCGTTTTCTCCTGGTAGATATAGCAACATCCGGCTACATGTGGTTCCCGAGTGCCACAATGCATTACTCGATACAGGGGCACAGCCAAAACTCAGCTGGATTAAAACAAAACCAAGGCTGCCAATGTTTGATTAAATCCAAATTGAAGTCGGACAGAATCTCCGGACAATTTTTTGTCTTCCAACTCAGTAGTCAGATAATCACTCTAGTGCACAAGTTAAAACTGCCAAACAAGCCTTGCACGCTGGCAATAAATAGCACAGATTGCATTTCCTTAGTAGTATTTTGCTGCTGATTTTACTGACATGAAATCCAGCAAACACAAATTATCGCTACACATGTCTGCTTACCCTGAGAGGATTTTCATTCAAGTATGGCGGTTCACCTTCAACCATCTCAATTGCCATAATTCCTAAACTCCAAATGTCAACCTATGATACATGCAAAAAAATAATCATATGTTCAAATTATTTTCTCATAATGTCAGCAATAGCCAGTGAGATAAGGGAGGGCAAAGTTTGACATGCATATTGCTTAACACTACTGCAAGATAAAATGTTGTACGATGTTGGTTCAACAAAATACTTGGAAAAGTGTTCCACTGGCATATTTACATTACTTTAGTCTTTGAAACTAAAACAAGTTCAAGGTTAGGTAATAGTCATTTGCAAAAAAATGTTGTCATGTTTTATTTTGTACAATTTGCATTTGATTGAATACAATAAAAAAATTAACAAACCAAACATAATATATAAATTATTATGTAATGTATGGAAGCCGAGAAGTCACAATCCAAAAACATATTTTAAATCATAATATTTTTTGCAAATCCTTGTTGGAAAGTTTGTCAAATGTAAAAAAACTATTTCAAATCTTTATACAATTATTGGATCCACAAATAAATTTTCAAGAATACGAAAAATGGTTCACAATCCAAAATCTTTGTGAAATCCAAAAATATATTTTGAAAATCGCAAAACATGCTTGCGCCGGCAATCAGTTTGTGTCAGAGGATTGCCGACTTCGCCGTCATATTGCATCCAAAAGAGAGGAGAGTTTGGAATATGAGCAGCGCGATGTTCTGCCATAAATGTGGAAGGCAAATTTTGGAACATTGAAACATTCTGCCATCGGCGTATGTGGGAACGTGCGTACAGTACATTTGAAAATTATTTATGGATTGTCACTTCTCGGCTTCCGTAGTAATGAAATTAATAATACCATATTAATGTAATACTAAATTATTTTGACAAACATATTTTCAGAGAAAAGGGGGTTAAATGTACGCATCTTGAAGATGGAGAGTGTTGACTTACTTTTGGACCATACTGCTTCCTCGTCACCACCTCAGGTGCCATCCAGTAAGGTGTTCCTACCATTGTGGAACGCTTAGATTGCTCTGGTGTTATTTGTGCACAGAAACCGAAATCAGCTGAAATAGAAAAAGAATCATTTTGTTTTTGCTTTTATCAGAATTGCTTAATTATATGCCACGACTCAAGTTACTAAAATTCATCTGAAAACCTTGAAAACACTGGAACGAAATAAATGACAGGTCCACAGTGCAGGGCTGTCAGTAATTTTTCAAGTAGGCGGAGGAAGTAAAAAAGTAGCTGGGGGATTACGTTGTTTGAAGTATTTTTCACTTTCCAGTGTTTTGGTATTGTTTCGAAGTAGCCGGGGCTCAAACTCATAGTAGCCAGGGGAATTCCCCGGCCCCTATTGACAGCCCTGACAGGAATCCAGGATTTCAAAATAGTGAAACATGTTGTAAGGCAATTTCAAAACCTTGCAGTGGGAGATGCTGATTGGAATAACAGAACACAAGTTCGTAATGTACAGACTGTGTAAATGCATGGATAAACCTTAACACTCACTTAGTTTGACTTGTCCATCCATTCCTAAAAGAATGTTATCACTCTTAATATCTCTGTGAATAACTCCATTGCTGTGGAGAAACTCCAGTGCCTGAAGACACTGACAAGAAAATGAAAAGAATAAAATGAAGACATTGTTTCCTGGGAATTAAAAACATACAAAACATAGATACAATTCAAGTTTATTAGCTTTCACAAGCTTTTATAGCCATCAAGGAATTATTTGTCACACAAACGCGAGTGGTCGGGATCGCATGTCAAAACGTCCATATAAAATTAAGTTCCATCCTAGGTCCTGACACTCAATTGAGACCATGTAGGTCTCACTATTATTCTCATTACTACCTTCCCATCCCCAGAGCTACACTGTACCTGTCCCTCTTAGT
>OX393570.1:15150963-15205963 GCA_947652115.1 Blastomussa wellsi | reverse complement strand
AGGAAGGATCCAGCATGTAGTCATTTGAATCCTCAATCCGCGACAGCTCATCAGCAACCTTGTTGAAATCCCTGCTGATCCATTCCACAGTAAGACGAATGTTAAATTCTCTGCACAGCCCATAGATATTAACTGCTTCGTTGTGCAGGTTGGCTTTGCGGCTGCCCACGGACAGAATGATCTCAGTGTTCTTGTTGTCGGTTCAGTGAAGAACCTCCTTGCCACGTAGCTGGAGAGCAAAAGACTTCAGAACTAGGCCAGTTGCCCGCAATTCCCGGAAGGTGGAGCTCTGCTTACTCTCGTAGACTGACCAACTCCCCACTGCAGCCTGTCCACCAATCTGAACCGCAAAGCCACCCCAACCAGAATCACTAGCATCCGAGTAGGTCAGAACCTCGGGTCGAGGGCTTGAAGCCCAAATCGGATAGCCTGCATTGTGGAAACTCCTCTGCCAAAAAACGACCTCGCCTTGGGCCTCCACAGACAACCGGACCGGGCTGTCCCACGTAGAGGCGCGCAGGATGTCCCGATATAAGCTTCTGGTCCAAAGACGCACCACTGGGCCCAGCACCAAACTCATGGAAGCCAGGAGTCCCGTAAACCGGGCTACTGTGCGTGCAGACACCACAAATTGGTGAGCTACTACATCCCTTAACACCTGGTTGAAAGCATCTACCCTTCTTTGGGGGACCTGGAATGTTCCATCCTGTAAGTTCAGGATATATCCCAACAGCTCCCCACACTGCACTGGCACCCACTGGCTCTTCTCGTCATTAGCCACAAATCCGCTACGCCGCACATCTTGGCGCACCACATCAGAGACCCGCTGGGCTTCGCAGAAACTGGAATCTGCCCCAGCACCATCGTCCAGGTACGTAAACATTCGAATTCCCTGCCTTCGCCAATGTTTCGTAAGGGCCTTTTGAATTTTTGTAAAGATAAAAGGACCAACTGAAAGACCAAAAGGCAAAACAGTGAACTTAAAAAACTTAGGGGAACCATCAACAACCCAAGAGCATCCAAGGAACTTCGTGTACGCTGGAAAAATCTCCACATGATGGTAGCCACTTGTATAATCAAACTTGAAAAACCAGTCACCCTGCTGGAACAGATCAGCTGCCGTACGAATATCCTCATACTTGAATTTACAAGATCTGAGATGTTGATTGACATAACGTAAGTCCACAATAAGCCTAGGTTTGCCTGAACTGTTCCTGGCAACACCCAAGGGATTGCACACAAGCAGGTCCACAGCATTTACTTCAACTAAAGCACCAGACTTCAACAGCTTACACATCTCAGCGGACACAAACTCAGCATCACATGACGTGCTCTTGTGATTTCGAAAAAACTTCAACTCCGGTAATTCAACAAATGGCAAACAATAACCTTCACGAATAACTTTTAGCAACCAGTTACAAGTGCCGATGCTCTGCCAGAAGGCAATGTTTTCACGCAATCGACCTTTGACCACAACAGAACTCGCAGTAGAGATCTTCTCTAAGTCATTTTCTCAGCAAAATCAACCAAATCACTTACTAAATCATCATTGTTTCGTAGAAAAAAGCCCTCGTTGCAATGGGCACCGGTTCCCTCGGGAGACAGGTCCTCATTGTGTAGATTGTTGGAAACTGTTTGAGGACTGCACGACAACTCCTGAACCGCTCGGTACATTGGCAGAGCGGCAGTCCCTGGCGAAGTGCCCCGGCTTGTAGCAGCGAAAACAAATCGACCGACTGTCACGTGGGGCACTTTGTTTTCCCGCCGCTAATGGCATTGTGTAACTCGCGTTACGTTCGAGGATAACCCTTCTCTCCGACGCACGTGGAGGAATTCCCGACCCTTTCAGTCGCACAACCTTGGACGTCACAGCTTTTTTCTTTTCCTCCCTTAACTGCTTGCTCTCCTTTACCGCCTTTCGTATCTTCTTCTCATCATCTGAGTCACTCGCAAGCGGCTCGGCAGTATAACAAGCCACCGTATCCCAACCGTATTTTTCCGCCAGAAGGATGTGCTTATTGCGTTCTAAAAGCAAATCCTTACCTTCCTGCAACTTTAAGGTACGCTCCTCATCACCAACCGCTGCCAGAGCTTCATCAATTTTTTCCACGACCTCACTGTTCAGCTGGTACTGCTTTTTGTTACCCGCGAAGCGAAATTCAGGCTCTGCTGCGCGGGGTTTCTGGCTGCTCTGTGACCTGGAACTCGCCACTTCGCTCTGCAAGCGTTTCAACTCGGTGGCGTTGGCTTGCTGCTGCTTCAGAAGCTCTTTCGCCCAATCCGGTGGATCAGCAGAAGCGCGCGGAGGCGAAGAACGAACACGACTACTACTACTTGAGTTGCCACGAGCACTCCGATCGGCGACTCGATCCTCGCCACTTCGCTCCGTTGAACGAGTCCTCGGGCTCTTGTTGTACGGTTCGAGCCGTTTAGCCGCTCGAGACTTGGAACGGGAACCACGAGAATCCTTCGCCATCAGCAACAGTAGACGAAAAAACGGCCTAACGAAACAGCGACTGAAAACACAGGTCAGGCAATGGCGGATGACAAATGCAAAGTGAACCGTGAACGTCTCACGTGACCTGAAACCCCCATACCCTCGAACCCAGACTCCCAGCCGTGTAAGAGAAAAACGTTTTCCGCTTCTTTCGTTCCTCAGCCAGCGGAAAACCACACTTCACACATGGCTTCGTACTGCCTGCTGGTCATTCTTCAAACTAAGAGAGCAATCTATTCAATGAAAACTCCTTTTCAACTGAAATGTAAGCTACACGATATTTTAATGCCTTCATACATGCGAGTCTTAAAGAAACGTTTTTCAGAACTCAATGTTTTCGTGTTTTGCAGTGAGGGAAAAATTTTACGATCCACTTTTTGGCGACCAGATTTTTTCATTTGGCAACTGACAAAAAAGTTAATTTCGGACCCTGTACACATGGATTTCAAAATACATAAGTTTCTGCATTCTGCCAACCAATGAGAACAGAGATACATGTTGGCATAATCATCTATATTAAACCACAACATAGCCAATTTAATCAAACCTAGCTATCAATCAGTGATTTTCATTATGATGCTGTTTCAAAAAATAACACTGGGGATGTTGCTTCTTTTTTCTGATTAATATTTTTTTACCATTGACATTCTTGATAATGAGAAGGCATTAAGTTAGATTATTGTACGTGTCACTGTTGGCTTACTGTACCTCGTGTCCAGTAGCTACTTCCATTGCTGTATAAACTGTACCAGATGCACTAAAAAAAGGATATTTGCAGATTATCAATATAAGTAATTACCAAGGATTCCAGCTGTTTACAGTGACATTCCTCTTTATCATTTTAGAAGAAATTCAAGTAACAAGAAAACTGTGGAATTACAAAGAATGCACCTTATAATTAAATAAATAAACCAACATGTTTTCTGATGGGAAAAACATTTCTTACCCCTGACCAATCTTTTCAAATTTAGTGTATTTCCTTTTAGGATCTCCAACACTAACTATGGTACCTGAGAACAGACAAGCAAAAATACAGTAAATTATAAGGATACCATAGAAATAGTTACTACACTATTAGATACTGAAAGACAAATTCCATTGCTTTATTTTGCTTAGTTTGTATAGGTAATCATACAGTTTCAAGTTTAATTTGGAATTAATTTGCACAAGCCAGTTTTTCAAAAAGCTGAAATTGCACGAGCCGCTTCGGTGAGTGCATGTATATTATTAAGACATTACGCAATAGTTAACATACAATTATTATTGGCTCAAGGGTTACATGAAGTCACTCTTATGAAAATGTGAAACATTCTCTGGCTAAAAAAATTAAAATTAGGAGCTTTCGACTGTGTGATTGACAGTCTTTGATAGGTTAAAATGAATGAATAAGGAACATTAAAAATTCTGAATATAAATGTGCAGATCAAAAAGAATGGAAAATGTAAATATGTTACGACTGTGTTCTAAAAAGAATTTGCTGCCCAGGGAGTGGGCAAGAATTATTGTCTGCATTGGGAGTCACCATGGTATGCCACAATTCGTGTTTTCGTATTCAGAAACTGCACTTTATCAAGTATGGAGGAATTAATCTTTAATCCAAGCAAAGTACGACGGGAGGTGTGAAATACATGTAACAGATCTTATAAAATCAGTTGAACTTCAACCAATGATAGTATTTTGCTCTTTTGCCAATCACAGTCATGACAGCCAACACACCTGCCAGATCTAGATCAACCGTACGCTCACAATAAATGAATGTTAGGAACTTACGTAGTCTAGCATGAATCTCTTCATCTGACATCTTTTTCTTCTTGCGATCTCTTGTTTGTGCCCTTGGTTGCTGATCATTTGAAGGCACTGAATTCATGTAAAAAAAACATACAAGTCACGTAACTGTAAAATGTGATCTCAATGTGCCTGAAAACATATTTTGGTTGAAGATCAGATAAGTAACAGCACTGAAAACAAAAATTCTATTACAAGGAAAACACATGACGCTGGTTTTTTACTAAGTATACTGTAAAAGAACATTCATGAACAAAGAAGAATTAAGTCAGCTTACTAACCTTTCTCATCTTCTTTGATTGCTGGTTTTGTGGAAACTTCATTTGGTATATACTGAAGAAAACCACATAAAACAAATGAGCATTATTTTTGGTACTGCAGTAAGTGCTCACATTTTCACAGCAAATAATATGATATCTATCACTCAAGAACTAAGACAAAATGAGAAAAATTGTTTAAAACAGTGATATGGGGGCTGTGAAAAACCGTCACTTTGGGTGTGTGGCTGGTGAATGTGCTTAATTACAAGTATGTAAAAGCATGTCCTGTAAAATAGCTGTGGACTACACCTGTAGAGTAAAATTCCAAAAACATGCTTTGGGCTTATAGCTGTGCAATGCCTCTTCAAGTGCACTTATTTTCAAGGAGGGCTTATAAAATCGGGAGGTATATTTTCAGATGGAAATTGCCATTTCAAAAATTGTTGGGTTTTACACTTTGAAAAGATTCTGTGGCTAAAAATACTATACTTTCCCAGGAAATTTCAGTACCATTCACTCTGGTTCCCAAATTTCCAGAAATTTTGGTCAAATGGAAAGCGCCCAAGGTCACCCCCAAACCTTGCTTTCATACAGAGGCCTGGTTACATTTCACAGAACTGTAAAATGGTCTATTCGCAAGTAACAATTAAAGACTTTTCAGTTTGCAGACAAAGCAATGAGTATGGCCTTTGGCTAGCATATAGAAAAAATATAAACTATAATATAAATAAAATATAAATATAAAAACATCATCCAAAATAAAAGATTACAACATACAAATAGTACTAAAAGTTCTAACAAATGGCTCCACCTTGTGCAACCTAGAAAAATAATTTCTTCGGACTTTGCAATAATGAGAAATAATGTGGTGCCAGTTTGCAAATAATGTAATGGAGCAGCGGTCAGATTTCAAGGATTACACAGAGCTTTGCTTTCGCTTGAAACGTCAGCTCTTGAATCTCTTTAGTGGCCAATTCGCATTATCAACGTTTCTTTTTTCTTTTCTTTTATTTCTTTTATTTTCTAATAATTATTTTAACAAATTGGACATGCCCACAGGTAGCTAGCTAATCTAGGTGGGTCATGTCTTAACTAAAAAGAAAAAGGTAAGTATAGACGTTAACAGAAATCAGGAAATTAACCAGAGAGAGTACGTATACAAGTTTATAGAAATCAAAAATCTGGAAGTTAACTAAAAAGAGTAGGTATAGAAACAAAAATACAACAATATTACAATTAAGACTATACTTGTTATTCTGAAAATACATAAAAACCTTAAGAAATATTGTTATACTTCCCACCGACGCAGCACCACAGTTTCTTTAGAAACCTACCCCCTCTATACATGCATAGCAGTCCATTTACTGGTGACAATCTTCCTGTAAGAAGAGAATTAATACCTTTGACTTAGTGTGTTCTGGTCTTGATGGAATGGCTGGTGGCACAACGGGTTCAGATTCATTGGGCCGCTCACTGTGATTCTCCACAGCCAAAGTCTGAAATGCAAAAAAAATTATGGCTACTTAATCACAATTCATGCTCTTTTGAAATTCCATTTATTTACTTTTCCAAGACCTTTTCCATGACTTTTCACAGTTTTCTGTAACCCAAATTTGCCATTTTCTTGATTGCAGTGCTCTCCTTATCAGGCGGTAACCGGTAAAATTTACCGCCTGTAGCACAAAACGATAGGATATCTTAAAAGTCAGTAGAAAACTCAACAGGTAAATTAAAGAGTAACCCCCACACATTCCACCAATGTAGTTGTCATTGAAAATCAAAGAAAAGATGAAAAATTAACTGTAAATTGACAGAAAAATGCAACATTCATTTACGACTTTGTGCCAGCATTTCGTATTCTAGACCTTTCAAGGAAAGAGCAGGCTTTAATGCATTTAGTGGGCTTTCTCTACAAGTGGGAACATTAATATTTTTCTCAGTTTTCTTCACAAAAAGAACTGCCCAACTTATTTTTTACAATCAAAATCATTTTCCATGACTTTACACGATCCACACTAAGTTCCATATCTTCCAGGCCTGGAAAATGAATATCTAATATTCAACGGATTTCCACAACCCATATGACCCCTGTTAATTAGGTCACTTGTTACCAAAGTCAAGAGCAGCTATTTTCTTACATGTGTTGGAGTAGCATGTGGTGGAAGAGGAGGTGCGTATGTGTTCTCACTGATATCAGGCCGCTGAGTCTGCGTTAGACCTGTGTGAAAAATAGTTCAAAATGTTATCTACATTTTACTTCAATATCTGTCTTGCATGTACACCATAAAAATAATACAGGTCATGAGTCCTGGGCTTGTAAAATTTCATAAGGGGATTGAGAGGGCTTTTCACTGAGAGACCATATATCCAGAAGGGCTTGTAACCAGTATCAAAATTTACCTGATAAGCTAGCTGACAAGAGACTTGTTGCAAACCCTAATGAGTGAGCTACATGTACCATGTTACACTGTACCTCAAAGCTGATAATTCCAAAACTAACCAGCATCATTTTTTTTATTTTTGCAACCTCAAAGTAAAGCCAGTCAGAGAGAAACTTTTTTTATCATTAACCAGTTGAAAACAAAGTTTAACGACTTGAATTTTAGATTTCAAGGACTTTCATGATGTCAACTTTTTGGTTTAAAACACTTTTAGTTGTAGTATCATTATAAACCTTGTGTTTAGTGCCAGTCAATTCTTTTGCCTTGTGTTATTTGTGCATATCATTAAATTTTTAGGAGCATGTTATTAGAATTTTTTCATATGAAATGCATGTGGTTGTAGTTTTCCATTAAGAATGTGTAATAGTCAAATTCGATATTCATGACTGTACATTTTTCTTTGCCGCTGTTGGGAATACAGTAAATCAGTGATCTTGATAGACTATGAAGCTGCCGAAAAATTTGATGAGACGGGTGAGATAGGTAGAAAATAAAGTTTCCTTTATAGAAACTAGCACGAGGCCTTTGGCTTATCACAAATCCTGTCTGCAGTTTACATCATGCTCAGACCAAGACTAGTGCCTTATTTTTCTGAAGGTTAGTTGAGCAGGCAGCACATACTTTAACAGTGGCTGTTGCAAGTGTTTCCATGATTGCTAGGCGTAAAAAGGGGAAGGGAGAGAGGGAAAAATGCGAAAGAGAAAAGGAAAGGTGACAAAGGGAACGCCTGGCCTAAGAGCCAAGCATTTTGCATTTACACCCACCAATTTTCTAGCAATTCGATTATGTATCAACAAACTGTCACAGGAATGTTTATCAAAAAGAATTTCTCTCTGCAGTGAAGCCGGATGCAACAAAGTGAAAATTTGACCTTGGGTCATGCAATCATGATTCACGGAAATGTACACAACTCCAATCTCACAAAGAGTTAAAGGGTATTTTAAGATTTTTAATAACATAACTGCAGAGGGGTTTAACCCCTGCATTTAACTTGTGCCAGTAGAAAGCATTTCAAAGAGTTTTGGCCAAAGAATAAAATGAATTACTATGGCCTTGTGCACAGTGTTGCCTACCACTCGATTTTGGACCTGAGCAGTTGTATTTGATTCCTAGGCAACGCCAAAATCGTGCCAATCGTGCCCAAATGTTTCCTTGTTCAGGCAGCGCCAAAATCGTGCCAATCGTGCCCAAATTGTGCCCATCGTTCCCTTGAGCATTCCTATCGTGCGTATGTGTGGCGATCGCAGTTGGAAAAGGCTGTGTGGAACGATTTAATTCGTGTGTACACTAAGTCGGGCCGACAAACTCATCACGTGTTAAAAAAAACACTGACAGATGGATTCGAAACGGATAGAAAATTTACACAGCATGTGTTGGACAATTTCTTCTGGTTCTTAAGGTAAGCCTTACTAAAAATTAACAAATCTAAACCTGTTTTGCGTTCCTGAATATAAACAAAATTCTTTGTATGGCGATGGGCAGATTTCTGTCATGTGCTAGGCAACGAGTTTGCAACCAGATCAAATTTCATCGAAGCACAAAAACAATTTAAAATGCATTCGATTGAAATATTACTTCTTTTAATTTTCAAAACTAAAAATTAGTGTTTTAAAACAATATCTCACATTAGCAAAATTGTAAAATTCACATATAATTCACTGAAAAATGAACGCTTCATTTTGTTTTCGCTTGCCGACTCTGAGACAACTTGTCGGCTGACAGCGACACTTCGGTTCCATCAGAAACAATTTTGTGGAGTCGATCGCTCAGAAAAAAACGCTTTAATTTGTGTGTTAAAGGAAGAATACCAGAAACGAAGAAACCGAATGAAATTTTACTAAATGCCAGTGATCTTCCTATCGACCATCACAATGCAACGATACACGCGAACATACAAGTATTTATAATTCTGATTTGATTTAACTTTTTGCCGATGAATCGCTCGTTGGTATGCAAAACAAACCTCACATTTGAACTTTACCTTTTTAATAATGATAGTGAATGCATATTTTTTTTACCTCCGAGACACGAGCTAAGAGGAACAATCGACCCGATTGCATAGTAAAATGCGGACAAATTGTTTTTAACATCCCGTGTGAAAGTTCTGGGAACAAACAACCAAAGGAAAGATTTTAGGAACATCAAGGAACGATTTTAGGAACGATTTGCGAACGCTATGCACGATGGGAACGATACACACGATAGATGCTTCCTTAAAGTGACGTAAGGCACGTTAGGAACGGGGCACGATTTAACTAAAAAGCGAAGAATTTTAGAGGTAAATCAAAGTGACATTGCATTCTTATTGATTTTTATTGAACTGAGAAAAACATCGGTAAAAACTGAATGAAAAAAATCGAAACAGTTTATGTGCAGTCATGTGCCGTCTTTACTTTTCTCTTTTCTCGTAAAATGCTGATAATAAAGCTGCCAGAGAAACGTTTTTAGCAGGAAATGTGCTAATTTTCAATCTGGCTTCTTTAAACTACTATACCTTTAATTCTACGCAAGCTTCATAAAAGATTCTTAGATTTTTGAGATGCACATTCTTCAGAGATGAAACATGCCAATTTTCATTAAAATGTGAGCTCAATTGATATGAGAAAATCAAATGTTTTTGATGTCACGCAAAATGTTACGCTCGTGATCACCAACACCGTGCGCAAGGCCCTATACCACCAGCCTACTGTAGATGCAACTGACAATAGTTATTGTCTCTCAACCAATCAGAATTTTGCCACCACCAGTGGCCACAGAAATACGCAAAGGCTGGTTCTTATTGCAGGCGTCGTTTCCCTTGCCAATCCCCTTTTTACACCAGCTATGCAGGCTACTGTACATGACTGCCCACTTGACTGACCCTATAACATGAGGAACTACTAATATTATGGAGCAGAACCTGCGAGTGAACGAAGAAGTCTCATTTTTGGTACATTTGCTTTATAGATGAAGGATGTGAACTGTATACAAGTATGGTCAAAGCCATTTTGGAGGCATTACAGCATGACTCAGGTAACCAGGTTAGAAAGGAGTGCAAGAAAAACCTAACCAACAGAACTACATCTTGTTAGTATATATAGTAGCTTAAAATGCTCATACTTAAAGTTGAACTGTTTAGGTTCAACTTGACTGCTTATAATATATTTTATTTCAAGTTCATTGTTAACAAGTTTAAAAAGAAGTCAGATGCTGACTTGAATTCTTAACAGTTTCAACACCATTTTGGCAACACTGATAGACATGCATGCAACCAAAAAATGTATATTTTCCCCTTTGACTGAGGGATTAAAAAACAGAGAGGCTAGTTGTGTTAAGTTGATGACACACATGCAAAAGACAGACAAGCTGAGCTGATGATCACTAAGAATGATGCTGATGATGTAAGAATCCAGTAGCCCACGCATCTGCCTTCTTGCCTTAAAAGGAGACTGTTAAGAATAACTTGGAATAAAACAATTAGTAACTAAGGTCTTAAAACTTAAAACAATAGTGATTAGCTCAAGAATAAATAACTTTTAATAATCAATGATTAGGGAAAACTTTGGGGTTAAATTTTTTAGCAGAATTATTTAATTTGTTACTATTATAATTAATTAGAACTAGACAGAAATACCTTGAGAATCAGAAGAGACGCGTTGCGAGTATTTATTAGAAGAAGATAAATGCGAGTTCACACTCAATTTTTCAAGTTCGTCAGCTAATGACCCTGGTGATGACCCCGTAAGTGAACTTGAAGTGTCCGAATGAGACGTAAGGAGAGCACGTGTTGGTGAAGGAGACGACAACTGTCGCTCCTCTTTATTAAATTTCCTTCTTGTCTCATTGCCCGTCGAACCACAAGCTGGTAATGATTTCCTGCGTTTCTTTGAATTCCGTTTAATAATTAGTTTCAAGCTGCTTTTAGATGAATGTTTGTTCTTAGTAGAAGTACAACTAAATGGTGAACATGTTATTTTCAAATCTGTGGGGTCTTCCAGGGCAGATGAATTGTATCGTGGGCTACTGGATCCTGATGCTGACAAGTGACGCGACGGTGGTACAGTATCACCTGATGAAGTCAGGTCTATTCCCTCACTAGACGTTGCTACAATAAAATACATGCGGCATATCAACCTTACAGTAGTCTTGTGTCAGTCATATGTTGATTATATGAAGTCTGTTTGCTTTTGCTTTTCATCTCCATACAAAAATGTGACTTTACTGTTAAATTTTTTTTTATTAGCTTAATGTTATTGCTACACTGCATGTAATACCAGGATGTTTATTTAGTACCGTATTTATTCACCTATAAGCCGAGTGATTTTTGCACCAAATTAACCTGAGAACTGATAAAATATGCACAAGATTGGGGGTTCGGCTTATAGCTGAGTATTTCTACCAAAAAATATTTACTACTCGTCCTGCGAGTATAAATTGAATGTATAGTTGGCTATAAGCCGAGCGATCATCAACAAACACAAATTCCTAGTCGTACGCAAAATCATTATTGGTCATTTACTTTTATTTAAGTGACTGCTCCCAAAGGAGCCGTTTAGTTACTTGCAACTTCAAGAATGAAGTGTTTAGTCATTTTCTTCTGGCATTCCATCGACGGGCATCATCATTTGTGCCGTAAAGAGCATTTGAAATCCTGCATGTTTTGAATGATTCCCTCATCACCTCCAACAAGAATTTCTTCCGAAGCCTGCATTTCCCAGTGGAGGACATTATGCGACAGTGGAAATCCACCTTTAGCTGATTACTAATCCGCTTACCACAATTCCTTCTCTGTGATTTGCTGTTGTTTTCAGTTATCTGACCAATAGCATAAATGCGATTTATTGAATAGAGGGAACCTTCTTTCTTTTAATTACGATTTACCACTTACGAATTATATGCTTAGTCATCTCACTTAACAACGCATGTCGGTTTAGAAGTTGATTAAAAGTTTGGGTCTCGGCTTAAAGCCGGGATCGGCTTATAGGCGAATAAATACGGTAGATCATTTAATTATCCAAAAGCAACTCACACACAGGATCATTTGGGAGAATGGCTGGTCCAATACTTAGAAAAATATTGGACTGACAATAGAGCAATCCGACTGGTTAATTTAAGCTTTTGACCCTGTGATTGGACATGAGTACCGCACTCATGTACTGTAATAAATAATTATATTAAGCAGTCTGTTGTTGAGGGCATGGAAATTACACAACTCATTCTACTGCAATCTTAATTCAGTAGCTTTAGTTTACTATCATCCAAACACAGTACTTTTCCAAGTACTAAAAATTGCTTTTTTGTTTAGAGCCAATGTTCAATGATCAATAGTTATTTAATTTTAGATCAAATTAAACGTGTCTGAGCAGAATTATTATAGCTGGATTTTAACCCCTTGTCTACCAGAGCCGAACACACTGACTGACCAGACACCATATTGAATTTTTAATGAGATTCTAAATTTGGCTAAGAAATATAGCATCTTTTGGGATAAAAAATTAAAGTCCACCTAGATTAAGCATTTCAAATGACTCAGAGTTACGGTAACAATGACTGCCTTGCACTGCTCCTCTGCGAACTCCTCGGCCATGTGCAATAGACCTTATTCACGATAGCCACCATGTTTGTTTTCACATTGTTAGTAATGCAAACTAGGCATGTGATTTGTGAGGGGGCAAACAAGCTTAAATCAACAAATTTCAGCTGGTTTCTTATCATGTCTGATAATTTTTTCATGGCCATGCTTTGGTTTCTGTTTTGTGGATTAAATATTCTAAGTTTAATGAAATTTTGACACTTTATAAAAAAGAAAAGTGCATAGTTAGCAAGTCGAGGTTTCGAGGAACCATTTCAAAGTAACCTAATAATGAAATCACTATTCCATAACTTGGCTCTCTCTTGGCTTTACCACAAATACTTCACTATTTAGACCATCCGATTTTCCAAGAAATGGCATCATTTCAATGTTTGCCCCCTGGCAGACAACATGCCATATGTTGCTTAGAATGATTAGGGAGATTGAAGTGTCTCGCGACCGGTTTCGATCCATTTTTGTCGTCTTTCTCTACGTCCCGAAGGTGTTCTCGGAATCGGTCGCCAAGTTGTCTCCCTGTTTCGCCAATGTATAACTTTTTGCAAAGAGTGCAAGTTATGCAGTAGATGGCATTGACTGAGGTACAGGTGAAATGATCGGTGATCTTGATAGATCGCTTGGGTCCCGACATTTTGTCAACATTGTGAATGAAAGGGCATGTTTTGCATCGTGCACGAGCGCATTTAAAAGTTCCGGGTTGATCACTTGTTTGGAATGCACTTCTAACTAAAAAGTTACCCATGTTTTTGTCGCGTTTGAATGATATTAATGGAGGTTGTAAAAAGATTCTACCAGTGTCGGGATCATTTTGAAGTAATTTAAAGTTTTTGAGAATGATGGATTTAATTGGTGTTCAATGTAGCCTACGAAAAGATTGGCGTAGCTGGGTCCCATTTTGGTACCCATGGCCACGCCATTGATTTGTTTGTAATAATTGTTCGCAAATGAAAAACAGTTGAGTGTTAACACTAACTCAGCCAGGCGGAGTAGTGTTTCCGAGCTTGGTTCCTTAACAGTGCGTAAATCAAAAAAATGTTTGAGGGCTAGAAGACCTACGCCATTTGGGATGACGGTGTAAAGAGATGAAACATCCATAGTGAAAATACGTTTGTCTTCGCCCAGGAAACGGTAAAGATCTGACAATCTTTTGGCAACCTCCATTAATATCATTCAAACGCGACAAAAACATAGGTAACTTTTTAGTCAGAAGTGCATTCCAAACAAGTGATCAACCCGGAACTTTTAAATGCGCTCACGCACGATGCAAAACATGCCCTTTCATTCACAACGTTGACAAAATATCGGGACCCAAGCGATCCATCAAGATCACTGATCATTTCACCTGTACCTCAGCCAATGCCATCTACTGCATAACTTGCACTCTTTGCAAAAAGTTATACATCGGCGAAACAGGGAGACGACTTGGCGACCGATTCCGAGAACACCTTCGGGAAGTAGAGAAAGACGACAAAAATGCATCGAAACCGGTCGCGAGACACTTCAATCTCCCAAATCATTCTAAGCAACATATGGCAGTCTGCTGCCTTTCCCTTCACCAAGGAAACACGGAAAGCCGCAAAACTCTAGAACAAAAATTTATTTTCCAAATTGGCACTCTTAATCCTCATGGTATCAACGAACGCTTTTCACTCAACTAATTCATTCCGTTGTTTTCACATTACCAGGCACCAGCCAATAGTGAAGCTCCATCTTTTTATATATAAAAACCACACGACCTACAATTCCTTGATTCGCTCCGACGAAGGGCTAACGCTCAGCTTTTGAATCTCTTTACGGTGGCCAATTCACATTATCAACCTAGTTGATAAAACAAAATTATATTGTTATACTTCCCACCGACGCAGCACCACAGTTTCTTTGGTAACTTACCCCCTCTATCATGAATATGGTCTATTGGAGGTTCGTTTTCTTTGATCTTGGCTTCTTCGTCACTTTCCTTTTCTTCAGAAAAAACTGCCGACTTACACTATTTAGAACCACTTGACTCAAATTCACTTTCGCTGACATCAGGGTCCCAATTGAGGACAAAATTTAGCAATAGCTTCATCTACATTCATTCTGTATCACCGTGGATGAACCACCATTTTGAAAATTTTATCAAACAAAATAAAAATGGATAAGCAATTCCATTGGGTCAGCGGTCTTGTAAAAAGTAGTGCCAGACCTTTCTCAACAACCTGGGATGATTTATTCAAGGCATCGTGAACAACCAGGCTCTCAGTGATGTTCTTTGTTTGGAGACGTATATATATGTATGAATATATGTCCTTGGCCGTTGCGTGACAACCCACAGGACGTTTATATACAACAATGTATACATCCTCGGTAGGCAAGGGGGTTAATGAAAATCTGTGCATTTATACTCAAGATAGAAGTTCCTGAGACGATAGAGAGATACCTCCTTATTTTATTAAATTTTACTGGGAACCAGTTGCCCAGAGAATGTTGCAGAAAATTAAGTGTGTATTAAATGATCACTTTGTCATTAGCAGTCACCTACCAATTGTTCAAGGATGAAAACTTAACTTAGGTTTTACTGACAACAGTATGTAGTCATCTAATTACACTTGTATCATTTAGAACAGACTAGATAGCATACAGACCTAGATAACGCACAGTCAATAGCTGTTGTCACCTACCATATGGTTTTGACACTGTCATGAATTTTGCATTTGTTTGGGCGTCATATTTGCTTCCTTCGTAAAAATTCAGGACATCAAGAACAGCCTAGATAACAAACAACAAAAACCAACAAGTCTTGTCTAGAATAAGAGATTTTAACACACTCAGATGCAAATTCATCAAAAAAATTAAATTAATGTATCAAGGTGCGTGAAATGTCACAGAATTTCATACATTAACTTAGCACTCACCTGAGGGTTTTTCTTCTGTTCAGCTTGTGTGATATTTGATGTGTGCAGCAGTCGGGCCCATGCCTCTGGCATACCCTGATATGGAAGGTCTACAGTTAGTCCAACAGTGACAGGCACTGTGCAAAGAAATTGCCATGCCTATATTATACATATACCATAAACTGCCACTTAGATATATAGCCCCCCCCCAGTTATAGGCCCATCTATCTGTAGCAAAAATATACATCTGACAATATGCCATCCCCCCCACACCTAGATGTGAGCGTGAGCCCCCCCCCCCCCAGCTTTTCTTGTTAGGAGTGATATTTTCTAAGAACTCTGTGCAGTTTGAAAAATGAATGCAGAACAATCGTTTATTACTCCTCTTTTATTATCAACTCTTTAGATAACTATGACTAAAATACCAAGGTTTACTGTAGTATAATGTACAACCAAGTTAATAGGCTTCAACTTACTTGTAACATATACAATCAACTTAACAAAGGGCTTTGCTTGTGTACAGTACATATTTGCCGCTGATTATATACGATGCAAACCATACTTTGGTCACCACTGTTACGACTTGTTCTGAAGCAATTTTTCTATTTAAGTTATAAGCCCCCGGGGATATAAGCCCCTCCATTTATAAGCCCTACTAGAACCTCTTACAAAATTGTGGAAGCCAAGGGTATTGGCTAAAACGTGGCAGTTTTCAGTATCCTATCAGAAATCAAAGTTGTAACTGTCGACTGTCACAAATAAAATAATGACAGAAGCACGGCCAAATAAAAATAATCAAGTGCAATTTCAGGGCTCAAAAAAATATGAATTCCACCTTGCCCTTCCGGCAAGCAACTCTCAAATTTTGCATGCGGGACACTTAGTCAGTTGCCAAGGTTTCAAACTCATTAAAAATTCATGAACTTCCCTCACCCCACTCCCCCAACTAAAAAAATCATAAACTCAGTATACCTTTGGTTTGACTTACACTGTTCTACCTACTTGACCCACTACCTACTTGTAGCCAAGTGTTGTCTAGGACCCGAGCGCTGCCTGCCGCATGCAAGGCCAGTCGACGGGGCTAGGTTAGTGTCAGCGAGTGGCATGGAAGACCATGAGATGGGTGTGACAGAGAAAAAGCTGCTGGCAGCAGTGTGTCCCCATGCCAAGCTACCGGAGGGTAGATAAGCAAGAGGAAGTGGCCGTGACTGAGCTCACCCAAGCTAAACAACCCCAGCATCGCTTCAGTGTGGGACTGAGGGGTTGGCGCCAGCAACACTAGTTCCCTCAACCATTTAACAGGGCTTCTGATAATTCGCGGGAAAAAAGTCAAATTTTGCAGGATTTGCAGAGACAAATTCGTGGAGAAAATGGCCGATTTCGCGGTAGTTTTTGGGGCAAATTTCGCTAAAAAGCACACAAGAAACATTCCAGACAAATACCGCACGATGTCAGATTCAGGACAAGAAAAAGAAAACACAAAAGTTCATCCAACACAGTTCTGAAGGAAACTGTTCTTGTTTCGAGCGGCAAGAAAAGGGTCAACCCGTTATCCTCCTTTTTCAACTACAATTTAAAGCTGAAAACAGCAATGCAATAAATTTCTTTTCTGTCCTCGTTGTCTTGTGTTGCTTTGGAGTTTCAAGGCAAGATTGTTCACGATTGAAAATTAAAATCCATTTGTGAATTCGAAACATTCTTGCGTCTTCGATCGTGTCCTGCACGTTTGAGTAAACATGTGCCTGCATTACTACAGACAGCAGTTTCCTTTCATAATCCGTATAGTGTCAACAAAAAAGTCTTCACATTGTGACCAGTGCCCAGTTTTTCACAACATTAATCGAAGAACACCTGGTAGTTTTTGGTAAGTTGTTTACTCGTGGCCGTGACGAAATTTCAAGATAAATTTCGGAAAGTAAACAGCCTCAATAGTCAAGATAAGTTTCAAATATGGATTTGCAGCAAATTTCACGGTATTTTGCGTGTTTTGTCAATTTCGCGGGATTTCACGGAAATACCTGAATTTCGCGGCTCCGCGACCACACGAAATATCAGAAGCCCTGATTTAATGACAAAACAACTAACAAGTTACAAATCGGTAATTTTTTACAAATCAGTAATGTTAACGTCATTAAACTCATGATAAGGTAAAATAGGGCAGAAATATCAGATTGGATAATTTATTCTAATACTATACAGACTAAAAGGCTTATTTTTAGCTGTTTACTGACTAGAGCTATACCCCATTGACACCTTCATCAAATATTCCAGTCTTGTTAACTGAAAATTTATTAGTCACGTAGCCTTCCGAAGTTACCATAGTTAGCTTCCCCTTCAAGCTTTCATGAAGCTTCAAACAGTCAAATAAAACCTTTGATTACCCATGACCTGATGTACCTAAACTTTATCACGTTTCAAAATTGTTTTCTTTTATTCAGCTTGTTGACAACTTGCCTGGGCTATTGCCAATTTGGGCAATTGCCAATTTGGGCAAGTGAGCAGAGCAAGTTACTTGCCGACAGGAAAACCTGCCTGTCCTGGACGACCAGACAAAGGTTTTGTCAAGCCTTGAATTTGTCGGTTACCAAGATTCGTCTGAAGTCTTACAGTTTTTACTGACAAAGTGTTGAATAATAAAACAATTACGAGACTGCAGTACAAGTTTATTTTTGAAACATGTGAACCCAGCTGATAAGTATGCAGCAAGAGCTTTCAGAAGTTGCTGTTCTGTCTACCAAATTAGCTGGGTTCACACAGTAAAAAATTAAACTGGTGAGTAGATGATGTCATTTTCTCTCTCGATCCAGCTCTCAATGCAGCTTGACTGAAGCAGAATCTGGTAATGGTGCACAGTTCAAACAAGAAATAGTCATTCAAACAATGGACTACTTTTGAAAATAAAGGTACAATTATTGTCATGCTGCATTCTTGCCAAAACTAAAATCAGAATCGACGATAGAGAACAAGAACAACAATGTTTTTCAACGTAGTAACGCTTTGAGTATCATGCATTTATACATGTACATAATTTACATGTGTCATGAAAAGAAATGGAAATAGGTGAACCTGCAGTCAATCAGTTTATTATTAATTTCTGTTACCGTTCAATAAAATTATATTTGGCTGGCAGCACATACCCAGCAAAAATCGACCTGAGTACCCCCCCCCCCCCCCCAAAGAAGATATACAGTCTTTTTGTTCAAACTGCTTTCAAGATAAATCTTGGGTTTAATCTACAGCAAGGACTCAAATTATTTGTGTTGTAGTTGTCGCATGACGAACATCACTTCCTTCTCATCTCTTTAAGATCATGATTTCCAGTCTATACTGACAATCTCTGCCTGCAGTGTTTATCAAGTCTCACATGAAGGTTCCTAAACAGTCCAAAATGAAAATTAAGGGGAAAACTTACCTTTTTCTTCATTATTATCATCCAATATCCTTGCACAACAATAATAAAGAGTTCACAAATCTCAATAACATTCCAAACAGACACTTCAGCTCATCCAGCACTACCAAACCGAACAACCCATAATTGCGGATTAAAACAAATGCATGCAGTTTCCGAAGTCAACATGACAGTGAGTTATGAAATAAAAATGTCAACAAATCCCGAGACTGTGCAGTACAGACTGGAAATGAGCTTTAAATTGTCAAATTTATAGCTAGTTTAACGTCCCCCTTTTCACATTTAATGCTTCCACTTTTTCCTTAAATTCTTAATTTTGAAAGATTGTGAAGACAAAGGCTTGGCAACTACGCATTCACGTAACTATTATTATTACCACTCTGCTGCTCCCAAATAATAACTTGGTGATATGCAAATTCAAGTGGCACAAGAGATTTATCATTGAAGTAAAAACTTGACAAACACAGCTAGTAAGTAATTTTGTATGAGAAATATAATTGAACATCTGCAGATGCATAGTTATTTTCTTGATATTAGCTGCCACAAGAAAAGGTGCTTGAGTTACACAAAAACAACAACCTCAAGCCAGCTATCACATACAATAATCTACATGCACCATGCTAAAAATAAATACTACTGATTGCCTTAAACAGTACAATGACAAGAAGAAACTGAATGGTAAACAACAAGACCTTTTCAGTTTATTGCATAATTTGCATCCTGAGGATGGATTTTAATGTAAGCAGCCCAAACCACAGCAAATAAAATAACAAAATTTTGCCAGCAAATCTGCCAGACTGTTGTTTGCAGAATCTGGAGAAGGTCTGGTGCTTATAAAATTATCAGAATTACATGTATACAATTGGCAACATCAAAGATCCTTTTTCCTGCACCATCCATTTTACAGTTTAAAATAGTGGCATTCTGTCACATACAGTAACGCTTGCACAACTATGATAACCAAAGTGCTTTGCTTTCCATGTACTTTCAATGACATGTCATACAAAACTCGATTTACAACCTACTTAATTATGGGCAAATGAAACTGTAATCCTAACTTTTTTTGTGAAAGTGACAGCTTTTCCACCTGCATAAATGGAATAATTTCATGATCTGTTGGTAATATTTTAGAAATCATTCCAATTTATTCAAGTCTTTTCGCAAAAATCCCAGATCAATTTCAACAAACTGTTCCAGTTTTAGGTCGACAGTACCTTGAAGATGATTGAGGTTTTCGACGGAATAACTCTTTAAATTCGGAACTTGCACCTGTTCCGATGACAACTTTGGAATTTTGCAAGATGGCCACATCACAGCGATAAAGGCTTTTATCAACCTTGAAAGGAGCTAAATAAACCGAGTATGAATACAATCGAAAGGTTTCCTGTTTCACAATCACGCCACACATCACAAAATACGCCAGTTCCAACATCGAAATAATCCAAAGTTCTTACCTTTGTAAAAAATATACCACAGTGAGAGGAGCTCTTGTATTATGCAATTCATTTCCACAGCGTATTTTACTACTTTTTATCGATATAATGGCATACGAGTCTTGTTTGGAAGTTTCAAGAGTTGACAAACATCTGCTTTCATAAACTCCAGAACGGCTTGATCAATGAATCGAAATACCTGAGGTTTTTACGCTGATCAATATTCCTACTCGGTTAACTATGGCCTCCTACCACGACCGGCCTCAAACACCAACAGAAAAGTCTTGGAAATGCAGACAATAAACTCAGTACGACTACAGTAAATGGCCAACATACGAACAGAAAATCCAAAATTCTCAGAATTGCGAGCGAACCGGTCTACAGCAAATCCAGGAAGAACGATAAAGTGCTTCATATAACCACCCGATATAACCCAAATAATTTACAATCAAGTCGATGCCAGCTCCTTTCTATGCGAAGTTAGAAGCAAAAATTTACGAACAACAGGGGCGAATACAGCGGCAATGAATCATTCATTCAATTTTAGACATGACTGCTAGTTTACGCTCAGGATCCCCAAGCTAGCACTTTTAAAAAACATTCGTTTCTCGCGCGATCCAACAGGAAAGCAGCTGACTGCATCACAGGGATTGATTTCGTTTCAAATAAACTCGAGTAAAATGCAGTATGGAAAACTAAAGTTTACAACTTACCGTGAATTCGGAGGTAACTGGATCAAAACCCACATGAATTGTGTGTTCAAACTGAGTAGGATACGAGATTTCTGGCTTTTTCTTCGAATCTGGAACACAGTGAGTTAAATGTTATCACATTAACGAATACGCGACGCCATAATAAAAATTCTCTTTCTGCTGTCCGACCATATTTCGATTTTAAAGAAAGGTACTCAGCTTACATTTCCTGTCCTCGTCTCCCTTGGTCTGGAAGAAACGAAACGCGGCTGCTTTCTTCTTCTTCTCGTCGACAGGAGCGCTTGGTAAAGGCTTCGAAGCTGGCGACATGACAAAATCTTTCGTGGAAGTGTGGCGCATAGGAGGGGCCGGCGGCCTTTCTTCGTCCGACATATTGCTTTAAAAACGTATAAAACCTCAAGGAAAGCCCTCCGCTGGTTTAAAAGTTCTTATTCTATGGAATGCCAATAAAAATTCCGGCACTGAAAACATGCGTAACTCAGAAGTTCATATTTTCGCCGATCATTCGCAGGGATGTCGGGGATGGTTTCATGACATTCTCGAGGGCGCGAGTATTCAATCCCCCTCCCACACATAACGCGGAAGGTACTGGGAACTGCTATCCCTGCCTTCAGCCAATCACAGCGAAAGTTTCTTTTATGGCTCTTCCGGTGGGATCGTTTCCAGTGAAACACCGGAATTTACGCGGATATTTTGAAAGTCTCTGTTATACGTTACTCATCAACTAGGTATTCTTCAGACCAGTGAAGACAGTGAACATGCCCTTCTAACTCCTAATGGGAGGGACGAGTAAACTATCCAAATTATCATTTTGTTTGAAGGACTATTTCGGAAGTGGAGTGTTACAAAACCCCAGCCCCCCAAGCCTTTGTCTTGTCTTGGCAACTCACAACTACATGTAAGCAGTAGACTCTGGACTCGAACTGAAATGTCGTACTTTAATTTAGAACATAATCCGGAATTTCCCATACATCGCTTCTAGACTATTTCATTGCGGCTGTTTCAGTTTCATTGCATGTTTTAATTTTCGGTTTTGCCTGTATCACCTTGCCAGTCCGATGCTATTTTGTTTGTCGTTAGGGAATGTTAGGATATAAATTGAGAATGCACGGAAATTCTTGAGAAGTGGCGTAAAAGGTCGTAAAATGAAAACTGTTAACCTCCAAACGGCAAAAGGCTGCGTCGTTTTACCGACTCCAGGTCCAATGAAGAATTTGCAGGGGAGACACGGTGGTCAACAGTGCGTTGGACTCCTATAAAAATGGGTACAACGAATTGACTGCTGGGGAACTCTGCCATGGCCTGGCATCCCAGCCAGCGGGGATGGGGGGGGGGGATTGTAGAAATACGCCTGGTCACTAATACTTCAAGAATCGGCAATGACATATTCGACTACGTATAGTCACTTGGTTCCAGGCGGTTTTTGACAACTGAATAGAGGGGGTAAGTTTCTAAAGAAACTGTGGTCCTGCGTCGGTGGGAAGGATAACAATATAATTTGGTTTTATCAACTGGGTTGATAATGTCAATTGGCCACCGTAAAGAGATTCAAGAGCTGACGTTTCGAGCGTTAGCCCTTCGTCGGAGCGAAAGTAAGAACGTCACAACGTCAGGTGAAAGTAAGAATGATGCGAGTTACGGTTACCATGGTTACCCAACTCTTGCTTGAGGGCGGTTGTACGCTTGCACAAGGTGACTAAAAACTGACTCCTGCTTTATGTGTCTGGATTGTCATTAAGTTTTCTGCTTTTACCCAGAACCTTGTGCTGCTCAAGCAACCTTCTTGCATTGTCGGCTGTGCTTATTAATTGCTCGTCGAGAATCTGGAACTATCCGTTTACCCATAATTACTTTAGAACGATTTCAAAACAGAAAAGCAAATCTAAGAAGTACAAAAAATGTGTTCCTCATGATTAAATGAGACGGATCGGAGAAAATTGTCGAAACTTGGAAAACTGAACTTACGGAACATAGCCAAGTCATTAAAAAGTGTAGCCAGTGCGCGCAAATTGCTTTAATATTGTTTTGTGCGAATTTGTTTGCTTTTTATCTCATTTGCTCTAGACTGGACATTTTGAAAATTGTGATTCGAAGATAACATGAGCTAAATGATTTGATAACAGCTAAAAAGAATTCATTAGATCGAGTTAGACCTCTGACTGACGCATTTATACTTTATTTTATCACCGCTCGTATTAATCAATATATAACTCTTCCTATCTGTAGAATGGTTAATTAAAGTTGGGGTCGTCGCCTCTAGCCAGTGAAAATGGCAGATAAGGTATAATGAGTTGTACTCAAGTGTCTAGTCGCTGCCAAATAGCCCTGAATTGTGTCAGACGACGATTTTTTTTTCATTTGTTTTTACTTTTTAATGAGAAGTATCAAGAACTGCAATACCACTGATACCATATCAGATATTCACGTCTTCCAAAAGCAGCGTCATATTTAACCCTATTTATCTGATTAATATTTTAATCTTGTCACAACTTGGTCAGCCAGTCTTCTTTAGTACTTTCGATTGTAACACCATTATCGATTTTGCTATTTTCTTTTTTGTTTCTAATAAGCGCGCGATCTTTTACGAAGGAAAGGATAAAATTAGCTATGTTTATTAGATGGACTAGAGAGGTATGGCGGATCCAGGCAACTTTCTAAAGCGGGGGCCCGATAAATTTTCCTGCCCTTCGGCCATTAAAAGTTTTACCCATGAGGGGGGGGGGGAGGGGGCGAGCACCTCCCCTAGATCCGCCACTGATTAATACCAGAAATACGTTCCTGTGCTTTCTTGGGGCTAATTCCGTTCTACAGGGGTATAGTCCTTGGTCAGTTATTTTCCGTGGCAGCTGTCTGGATCACCAGTGGCATTAGAGCATTATTTATAACAATGAATTTTTCACGGGCACAGATTGAAAATGATTGTAAATTCGCGAGTCCTTTTTTCATTTTTCTTTTTTTTTATTGTACATTGAGTTTTTATTGTTTTCTATTAACTACCTGCTTTCTATTCATAACTTAAATCATACGGGGAGCTAACTAGGAAACCTACCGGTTCACGCATTTCTATTAAACTGCAATTATAATATATTATATATTTTTATTTATTTGAGTTTTAAAATCAATGTATACATTTATATGAGCTTATAAAATATTATTATTAAATATTACTATTATTATTATTATTATTATTATTATTATAGTGTGCTCCTTATATGCGTGTGTGTGCGCGAATACAACAGATTTTAAGAAAGATCGTTTATCACAGCATCGTGATAAATTTTCGGCCTTTAAAAGCACTGTTCTAGATAATGGTGTACTTTTGACAACAAAATTTGCATTTCAAACCCAGCAGGTGGAATTCAACGCTGGTAAAATTTAACGAAACCGGGAAGATTTGTTTGTTTTCCTCCATTAGTAGCTCTGTCAAAAAATTGTTGCAATATAATTTTTTTTATGCAAGTCTGACTTTGTGAACTCATGCTACAAAATATAATTTGCAGAAAAAATGGAACCATTTCGGTATGTTTTAATTGTAAAATTAATAACCTGCCTGGAATGTATTCACTGTCATTGTTTACATACGCCCACTGACTAGGTTTTTTTGGCAAAAGGTGTTCCGGTGTCGAATGCCTCGGGGAGGAAACATAAAGCAACAAATGATGAATTACTGATTAATGACACAAGTTTAGGGTTGGTCATTATATTTTTGAGGGAAGACGGGGAGGAGGGGGAGGGATTGTGGAATTACCAAAAGCAATTCCCGCACAAGAAAAAGTGCCCCAAAAATATTGTCCAAAGCGAGTCACAAAAAAGAAACATATGTAGGAAATGGGAAAATGATTCCTGCAAATGCAACCTACGGCAACCTGACACTGAAAATAAAATTTCTTGCTGAGAGAAATTTTTCATGAAAGTTACTCTTGCCTAGCTCTGGACTTTTAAGTGCCAACGATGAATTACTTAGGAATTTTTCTTTCTGATAAATATAGAGTAATACATAGGCGTCGGGCGGAGACATGAAATTTCTCTTCGAGTATTTTATTCGATTATCATCTCACAAGTAAGCGCAACGAACGACTGAGATATCGATTTGAACACGAGAGGAGAAATTTCATATCTCTAAGCAACCATGTGTTATTTTGTTTATTTTATAAACTTTTTGACAATTTTCGGAAGATTCGTAAAATGTTGTCCGAAGGTCACACGGACATTTCCGAATATTTACCGAAGATTTCCGAAGATAACCGAAGGTTTCCGAAGTTTTCCAAGGTTTGCCGAACACTTCCGAGGTAGAACCAAAGATGTTTCGACTGTACGCCAATAAATTGAAGTCCAGTAGTGTCAAACATGTTATCAACCGTGAAGTCATCATCACAGGTAACATTGTCGTAATTTTACACGTGTGTTCAATTACAGTTTTTCTCAGGGGCGGAAATCCTTATAAAACACTGCAGTTTATATAATAATAAAAATACACAAACAACATTTCTTTCCATCTAGAGGACTTATTAATTTACTATCACCCACATTCGTTATACAGTCATTACATATTTATGATTTCTGTACAAGTACTCCTTGGTTCATTTTCCACTCTTTAACTGCAGAGTTTAAAGTGACTCGATCCAAAATCGGAACGGTAGAGGGTGAAAAGGAGAGTGGAGTGCTTTACTTTCAGGTAAATTTAAGGAATATATATATAACCACCAGTGAAATACCAGGTGAGCTTTCGTGCGAAAACATGATATCTTCACACGTGAAAATAATGTGAAAAGATCACCATTGCTATGTTTAGATAATAAATCGAACCTTTGGCAGCGAAAATGAAAAATGGTTTGGTATTTCATTGGTGTTTATATAATAAATAGAACATTATGTGGTCATTTGGAAATACGAAATTTCTCTTAGAGTGTTGAAAAGTATTTCAATCGTTCGCTGCGCTCACTCTCATTTTTAAAACACCAGAGTAAACATTTCTTTTGGCGGTTCCACGATTTCTATAGTCTTTGACCAACTTCGAAATGACACCTGACCAACTTTTGCTCCATACGTGCAGACAAATCAGGTCTAAGCAACTCAAGCCTTGTTCGCAATCTACGCCCCATCAGAATATTTGCAGGTGGGCAACCAGTGGCGCTATGTGGTGTGATCTGGTAACTCAACAGAAATCGGGCCAGTTTCTCGGTTATGGTACCCGGTTCATTCTTCATTACTTTCATGCCTTTCTTAAACCAACGAACAGCAGGTTCCGCTTCACCGTTTGATGCTTGGTGGTACGGCGAAGACAAGCATAAGCGCACGCCATTGGTAGTTAAAAACGGTTTCATCTCCTCTGCGACAAACTGCGGACCATTGTCATTGTCAGCCACTATCTCTAATCGTGGAACCAGCAGTGGTGGAGGACATTGGAATAACTTCCATCCATTTAGACTTTGCATCCACGACTATTAGGAACATTCCTCCCAAAAACGGACAAGCAAAATCCACATGTCAATGCTGCCAGGGGCGCGTAGGCCAGATCCATGGATTACTCACTTTCATAGGTGCTCTACAGTGGTTAGCTTAGCAATCAAAGCAATCTCTCACTTTCTGTTCGATATATCACAATCCACGTTTGTCTGTATTGCCAAAGACTTCGTTCGCACCATTCCTGGGTGGTAAAGGTGCAGTTTCGACAGCACATCTGGTCGATATCTGGTGGTATCACTACTCTACTTCCTCACAACAAACAGTCACCTTCAACTGTAAACGTTTGGCATGATAAGATCGGAGCTGTTCAGGGGTATTTTCTTCTGCTGGCATGTAAAACGTAATATAAGACGCGTGAAAGGGCTGAATCGCCTCTTGTAGCATCTCTGATTCTGTTGGCTGTAATGGGCGCGCGTTCGAGTTGGACTCTGCATGTTGACTTGATCCCTTTCCATCAACCAATTATCATATTCTTCTGTAGCTTTCCTCGGCAACCGCGATAGCGTATCAGCATTTCCATGGTTCTTGGATGCTCGATATTCAATATCGTACGTGTAAGCCGCCAACAGAATGGACCATCGCTGCAAGTGAGACACGGCGAGGACTGGAATTCCACGCTTTGGAGGTGAGAGGTTTGTGATCCGTCAGGCAAAGTAAATCGTCTACCAGCACTCACTCCAAATAATGGCTAAAGCCTCTTTTCTGTACACTTGAAGATAGAGTGCGGGACGCAAAAGCTATCGGCTTCTCGTCTCCATCCTCCGAAACGTGTGACAACACAGTCGCCAACCCAAATGCATCGACCGCTAGTTGCACCGGCTTCTTCTAATCTTTGGGTCGTAATGTGCCAACAATGGTGCTGTCGTCAAACTTTCCGTCTGTTGCATGAATTGGTTCTTTGTAATTGTCTCTAAGATTTGTCTGGTATATTGCAAATATCTCACGTCCCCTCGTGCTGTGCAACATTTCAATGATTACTTTGACCGGAATTTCAAGCAAAAAAATCGCGAAATTTAATGCACTCCAATTCTTATTTCCTCTCAAAATTGGGAAAATTTAGTACTCGCGAAATAAGGCGCTTTCACTTTTCGCGAAATTAAATACTCGCGAAATTTAATGAGAATAAGGTATCTCCTCATATGTCCATTCTGAAGTTCTCTAAATAGTGATAAACTAAATCAAATCACTAGCAAACCCTTTTTGTAACTGATTGATAATTTCCACCAGCCTGTTACAGACGTTCGCTCGCCGTTTTCTTTCGCGCCAACCGAACGCCTGGAACAGGCGAATTTTCCACCTGAGACGCAAGCGTAAGTACTAAGACTCTACCAACTCCAGAGGCGCCGCCGCACGTTTCCGTTTCGTAAACGGTCGATGCCATTTTTTCGACACTTAGAATTTTTTTTGGGCTATCATCGAATTTTTTTACCCACAAAAAAAGAAAAATTGTTAGTCAATGACAAGAATCGAACCCTGAACCTCTGACAAGCCAACATCCCTATTTCACCAGTACACTACCACTACACTACCAGGCCAATCCGGCGCCAAATCCCCACAAAATTTCGTTATAAAACAAGACTTTCTTAGTATATATATTTTACTTATAGTATTGCCCCACCCAACAAATAAAGCTAACCGCAAGCACACCAGTGTGAAATTGAACAATTAAGCATTTGGTAAGTGTGTATTAGTCTATCACCAGTTTCGACCTAGTCCAGGCCTAAACTAGAGCGGATATAGCATCGTCCATTCCGAAAAGCTTGGTTACCAATTATGGCATCGACCGTTAAAAAATGGCACCGACCGTTAAAAAATGGCACCGACCGTTTACGAAACGGAAATTAGCGGCGCCGCCGGCTGAGATGCTTGGTAAAACACCGTTCTTGATCTTGCTCACATATTCGAGAAGCGGATTCGAAGCACAAGAAAAACGAAAGACATCCTTTTCTTGTGATTATAATATTAAATTACAGTTTTCACCCTGACTTTTCTCTGCTATAGCTTATTTCACCTGTTACATTTACAATCCAACCACCGCTCTTCTGCCACCATGCCGCGAGGCTCACTTACCATCATTACGTGCAAAACCAGGCGCAAAACCAAGCACTCTATCATTTGCTTATTATAAACTTGTTTACAATTAGCTATAGCTCGACAAGTGGCTAATTTCCCGTGTACCTACCGCAAAAAGATCTATTAAATTACATTTTTGAACTGATTGAAGGAACAATGAATAACCTGGCTTTGAATTGCATTTGAATTGAATTTTGGTCATACATGCTTGTCTTCTGCAGAGACTGAATGTAATTAACAATAACCTAATTAGATTCTAAACAGTTATTATTTTATTTTATTTTAATTGAGTGTAAATAACGCAATTCATAACTCGCCACTGGAACTTTCACTCCGAACTGAAACTAATACTAAATTTTACATGCAAATACTATTTTGTTATTGATTTTTAGGGCCTTTCACTTTCGGAACAAACAAGTCTCGCAAACCACGACTTTCGCCCCAAGGCAATTAGCTTGTCTATCACTGCATAAGTTGCTGAATTTTATCTTTTGTTTTCGTTCCGACTATAAACAATACGAGAGGCGTCTAATTCAGGAAATGTCATTTCTTTAATTTGGTCTCTGTGCATCGTCTATTATATCGACTACACAGTGCACATGAAAAAGTTGTGCAAGAAAATTAAGTATGGCCTGCGAAGTTCCATTGCGTCCTGACCTGTAAAGGCCTTTAAAGTACCTGAACTAAAACTCGGTCGTTTGCCCATTGTCTACAATGTTTAAACAAACAACTTTTATTAAAAATATTCATCACTTTTTTCACGAGATGTAAATTTTTTTTCAAAAGTATCAATTCAATATCGCGTGCAGTCTTGGGGTTCACCGGTTTTGTTCAGCTCTTCCGGCAGACCTCAAAGTTCGAGCCATGCATGCAAGATTGTTCTCACGGCAAAAACAACAAACTATATCAATTAATACAAACAGCACATCCGATACAAGAATATAGGAACGTAAATGGCGTGTATTTTGTATCACGGGACGATATATTCGTAAATGTATAGATTGCAAGCTTTCAATCGACAAGTATTCAGTTATCGCCGCATTTAGCTGCCAAAAATCGCGTCAGCTGGGCCGAAAACAAGCAAAATGTTGTCTGACCGGTGTCTTTCCCGCGTCATGGCACATAACACATGCATGAATGTCTAAAAGAATTCAGAATAAACATCTTACCTGGAATCCAGCTCTGTTGATATTAAGTTCAATCAGGGGGACGGTTGACAACGACTGACTTTCAAAGCGTTCCCTTGATTTTAATTCTTCTCGAGGGACGCTAACTTCCACGACTTTCGTCCCAGTTGCTGGTTTCAACCGCTGGTTCGCAGATTTCACTTCTTTCACAACGAACAGACTTCCCGATTTTTGACTTTTTTCTTTCTTTGCCGGTGACAATCTGATCGTAGCCCTCACCACAGGAAAATCCATTTCAAAGAAGGACCGTGTTGGGATTACGGCTTTCTCTAACGGTGACCATCTCTTTACTCTTCGGCGAACAGACGATTTGTATTTTTTTCCCAACTGAAAACAACGGAGGAAAATTATGTCGCGCCTATTCAAGCATGAAATTAGAAGCACCTTTTTTGACAGTGCGCAAATTCTCCCAACTATTTCGGTGTTAATACAAATTGCAAATACATATCGGTCAAAATGTACCTCTATCAATTTGGTACGTCGGTAAAAAGCTGTTACACATTTCTAAATGCAAGCAAATTCTATTTTTTTATTCGCTACAGTTTAGCCCTCCTTTGTTTATAGTCTCTTTAAATTGGCGGATTTCCTTGACAGCTCATCTCTGGAGGAAACTGATATGAAATTGACGCTGAGCAGAACCTACATAAATTATGAAGATTTTGCGTGGGCCGTGAGATTGTTTCATCAACACAGTGAGTTCTGGGCGTTGACACTGGGCAGACCTCAAAGCGATGTCGTATAGACGGCCAAAATAATTTCAAACATAGCAAAATATAAATGTCATTTTCTCTTGGCACTTCAGGCTAAATCATTATGAACGGAAGTCGGAAGTTGCCTTCAAATCAACACCAAAAGATGATACAATAAACTGAGAAGAAACAAGGGTGGCTTTGAATGAGGAAGATCGAGAAGCCTGAATTGTCAGGGAAAAATTTGAAAAGTTTAGCAAAACATTTCAAAACCAGTGTGTAATCCGTAACAGAGCTTTCTCGTGACCTTTCAATGCTGACCCCACAAGCTTTAGCTTTAAATTTTATCGTGTTTAAATAAAGGATATGATGATGATGATGATGATGTCACTCAGGTCATCAAGACGTGCATCAGCTGGAAAGCAGGTTCAGTCTTAAACAAGTAAAAGACTGATCGGTTACAAGCCGTTTTTAGACGGACACCTTCGGAATTGGGTGTCCGGATCATAGAGAGTTTAGACCGTTTTTATGCTCCCAGAGCTCATACCAGTCAGTATACAGTCCTTTTGTACCCATTCAAATGAATTGCAAATATTGGCATACGACTAATACGGAGAAATGTCTAGATATTTGCTGGATGCATGGTCATACATTGCCATATCGCTGATACGAAGATATTTCTGCCTTTTTAAAACAATGTCTTTGCCGGGATCTTGGCGATGTGTTGTCAACGCTTTTTCTTGTCATTCTCGCCTGTCTTGTGGGCTTCTAGATCGCTGCCAGCCTTTGTTGGAGTCTTACGCGACTGGCACTGCGTTTCGTGTTCTTAGAACAGGGATATCATTTGCGTGATGACAAGCCTGTGGGTGGTCTGTGAGTGACGTCATGTGGGCTGCGATTGCATTTTGCCTTGATGAGTTCTCGTAGAAGCTGTCGCGAAATTGAAAGAGGATCACAAAGTGCACATGTGACTACTGTTACCTTCATAACTGCTCATCTTATGGTCAAAAAGAAATAAAGTTGCATCAAGAGTCACACTGTAAATTGCTAACACTTTTCAAAGTGATTTAGATAATTTACCTAGCAGTAAAATAAAGCCTTTTAAGGGGGGATTCTACCTAAAAAAAGTGCATTTTTTCAAATAATAATAGGAATTTAAGTTTTGGTCACAACTATCTAAAACTATATATCACTGGAAAGCTTATGAACTATATTTTTCAAAAAAAGGTGTTATGTCACACCTGCGGCAAATGTAACCTGACGCCAGTCATTTCAATTAACAACTTGTAGTGTCTCACCTATATGTACTTGAGTAAAGATTTTTAGAAACTGTTTCAATGAAATACCAATATTTTGCTGTTATTCTAAAGAATATTGAATACTTGTTGGGATGAGTGAAGGATTTCAAGACATTTTTAAATTTGACGTCACAGCACTGGTGTCAAGTTACACATCTAAAACATGATCACTATTTGTTTAATCATTTCTTTAGAAAGACCTCTATGGCATTTTCCTTCACTCATCCCAAATAACTCAATTAGAACAGCAATCCCTGAAAATTTCAGGTCCATAGCTCTAATACTTCTTGAGTAATCTTTTCTCAAGTATTAAAAAATACGTTTTGAGAAAAAACGGCCTAAAGTTACGAGATTAAATTAAACACCTCCTGTATTCAAATTATGAAGTCAATGAGTAGCCATAAGTTAAAATATAATTAGGATAGGCAAGAGCAAGAGTTAGAATGGCCCAGCTTCATATGAAACATCTTCTTTTTCACGAAGAGCCGCTTCTCTTTGAGTACGGATAAGCTTGCAATCCATGATTAGCTTTCGGAGCCTTTGGCCTGCACCTTTTAGTTCTTCTTTTGCCTCACTTTCCAGTGCTTCCAACATTACATCCACTTGCTTGTAGTAAGCAGCTCTTGACAAACAAGGCATGTTCATTATCGCACAGAAAGAAGAGAGTCCCTCGTAGCCACTTCCAGTTTCTATTGAGTGGTAGACAGCTCTCCGGTTGACATCAAATGATTTGCCTTTCTTGGCAAGGTTGGGTGATGTCTGCCAAGGAGTACTTTCATCACAAGAATTGCAGTGAATGGAGAGATCTGACATCAGTCCAGCACGGCTAGCGGTATTTTCTTCAATAGTAAGGTCTCCTATATTAAAAACATAAAGGAAAAGTATCCTTTTAGATATAGTTACTGAACCAAACAGAAGCACAATGTTGGAGCATTATTTCACACGTCCATAAATGTATACAAGTGTTACAGTGAAGAAAGATCAGAAAAAAATGATTAAACAATAATAAAACTCCTTTTCTGCAAATAATTCTAACTATCGTTTTTCTTTAGGTTAAAGGGGCTGAAGAGCATATTTATGATGTGTGATATTTTTCTCACCTTCTTCGCATTTGTGTAAAGTTGAGAGCACAGAAGAGAAGCTCTTTAGATCAACGAGCCGGTATCCGGTTTCTACCTCAGCTATCTCGAAAACTTTTTTTTTTCTTCAGAACTTGAAGAAGACTCATCTTCTGAGCTCTGGAATCTCATCTTCTTCCTTGAAGAACTAGGAAGCTGATCGCTTTCTTCGCCAGAATCTGACAGATCAGACTGATCGTGCGAAGTTCCTGGGGTCGGTTCGTTTGGTTCACTCTTCTTGTTGCAACCGCTTTTCTTCAGTAATTGCGCTTTTTTACGATCTCCTCCATGCCCCTTTCTTTTTCTAGTTTTCCTGTAAACGGTTCTTTTCTTCTTTCCAGTCATTCCAGCACAAAAGAGACAAAAGGAGTTCAATATTTCGAAATACACAGTGACAACTTTCACACAAAAAATCGCTCCATGCAATCTCTCACTCGTCTCCAGTGTTACTCTTTCAATTTCTTATTTCCCCTTTCATGTAAGACGGCACAAGGATTCACAAGGGCGTTTCGGGCTTGTTTGACATATTTTGAGCTCCAAACAGGCTTGTAAACAAGTAAGAAACAAAAAATGCTGTTTTGGTTGCCATGGAAACGAGATTTCTATTTAGATACCTCTTCTTTTCTAACGTCATTTCTCATTTATATTTTAAAATTTTTCGGTAAAAACGATCGCCAATGTAAAGTCGAATAGTTGAACCACGCATTTCTGAAGAAAACAAAAAAAACACTATATTGAGCTAATTTCAGGTAGAATCCCCCCTTAACCCCAAGTGGCGCAAAACTCCCGGCGTTCAAAGGGACAGTGTTATGGTCTGTCAATGTGTGGAATAATTTTTACATTGCCTTGAAAATTTTCTTTGTCTCTTCATTTTATAGGGGATTTCTAAACCTACTCTACTGACGTTATATTAAAACTACGTGAAAGTACATTTCTTAAAACTTTATTCTTGGTTTTCAAGTCACGTGATGTCATAAAATTTTAAAAACAAAATTCGCTGAGCCTGCTTTATTGTCACCACGTGAAAGAAATCCTAAAAATATATCTGTTCACAAGCCTGAGGCTCGTGTTTCCTACATTTCCCTCGTTTTTTCAAATGCCCGTCGTGTTTTATGACAGTTTAGAATATAGCCCTGTATGCTCGCCATGGAATCTTAGCGGGCTTTATTTTTAATAGAACATGGACAAAAACTATAGAAGCCCGGTACCCCGGTGGAAGTTTATGTTGCGCTGCAAATTGAAAACAAATGACGGCGGCAATCTATTAAGGTTGTCATTTTATTTCCTTTATTGTGGCTGCTAAAACAAATATTAATGAAATAAGTTCAGGTGACTGAGGAGACGAAAATTTACACGAGCTATTGAGCAACGAGTGCCAGAAATACGAAACAACTTCAATCGGATCGCTCTTCGGTGCTGTTAGTTTTCACAAATAAGCAACAGATTGCATCCAAAGGGACCCCGTTAAGGAGGAAATCATCAAATTCGTTTTCAAGATGAATATGGATTCGGATTGAATTAATCTGTGAAGGGAAAACGCTAAAATTTGACGCGAAACTCGTTGAATGGGATCGTTTATTTTTGCCGTGTTCTGTCGAGGCACCGAGAGTGGACTGAACTTTGTATTGATTCCTCCGGTTTTCGAGAATTTGCGAATGGAATAAAGATTAGTTGTTAAAATTCCGCTTCTTCATTTTGGTTTTGAGTTACTTTGCGTAGTTTGAAGTTTGATTCTGTAAGTTTCGAATCGTTCTGAACTTCTCAGAAAATTATTTCCGGTTCGCTAGCACTTTCTTACTTTGAGAGAGCAAGTCTTCGCCATAGTAGGCGGTCTCGTGAGCTGCACACAAATTTGACAATGTGATGACGAAATTCGTGGTCAATTACAGGACGTACCACAACAAACTCACGTCTATTTGTTAATTTTTTGAGGGTCCGGAATGCGTAAAGTGACCTAAATAAAAACCCATGCTGGTTTATCATCCTTGTCGTCTTGTAGCTATTCTCGTCCCCAGAGGCCGCGATCCTTTCGGTCAGCACCGTGAATGGAGAGCTCTGGCTGGACCTCAAGCCGCCCCCAAATTAGGACTATGAGCAGTGAACTCGTTCTGTAGTTTACAGCCAATCAGCTTTATCAGATTTGACATGAATGACAATGAGTCTGGTGAATGACAATGAGTCCGGTTCAGCGTGTCTTGTCCAATAACCCCTGCTAACCAAGCCATTTTCATGGCAATGGCAGTGTCGATATCAGCTTTTGTAGTCACGTTTTGCAGTATTTTGAAACAGACTCTTTGCGGCTTTTTTGGGATTACCTACAGTGGAATCCCGATTTCTCGAACCTCTAGGGGAAACTCAAATTGGTTCGAGAAATCGGGAGTTCGAGAAATCGAAGGTAGCATCAAATTACGCTTAATTGGCCGGGTATTGTTTGATTGTGAGTAAGTGTCCAAATTTTAACAAAAATGCATCCTTTTTTAAATGTACAGTAGATCTTGACCTTTATTTACAAACAAAACGTACTTAAAAAACAAAAACGGAACATAACAGAACAGAACACATATAGTGTAGACTGTATATAGCGCTCACTCAATTTAGCTGAAATAATTTGTAATAACTTGTTGCTTCTTTGCAACCGAGAAACTCTTGTCTATGATTTGAGAAATGTTCCTGGTACTTTTTGCGCATATTATCGAGGTCCGCATCATCAGCAAAAAAGCCGAATGTGTTAAGCACGCTGATTGCATGGCGCAATTCACACTGTGTTGGTGGTTTTGGTGGTTCGTCTACAATCACAATCTCATCCTCGTCCATTTCTTCTTCTTCCCCTTCATTTGCATCTGCTGAGTAGTTAAACTCTGCTAGTATATCCTCATCAGTCAGGGGATCAGCTTCAACACTAGCCGCATCATCATCACATTCCACAACAATGCCAGCTGTTACATTCTCCGGTGCAAGTTCAGGCGTTCGTTCCCTCAAGTTACTGATTTCTTCCGCCAAAGGCTTGAATGGATCGTTGTCATCAGAAAGTGCGCTTTCTTGGAACTGATTTTGAGATCCCGGCTGCTCTGAAGCAGTTTTTTATGGTGCCTGGCGTAACTTTGTCCCATGCTGCATCAAGCATATCCGTAGCAACAAGGATGCTGATGTTTGGGATTGACTAATTGTTATCAATTGCAGTTATGTACATCTGTACAGCTTTTATCTGCAATGAGCAGGTTCGAGTTTTCGAGGGTAAATTTGCTCCACAGGAGCCAAAATTGGTTCGAGTTATCGGGAGTTTCGAGAACTCGAGGGTTCGAGAAATCGTTGGTGAAATTATAGAGCTAGAGTGAAGCAAATCCAAGGGAAACAAGATTTGGTTCGAGTTATCTGGAGGTTCGGGAAACCGAGGGTTCGAGAAATCGGGATTCCACTGTATGTTGGCGCATGAAATTTGCAGAAGCCACGCACCTCTTCGGAACCTGTAATTTCATTCGCTCTTTGTATCACTAATGTTTCAAGGGCTAGAGTCATTGCGTCTGTTGTTTGTTCTTTTGTTTTGTCAGCTAATCCTGTTAAGCCTTACGATACGTGCGTACCGCCTCAAAATTTGAAGTTAGCTGTATATAAGGCGAGCGTAGATCAATAAACGCGCAACTGAATCTGAAGATAGAGAAGTCGGAGAAACTGATATTGAGTCTTAGTTAATAATTATGCAAATGTTTGATTGAATTTGAATACGTAGTTTATTTCAACATATCTCATTTATGCAGTTTTATTCTTTTACTATTATACCCGAAAGGTAGAAAATGCTGCCGAAAGAAAAGCAAATGTTACAGCATGTGCAACCTTGTAATTGTACTTGCACATTTTAGTACCACTAGTAATTTTTAAAGACGTAGAAGAAGGTTATCACTTGCCAGGTTTTGTATAACTTACAGAGCAGGTGTCTTTTCTGGTGTGAGGGCTGAATAATCCTTCGTTCGTGATTATGATCGCATCTCGGACGAATATCACGCAGGGGCCTGGAGCGTGTCCAATGTGACTCCAAGGGAGTAGTGGCGACAGGTCAAAAAATTAGCAGAGGGGTGTGTTATTTCCCCTTCCCCGTCCGGCATTGCACCAATTTTATTTTTTGCATTTCCCCACCCCGCACATCATACCCAATGCACCCATAATGCAAAATGCATAATGCAATCCACCCATAATGCATAATGCATAATGCAATCCACCCATAATGCATAATGCATAATGCAATCCACCCATAATGGCGAAAAATGCTTACGAGCGATCCGCGCCAATTAACACCTGCACTACAAGCTAGGTTTTTGAAGTATATCATCCTTTGTTTCTGGAAATGTTGACAATCAGAAAGAAAACATTAAGGAAGGCAGCTTTTTTCATAACTTGCTAAGGTGTTCTTATTGAAATCTGTTATTTTTTTTTATCAAAAAGAGCGATTTTGGTGACAACACCTCTCGTAGGTAAAAACAGTAAATAATTAGACAACTTCAATCAATAAACCACAAATTACACCTAGTGCCAGGTAATCTTTAATTGGAACTATTATTTTTAACATCAACTGTAAACGTTTTTAACATTATCATCTAACACTGGTAATATCAACTAACAAAAAATGCTCTGACATCTTGCTGTTGTGGTATATGCTACAAGACAAACTTCTAACATCAAATAACTGTTATTTTTAACAACAGCTATAAACGTTTTCTACATTATCATCTAACGTTTGGAACATGAACTAACTATAAACGCTCAACATAAACTAACATATCATGCAAAAATCGACAAAAAATGAAATTAAATTAACAATAAATTTACAAACGGCGCCCCACATGATTCCACGTGCGAATAAAAGTGTATGACTTACTGCCATTCATTGATATGGACGTGGTTTGCTAATTACCGGTTATGCTAAATTTTCTGAACTGAATTATATTTTCGTAACCATTGGCAACCAACACTCCTCCACGACCTTTGGTGTCAAATTGAGCTGTCAGCGACGTCACAAGGTCATCATCGACGAAGACAGTGACGCTTTTATCTGAACTGACTTCAACACGAACAGTGAACCAAACGCCACCTCGTGGACTCCCATTGGGACAGGAAGCTGACGCCCCGCCAAAGAACTGTCCATTTGACAGGTAGCCGAGTTGGTAGCAGTTACCCTGACTATGTGGCCTAAATGTAAAGTGATATGGATACATGATTTAATATCGGAGAGGATACGATACCTTGCTTTTTCATTTAACCTTGGAGGTTTTTGTTTTTAAAATTTTGATGAGGGTATGTACTCTCTGGTGCAAAAACGTGCAGTCTCTATTGATGAAAGACTTCAAATTAAGGCTGTTTCCTCCAATTACATATTATTGTACAGTACATCATTGTAACTTTCTTGAATACTTTTTGATCTACCTATTTCTTAGTTCGTTTCATCAGTTGATATGATTCGTTAGCCGGCGTATTAGAGAGTTTGGCTACGGCTACCAGACCACATAGGAATTTATGTTATGTAATCTTGTTGTTTTGTTTACGACCAATATCTATCAAGAAATGAGCTCAAGAATTAAGAACTAATCACTAAATCACCGTTGGCTGGCTCACATTGGGTGTTCCTCGTCTTTTTGTGATTATGCGTCAAGTGGTCCGTTTAATAGTTTCCAAATTAACGCCCGACACCTTTTGATACAGAGTCTCAGTAGCGTAACAGTATGCTATGCTATGGTATGATACGGTATGGTATGATTTTGTATGATATGGTCATGACATGGCATGGTACTGTATGGTACGGCATAGCAGGATATCATGGTATGGTATGGTGTGGCATGGTACTGTACGATACAATACGTTGTTGTATGGTGTGGTTTGGTTTGGTGTGGTGTGGTGTCGAATTATACTAATTCTCTCCATTTTAAATTTGGACGCACTGAATAAACGTTTGCGTTGAGCGACGTAGTTTATGTACATGAACGCAGTCATCTTGTATTGTGCCGACCGAATATTTAACGTGTAAGCTGTTTATTTAGACCAGGCTCGCTCGTCCGCTATTCGCGCGTTCGTTCTTTCCGATCGCACCGCGCGCTTGGAAAGGAATCGACTGCTACGCAGGCTAACCTCTCGCCATTCGCCAGTCATGCAAGATACGTGCTGTCTCAAGCTTTTCGTATTCTGTAGTCATGTTATAGGATATGATTCACAGGAAACCAACCTGAAATAAACCAAGTCAAAGTTGTTTTCGTCGACGATGTTGTACATGACTCCCGGGTGTCCGGAATCCACACCATTCCATCCAATCACGTTCATCAGCTCAACAGTCATCGAGTACGACACACCAGCATTGATCTTCACTTTATAAAAAACACGACAGAAGCCATCTCCAGGCCAGGAGCCATGATCAGCGTCCACCTCATAGATGTTTGTAGCTTGTGATACGGTCAGACTGACGCAAGCTACCATTATTGGCCGCTGATCTGTATAACGTTAGTCATGAAATAATTCTAAAGTTTGTTTGCATTTTAGTGAATCAGAGCCATTTCCAAACCCTCCCTCCGTTCTCTTCGTGGTCTGCTTTGGAAGTTGTTCTAGTTCTAGGGAACCTCCGCTCTTGAAACAAGTTGACGTTAAGTTGTCTAAACCTGAAGAAGGCTGGTCTGGCCAGCCGAAATATTGTTCAAAATATATCAAAATATATCACGTTGTTTCAGCCTTGCAGAAGTCTTTGACTTGTCGTCGTTTATTAATTTTTCAAGTTTGTCTCATTAGATCTCCTGCGAGATCCAACGTTCAATCAAGCAGGATCTTCGTACATGGTTTTTGCAGTCTATTTAGTTTGTCTAAAATAGTGTCTAAATTTCAAATTTTCCGAATGAGGGAGATACAGCATCTCATACTCAGAAAACTAGAAAAAGATTATCGCTTTTAATTTTCCAGCGCGCCACCATTTTTTATTTCATGACGTCAGTGTGTTATCTCATTGTTTCATACAAAAGAACCTCTCATTAATAACAATAATGGCAACGCAATGGAGTCATAATATCCAACATGGCGGCCATGGGAATTTTGAAAGCGATAATGACCGATAATCTTTTCCCCTTTTTATCATTATGAAGGTTATGTCTCCCTTGTCTGGTAAAATGTGTAATTTTGACACTATTTTAGACTACTAAAAGTCGACTTCTTTCAATAGCCGAGGTCAACTTAAATTTTAAACATTAAAAATCGCGCATTATAACGAGTATAAAATACTACTAGAGAATACAGAAAATACATGCAGTATATTGCCTGCTTTAAAATATGACTTTCTCAAGCGAACTTAAAATATTTGCATCATTTTAGTTTATAAGGTAAAAACAGTAAAAATAGTGGATCCAGGCAGTTCTTGAATTATTATTCAAAAACTTATCGTAATGGTCATATATGGTCACGTCGTCGTCGTCCATGCAAAGTGTTTCAAACCATACCGCTGCATAACTACAGTATTATTAGTTGCTAATTTCTAGCCTTGACGATTTGTTAAATAAAACAATTACCGTGCACCATGTTCCACACGATTTCCCCGGACAATTGCTAAACATCGTATAATGATGTACCTGTTTCGCAGTGATCTCCCTCGTATCCTTGTGGACAAATGCATCGATATCCTTTTGCAGTGAAACCAGTTTGACATGTGGAATTGCTCCGACAAGGGCTGCTTTGACAGGAATTCTGATTGAAAAAAGCAACCGTCTTTTTTAATGCTTTCAAAAGTAATTACTGTAGTAGTTTAGTGGTATAACGTAATGTATATTTTCAAAAATATATAATTATGAAATATTGCCAGTAATTGAAATTTCAATCAATAAACTTCAATAACACGAGGGATATGATTACTTTTATTTTTTACAACTATAGCCACTGAAGGCCGGTTTGCATTTTCAATATGGACTAGGTTCTACAATGACGCGATTAAGTATACAAGATACAGGTCAGGCGCGCAGCTCCAATTTCTGTAACATGAAGCGGTTAGGAGTATTTCTAACCCCCACCCCCTTAGATGAGATGGTAGACCGTCCCAGGTTACTCCCCAACATTCTGTGATGTGAGAATAAAGTATCTTGTCCAAAAACACAACGCAGTGACCCCGACTGTGTGTCTTTGTGTTGAGTTTTTACGATAAAACATTGTATCAATCACTTTAATTAACACATGACTCTTTCAGTGTAAGCTATAATTAACGTACGGACTACGAACTTCCAACAATATATTTTCAGAATAACCCGAGTTTCCCTAGCTCTCACCCTCATCTCAGCTTTTCTGTTTGGTGCCTGGGCTCTCACATTCTTCATTCACATGGGATAATATTGTGAAGCTACTGGATCTTATTAGAAATCTAGCGATTAACCAGTTATCCAGTCTCATTTCTCTAACTGGTTGAATAGGTGTTGCATGAATAAGTGCTGTCTGCCTGCCTAACCTTCTGTGTTCTTACCAAGACATGTCGGTAGATAGAATCTTCCTTCGATATGAAATCACTGCTTGAGGCTTGTAAATGGGTGCTATTGTTCAAATCACACGATTGTGTTGCACTGTTTACTGTTGCGCCGTAGTTGTAGGACACGCAGTCCGGTTCGTGGTAGCAGAGTATTTCACAAACCTCTTGGCTCTGTGCTTTCGTGCTTTTGATAACGTGATTTTCTAAAGCCTTGTTCGTGGTTTGCGGTTCGAATTGAATTGTTCTGCAGTAGTCTGAAATAGCTGTAATATATTTAAAAACGACAGAGTAAAATGTTTTCGGTGACGATTAAGTCCTCAGAAAAGTTATAAAAACTCAAAATATTTGGATTCTTCATTATAGAAAAATGCGAGATTAGCTCAAGTTTTTTTTATTTCATGTTCAACGCAGAGAAACAGTTCAGTCAGTCACGTATCCGTTTTCATTTGAAAACCAAAGTTTGTTCTCCTCCACTTTTTTAAATAAAAGGGATATTTACCCTAAAATGTGCTCTATTCATAGAAATCTGATTTATAGAGCAAAAGCAAGGTGAAATTAGCAAAACCTGGCGTGTGAAGCGATCTTGAGTATTTTTGCTTAATAGCGTCCAAACGTATCGTTTACAAATCATTTTCACCTGCCAACATTCGTCAATTACTGTTTGAATAGGGACTTGGGTTGGACTTGAACAAGAAAATCGTTCAAAAATTCTCCTTCTCTTCCTCTAGAAATGCAAGGTGGCAGTGAAAAAACCTCTTATCCGGTGTGAGATAAAATGCTGATGTCATGGATTTCGAAAATTTCAGTTTTTTACCATCTACAAAACGGCAAAAACCGCGCCTTCAAAACCCTTTCAAAATGTTGCGTTTTCGGTCACCGTCTTCGCTGAATCCGCGTGTGCCAATCCGCACAGAACAATTTGCGTTTACAACTGAATTTTTTGGAGAAGAACTCTGTTACCTTTTGGTAACTGGTATTCTTTCCCCAGGGGAAGAGGGGGCGGGGATACTCCCGTATATGAGCTATATAGGTATGTGCAGCGGGATAGGGTATGGTTGGTTGAAAATAATCGAAAAATGGAACTTGCTAAAAACGTTTGCAGCGTGTTCTGCGATGATTCTCGGAAAGGAAAATGAAGAAGCATTTTCTTGAGTATCGCGTGAGAACAAACTTTTTATGACTTGGAATCTTAATTTCTATACGGACACAATCCTCAAGAAAGCATATTTAATAAAGTCCTCTACAAAACAGAAATTAAAATAACCCCGAAGCACATGTGCCGTATCACGAAACATCACGATTGTCATCATGATTTGCAGTCTTCTTCTTATAAAGGTCATGTTTTTTCTTCTCTGTATGCCACGCACTCCAGCCTATCTGAAGGCTTAAAAGTATTTGTCTTCTTAAAATATTGAGGACGACCGGATACGTGAAGAAATTTAATTGAATCGCCTTAAACTAAGTTCCCTGTACAAGTTACGCAGTAGTATATTTCATAATGCATGCTAAATCTACCTGGAGAATAAAGTGCATTTAAATTTACGCAATCGGCTGTAATATAAATTCTCAATTACCTAATTTATCGGCAAACAGCATCTTACGATCCTCAGTGAGGAAGACATTAGAGCCACTGTAGGATTTTACCGCTATAATTAGATCCAATTTCTATTTATTTTAAAGAATGGTTATCAAGAAATCGCAAGGGAGTCGCCAAAATTGTGAAAATGAGTACACACGCATTTTGTTTTGAAGTATTGAACATGTTGAGAAAATACAGTGTAATAACATGCGTGCAGAAAATGTGAAAAATATTCGCACACTATGGAAAAATGATAAGCGATTTAAATGTCGACAGAAGTTTTTAACTTTCAACTGCCAAAACTGTATTTTCTTGATTGCGGCTAGCGATATTCAAACAGACTTACGCAAAATGATCACAAAGTTAAACCATTTGATCACAAAGTTAAACCGGGATTACAGAAACAAGCTAAACTAGACCACTTACTGCCATTCAATGAAGCCAAACAGAGAAATAGAAGGAATGGCTTCCACGCCAGCACATTGCTGAAACTTGCCTTTGAATTCATGTCAAGGTATTTGTAGCGAACAATTTGATGGAGCATTCTTTCCTGAATTTAGCTTCTCAAATAAAACTGATTAATAATTCATAACAACGCGTGGAAAATTATTCCGCCTAATTAGCATAGTAAGTTTTCACGATCTTGCATTGGTTTTAGTCTTCCCTTTAAGATTGAGAAGATTTGTCACTGACACAAGAGACATTGTTTCATCACATGCAGATTTAAAAAAAGATCGCCGCGAAGTTCGTCGAAAATACACCGCTGGCGAGAGTCGCATCTTGCAATGTGCACAGGTGATGAAACACTTTCTCATGTTCGCTTTGCTCAGTTGATCAGGCTTTCCTTGTCATAGCAGTACGGCTTGCAGTTAAGTCCCCTCTGGAGGTTTTACGGGCGAGGTAGCAGCTCTCGTAAGATCTCACATGAATGGCTTGCGACGCATTGAGAGGACAATAGAACAAACAACAGGAACAATGCCCCTAGCCCCTAAAACAATAGCAACTACTGCCACCAGGTTTTACCAGTGTTGCGCGGTTTAACTAAACACCTGTGAAAACCCTAAAATCAAAATAAAAATGATACATACATATGTATTTATCATGGGTTACGTAAGCTCGTTTGACCCACCTAGATTAACATAGCTAGCTGCGGGCATGTGAAAACTGTAAATTCTTTATTAAATACCATGACTAAAGTCGTCTGGCGTTTTCGAGTATTGGCTTGTCATATAATATTGATATTATGCTACCAGATGTTCAGAAATTGGTCCTACATTTATAACTATTATCAGTTATACTGTTAGTTTGTTATTTTGCGCATGTAAAAGGCAGAGAGAGAGAACGCTTTCGCAATGAGCGAGGAGAAGGCTGTGTTCGCGTCTTCCATCACATGATAAAGCAATGAGTAGTTTTACCATAACTGCAGAAATTCCCACGCGCTCATTGACTAATATTCGAGTTTTACTGGAGGATATACACGTAAATGAGGTATTCAGGTGACGCCATGGCGCGCGGTAGCTACAAGCGGTAGTTACAAGCAGTTGAGACACTCCCCGAAAAATACACGTTTCGTTGAACGTTTGAGTTTTTCCATCTCCAATTTTTACATTTCGACCCCCTCTCCCCTTTTAAATGTTTTAACCACGTGGCAGTATCCACGGAGCGTATCTCAACATTGGAAAGGGGGACAGGGGGGTTTTGCTATCGACAGAAACGTGAGTTTTTCAATTACGAAAGGATGCCGATAGAAAGCGTTTGTTTTGCTCAAATGTATCAACACTTTCGTCCATGATTGTAGTTGAAAACTGTTAAAATTTTTCAGTTGGGCGCTGTTAGTTCTCAAAAATAAGCAACAAATTGTGTCCAAACGGGACTGCTTTATAGGAAAATTATCAACTTCGTTTTTAAAAGGAATATTAGTCTGGGTTAGATTCAACTACATAGGGTAAAACGCCAGAGTTTGACGTGAACAGTCGGTGAATGGAACTTACATATTAATTTTTGCCGTGTTCCACCAAAGTACTCGAGTTGACTGAACTTCGTAGTTTCGCTGGTTTTCAAGAATTTCAGATTCGAATAATCATTTTCCTCTCTCTCCTCGCGAAGAACGAGGCCCTAGATCATAGATATTTTGTCTGTTACTCGGTCTCTAGCTGCCAGCTCCGCCTCCCTCCATGTCCTGAAACCCAGCTGTTCTCTCTCTTTGTTCACCGTCCTCCTCCTCCATGTTTCCCTAGGCCGTCCTCTCTTACGCTTCCCCTCGGGTTGCCACGCGAAAGCGATCTTTGGATTCCTGTATGAGGACCTCCTTAGAACGTCTTGCTCTCGCTTACCAGCTCATGACCACTTCTCGCTTTTACGATTTGCAATGTTTTTCTTACACTAAACATAGTTCTCACATTCCAGCATCCAATCCTCGCACTCCTTTTGGGTGAAGCCAACAGCTTATCTGCGCACGAGCTTCATTGCTGCTTTGACTCGTATCCGTCATATTACCGCATCACACGTAATAAAATCATTCTCTGGGAACTTGTGCCCGTAAGCCACGTAAACAGCGGATTTCCGCCTAAGGTCAAAATCCAAAATGGCGGGGGCAATTGAATTTTTATTCAGCAAAGATCCATAAAATTATATTGGTCTTGTAATTCTTGAAAATGTCAGTTTATAAGATGGAAATTTTGAGCGTGCGGTGTGGTAGTGTTTGTGAAATAGTGGCTAATTACGGGGTGATCGACAAGACCAGACATGATCCAAAAATGTCTTAGTCCGCTTGAACATCAACTCAGCTCTGTGTAATGGTCAATGGTGAATTTACCATAACTGCAGAAATTCTCGCGCGCTCATTGGCTAATATTCACGGTCAAAAAATGCATCGAAACACGATGACGTATAATTACGCCATCACGCGCGCTTGGGGTACGTATTCCGTCTTGGTATGAATTCGAAACCGATATACTGTTTCTCACGGGCGGTTACTTTCTCAGGCGCGGATACAGTTCCACAGAACTCAATATGGCGGCCATTGCGTACTTTCTTATTTCAACCAGGAGAAAAAGAAAATTTGAAGACGATTTAATGCTCTATCTGAAATGTTCCTAAAAATACTTTCGTTGGCAACCTTCTTCAGAGCTAAAGTTTCCAGAACAAGAGTCCAGGGTTTGTCTCTGCCTTTTAAAGAAGACAAAAGGAGCATGAAGGAAGACTTCCTTCTCCTTTCACCTGTTCTTTCTAGGCTTCCTTCCTGCCTTCCTTTCGCAACTTTAGACGCCATGTTTTCTTTCCCAGAATTCAGTGCGCTCTTTCTAGTTGCAGGCTTTTCAGGACGAAATGAGATGATTTTAACCGTCCTGATGTGAATTGAAGACGAATCCGTCTATGCAGACGGATAATCGGACGGATAAAAATAGCCGATTATTTTTAAATGGATAGTGACACTGTGAGGTAAAGTGTGCTGCAAAAACATAACGCAGACCAATGTTTGGGGCCTTGTTTGTTTAGTATTTAGTTTAGTTTATTTATTTACCCACTGTCGATTTCTGCATGCAACTATGCTTGCTTTGTAATAGATCCGTTTACTGATGAAACTTCATTAGAAAACGGACTGACATGAAACGAATAGAAGCCATATTTATCTCACTTCACTCAACAATTTCAACGAGGATTATTTAAAGCTATTTATAACAAAAATTTATTTTTCAAATCGGCACTCTTAATCCTCACGGTATCAACGAACGCTTTTCATTCAACTAATTTATTCCGAAGTTTTCACGTTACCAGGCACCAGCCAATAGCGAAGCTCCATCTTTCTGTATATAAAAACACACGACGCACAATTCCATGATTCGCTCAGACGAAGGGCTAACGCTCGAACCGTCAGCTCTTGAATCTCTTTACGGTGGCCAATTGACATTATCAACCCAGTTGATAAACCAAATTATATTTCTATTCCTTTTACTTACATTTGCATTAGAACTTCCCAACAAGATGAAGCGCATTCACGAGAGATAAAAAGATGACAATAAAATTTGGCTATGGCAATCACGTTTGTTGAAAAAGGATTCGTGGCAGTGTTGTTTTTTCTATCGCTACAATCGTTTTGTTTTCGAATTAAAAGCTAATTAAACTTTGCCAATAAAGCGTTCAGTTAATACGCGTTCATCTTCACGTTTACTATTTATACGCATCTATTTCCTGTTTCATGGTCTACCGATCCAAGAAGCCTGAAAAGGAATAACATTTGATTTTGAGTTCTGAGACAAAGAAAAGAAAGCGATCGATTCTTGGGTTGCAACCACGTGATAGGGCGGCCATGTTGGGGTTCAAAACAATAGAAATTTTTTTCGAAGGATTTACACAAAAATAGAATAAGCCATTTCCGAGTTGCCTTCCACCTCTGTTTCAAAACGAGTCTTGGCCATGATGCGCAGCCCTTCATATGGAAATTAGTTTGATTTTCAAGACAAAAGACGTGCTTGTAAAACTCATTTCCATATGAAAGGTTGTGTAACAAGACTCTTCTTGAAACAGAGGAAGAGAATCTCGAAATTTGGAAAATTAAGATCTACTTTTAGAAACCTTGTTTACTGTATTCAGATAGTGAAAATCAGTGGACATAAAAGGTGTTGTTTTCAGACGCCGAGTGTCTTAATGGAAATACACCACTGATAAAATAGACCCTTTGCATGAACCTGTCACATGGTACACAATAACACCTTGTTGCTGGCTGGTTACTAAGCTACGCTCTGGGACATCCTAAGCAAAGCGGCTTCATGTCTCAAGGCATAGCTTGCCTGCCATCAAGACGTTATTTTGTACCATATGATTGGGTCGTGCGAATGGCCCATTCATAAGAAATGACAAAAGTGACTTTAGTGGCATATTTTCCACATCACCAATAGACCATATTCACGATAGCCGCCATGATGGTTTTTGTATCATAATGCAAATTAGCCACGTTGTCTGCCAGGGAAATGATGCCGTTTCTCTGAAAATCTGACGGTCTAATTAGTGAATTATCTGCAGTAAAGCCACATTTGAGAGTCATGTTATGGAATAGTGATTTCATAAGGTTAGTTTGAAACAGTTACTCGACAACTTGACTTGTTAACTACAGAAGCTGTTTTCTTTTCTTATAAAAGTGCCAAAATTGCGTTAAACTTAGAATATTTAAAGTACAAAACAGAAACCAAAACATGGCTATGAAAAAAAATTACCAGACATGATAGGAAACCAGCTGAAATTTGTCGATTAAGGCTTGTTTGCCCCCTCATAAATCACGTGCCTAATTTGCATTACATGACGTCATTTTACGTCAGCTTGCACGGTTGCCAAGTGTTAACCAAAAGACGGTTGAAAGAAGACGCGTGATAGAGATATTAAATTCACTGGAGTTGGTATAAAATCGTCTAACTAAGGAAAAGGAACTGATATAAACATAAAGAAGGAAATTTCATATGATTTACAACAATTCAACAACTTTCTTGCAAAGTAGACAAGGAGAGATATTAAAGAATTCCAGCCGCCAAGCTGGAAGAGTTTACATATTAAAAATTTGTGCTTTCGATTCACCTCTTTCGTTTTGTTTATGTTATGAAAAGGACATTACAAGTTGGCTCAAAGATATGGCGGAATTTTATGTTCTCGTGGCAAGTGAATGACACTGAAGCTCACGTCTTCTTGAAACCTGTAATATCCTCAATATAATATTAACAGACGTCGTGTAAAGTGCGGCTTAGTAAAACTTACTAAATTATGTATCAAATTACTTACTATTGTCCTTTTATGTCTCCAGTCTTGACCCATGTATCACCTAATTAGCAACTGAAAGCCTACAAAAATGTGTTTGTGTCCCGTGATGACACTTTCTGATGCCACGCCCATAACTATCATGCACCTTAGTTGACGTTTTGTCATCCCGGTCATCATTCGCACGAGTGACATCAACCGCACCTCTCCCTTTTACGGAAGCGAGAATGACGGGTATCTCCACTTGCCCTGATTTCATCTGGTTGATTTCAGTCAGTGCACCAACTTCTCCCTGCACGTCATTGAGGGGTAGAAGCACCTCCAGGCAACACGAAAAGGACCAATGTGGATTCTTGCGCCATTTCGTGAAGTACTGATAAAGGTGCACTGCATACTGAACTGTGGGTGAACGAAAAAGCAATAGGAGTTTTAATTAGCTAAAATGTCCATTAGTAGTAAAATGGTGATCGAAACAAGGAATAGAACTGTCGTTTCCCGATATCATATCTTGTTATCTAATTTCTTATCAGCTTCCGTTTTCATTAATGATGATGATGACGACGACGACGACGGCTTTATTCAAGTGGCAATGCATTTAGCACTGCTGTGCTAATTGGGGACACTGTAAAGTCGTAAACAAGTATTGTAAATGAAACAGGAAGTTGTTAAAAATCCCAACTGGCAGGAGGCAGACCAGTTGGCTATTTACAAAGCGTGGAGGAGTTGAATAGGTCATTTCCGAGTTCCCTTTTACCTCTATTTCAAAACGAGCCTAAGTGCGAAACTATTCATATGGAAATGTTTGCCTTGCATGAGAATGAAGATGCAGGTAAAACACATTTTCATATGAATGGTTTCTAACTTAGAGTCGTTTTGACGCTGAGTCCAAAGTTAACTCGGAAATGACCTATTCGGGACCACCGAAATCCATCTAGTGGGATTGCAGGGAGGAGGACTCGAGCCCGGGACCTGCGGATTGAGAGTACAGCGCCCTAACCACTAGGCCACACTCGTCTCCAAAGTAAATTCAACACGAAAAGAGAGCAATGCTCAACAGACACATCACCAGCCACACCGAACAAATTGACAAGATTTAATGAAAATTCCATTCATGATTGTTCCCTCTATCCACTACATAAAACAATTTCGAAGAACGCGAGGATGTAGCAAAATATTATGGCCACGTAAAGTCAAGATCATCTTACCAAGAACGAGGCCGATCACCGATGTATTTGCTACAAGCACCAGTGCTTTGAACAAGGCCGTGTCTGTGTACGTATCTATTGAGCCTGGAATATTCTCTGCAGGAATTCTGCTCACAGCTCCAATGCCCAGGTTGACGATAGTAACAGAAAGCGAAGTCACCATCAAAAGGTTCTCGACTTCGTCTTGTGTGGGACTAATAAAGGCAAACATCATTCCGGACATTCCGGCGATTACCCATGCCAAACCAATGTAGGACCTGCTTTCTTGTCCCACAAGTATTAGTCCCGATGTCAGAATTATTTTTCGACACATTTCAACCAACTCCCAATACCAAGAACGAACTTTATAGTTTTCATAAAGAAAACGCAATCCTGCGATCATTTCCAAGCTAGAGCCTGAGTACTGAGATTTCTCGGGGCCTCCTGTTGCCAAAATTAGTCTGCGCTGTCTCCAAAGAGCAGTAAATGAGGCGGCAGGAAGGAATATGATATAGGCAGTAGAGATGTATCCCAAGATAAGTAAGTGGTTGTAGTTTGGACCTTCGCATCGTACGCTGTAATCAGCCTTCAGGTACCTGAAACATGACTCCTCTTTGTCATCTCGGCAAAGTTTGCGACAGGCAAGCGGAAGGACATTGGCTGTTTTGGTGCAGGTGCTGAGGTATGTAACATACAAAATAAAGAACAGATTCCTATACACAATCTCTTTGGTCTGGGAGATTTTCCATGACTTTTCCTCGTCGTTAATGTCCCTTTTTCTGGAGATGATGAATCTACGGACTCCGTAGGCGACTCCTGAAACACTAATGACAAAAGCATTTATTGCCATCATAGCAAACATGCTTCCAAACGCATTCACTCGAAATCCCGAGATTAAGCAATCAATGGGTGCTATCTGAAGTACATTCATCTGGAGAACTTCTGAATACTGGGCAATTATTTCCATGGAATCTGGCCACTTAATGTAGGAGAACGCCTCCAGTAAGCCATAAGTGACCTGATAAAACCCAATTACGATCTTCAGTTTGGAAAAAAACATGTCTACTTTAGTGCGCCCTCGGTCCTCCTTTACTTTTCGTCTACCCACGGACCACACCAAACCTAGCAAGATAATCACCAGCACGATAACAACGATGGATAACTGCCCCAAAATCCACTTTTTTGATGGACATTGTTTGCATGTTTGTAACTGTTTATAATGTCCCGAACTGCAAACGGCACATAGAGGGCCTTCGTAGCCATCGTCACATGGAGAAACTAGTCCACCTTTGCATGAGTCTTCTCTTGGACATTTGTAAGGCGTTGGTATCGAATGAGGGAATTTGACATCCTCGACACTAAGTGCTGGTAGGGTTACCAAGAGATTTGTTATAAACTCTTTGTAGCGATCTTTGTGTGTTTCGTTCCGCCATTCCCACCAATAACCAGGTTTCAGAGACGCGTAATCATCTTTGCATTTTAGTCCACCTTGTCCGCATTTTTCACATTTGTCAAACATATCTGTTCGATAATATCCCTTCAAACATTTGCAACCACGATATCCAGCAAAGAAATCGGTATCTGTTCCTGTGGGAAGGTTCAAATAAGCCATAAGGTTTTAGGAAATGAAACTGTATTGATAAAAACTATGTATTTATCATTAAGGATGTTTGGGTGTGAATATAAGCTGGATGACAAAAATCTGTTCGATTGATGAGCTATTCCAATTTCCTTTCTTAGGCGTTCGCTAGCGGTAAACGTTAAACATGTAAACGAAACTAGTTGTTACACAAGCATAGATACTCTCATAGCCATTTTTAACACGATAAAAATACTGCTGTTAAAAATGATAGATGAGAATTAAAATACTGAAGGGAGGGGAGGGGGGTAGCCTGAATCCACAAATGAGGCGAGAAGCACCATTACACCAAGGGCAACACTCCTTGGATTTTCCCACGAGCAACATGACGTCTTTATTTGACTTTCGAACGGAATGTCTTTTCTGGGGAAATCCGGAATACGTTAAACACCCGCATATAAGAACACTATTTTTTGGCTATCGTGCTTAGTGAAAAATCAGCCTGAAAGTGTTCTTCAGTAAATTATAACACATTACTAGAGGTTTAATTAATAGGCAATGCTTCATTACTTACACTTTAAGTACTTACAGGGGGTACTGTAACAGATTTTAGAGTTTTTAATGGTCCTGAAAACTATAAGTACTTTGATATGAGTTGCTATACTGCGAAGTGGTTCCTTAATCTTATAGGCTGAATTTCTTCTTATTTATATGGTGGTTTATTGGTCAAATTTCAGCCTGATGTTCTTAATCCAATTGTTCGTATATGTGGGTGTTTACCGTATATGCCCTTATGCGGCATGAAGATTATCGAACTCACCCTTGCACTTAGTAAATACTACAAGAGCTGGCATAAAATTGAATCGATTGTACTTAAACGTGAATTGATGGCACACGACTTTACCTAGTGGACAAGACTTGCAATCTTGTGCTTGAGTTCCAGGTGCTTTTGCGTATGAAACAAACGAACCATTTGGGCACTTCTTGCAGTTTTCAGCAACGTGGCCGACATCATCCGAATAAAAACCTCCTGAAAACGATTAACAAAGGAGGCAGATAATGCATAAGTCCAAGGCATTGATTATATTTTAATAATTCATCAAAGGTTTGTTCACAAATTGAGTCTGTACTTCCCAAAATAGCATAATGTGCGAGTGTTTGCATTATCGCTACATTAGTAACTAATTCTATGAATTTGAAGACATTCTCATTTCAGATAAACCGTCTGATCTGCGTGTTGCCCGTCTGCCTGCCTGTCTGTCTGTCTGTCGACTGTCCGCGGTCTGTTTGTCAAGGCGAGCTCCAATTGAGCCTAGACCTGCAAGTTAAACTAACAGTTTGACAAATACCTGGGGAGCATGGCGTACAACCTTCTTTCCCTTTTGATGAAGTGTCTGAGAACGTCCCCACAGGACAAGGCAGAAACGTGTGATAAGTGTCATCTGTAAAGTTGTTATGCATTCTTCTGAATCCCGAGGCCACAATAGCGGAGATAAAAGCTTTTTCTTCCCTCGACTCTGGATTATAAACTCTGATAGCTTCTGCGTCGGAATCGAGAGGATTTCTGGGAGAGACAAAATTTTACAATTTCCCTAAGGAAGAAAGCTAAGCCACAAATTTTGTTATTAAAAACTCGTAGGATTTTACTTTCAGGGACCTGGTATCGTCTACTTGAGACTGATAGAACCTAACAGTATTAATTTCCATATTCTATATTTTTCCAGCTATAAATATTTTTTGGATTATACAATCGGCTCTGAATGTTGACGAATGACTGAAGACCTCACTGAACATGACCATTCAAAACTAGCGTCTTTCCACACAACTAGCCTCAGGAAAATTCTGAGAATTTTCTGGCCCCCGAAAAATCTCAAACGATCAGCTTCTGAAGCAAACTAAAGAGGAGGATATTCGTACTTTTGTTACCTGCCTGCCTGTCAAAATACGTACAAATATATTGTGCAGTTCTTGGCTAAAGAGCGATATTTCAGTGTTCCAACCCTTCTTCTCTTTATCACACTGATGGAAAACAAAAAGGAATTTTAAATACATTGCTTGGATATAATTTCGGACACTATTTAAACTAAATCCCACAAATGAAACGATTGCTATGTAATAACTGATGTCGCTCAAGCTGGCATCGATATCTTCGAAGAGTTGAAATAAAGCAGTTACGTGAACTGTCTCTTTGTCCTTCGTATTTTTTAAAGTGACACTGTGGTGAAATTGGGTGTTTTTTTAATTTTTAAGCATCATTTCAAATTTCAATCCATTCTGGGCACTGTGAGAAGTCATAATTTTTAAACTTTGATTTCCGAAAATTTACGGAAGCCATTAATTTGCCTTGTTCCAAGGCTTGGTTGCTATACGGAGAAGTGACGTTAAAGGTCAAAAATACTTCAAGGGTTCTGATTAGAAGTCTTATAATAACAATCAGCATATGTTGTTTATTAAAAGAACATCAATTTTCCGAGACAAAAATACTCTACAGCCTTTATTTATTGGTCACCACTAAATTTTCACGGACGATTACTATCAATCCGGCTATTTTGCACGGACGGGCAACATGGGTTGATAGTGCCCGTCGGCTATTATCGCATCATGTGATCAGTTAGAACCAATGAGAATCAGATGAAACTTAGTGGTGAACGATAAGGACTGATAGCGTGTATCCGCGGATGAACACTATGGCGTCACGTGATCAATTTTAGCTAATAATGAGAATCGGAGAAAATTTAGTGGTGGACTAGAATGGGGTTTAGTATGTATGTGTCAGTGCCATGCGACTCTCATTTTCAAAGTTTCCGGTCTCAATGGATACATTACAGTTGAGATTCAAGACCATGGAGGCCAGCGAAAGACTCCAGGCTCAATATCTTCAGTTTCGTCCGCAGCAAATATCTGACAGGAACAAAATAAAAGTTATTTGATCAATCTTTGATCAAAAGAGCTCAGTATGAAATATTTGTTAGAAGTTCCTCATAATTGGTTTATAAAATGGAGAGGTTTCAAAATTGGTTTCTAAATTGCATAACTAACCAAGATTTAGATTTGTAAGTACGAATTAATGTAGTCGAAATTTGTTTCGAGAATGTAAAGCGAAAGTAAAATACTCTTAAACGTCTAATTACCTATTACATTAATAGAGACAACTTACATATTTAGATTACCGCCACCGTAAAGTTTAAATGCCTCCGACTCGATTGACTTTATGGGGTTGTCTGAGAGCATTCTTACATGAAAACAACAGATGAAGCCGATTACCAACAAAAAGACGTTGTGACAGAATTTGTTCCCAATATGTGAACTCGTCTAAAACATTCAGTTGTCACATTTTAGAATATTACAGTCTTATTGAATATTTTGCATATTTTAGTCTAATATGAATATTTTACATACTTTAGTGTAATTAAAATTGAGAACGTGTTTTAAAATATTTTTTTCATTGGAATGATAATAAAATTTCAGATGAGCTTGAAACTTAAATATGATTTGAATAAGAAGGAAACACTATTAAAAATAATGATTATTATAGGAACAGGCAAACGTAATACCTTATTATTTTCTTTATTAGACGCCCCAGGTTTTTATCAAATTCGGCCTTGATGACCCGGCATTTATTTAAACTCGGC